>OZ021724.1:64684582-65284582 GCA_963978545.1 Linyphia triangularis
CTTAGAAAAACCTGGAGAGGCCTCACCTGCTGCGTTAGGGAGCACTAAAATATGTGCATGATTCGATGATTTGTATATAATGTAAATATTTGTGTATGTATTGTAAATATTTTTGTATAATTTAATGTATTTTTCTTCCCTCACCTTCACTTATGTTCATAAGTTCTTTTGGCCTTACAATAAACCAACTAAAAAAAATATGAGAGTTTGTGTGAATTACTTTTTGGTACTTTTCTGTTAACGGGATACCACTTGAGGTCTACTTAACTATTTTGCATTTGACATTTAAATCTAAAAGAGGTAGAAATTGAAAATCCAATGATTTTATGAATAAAAACAACAATAACGGTTGCTACATTTTTGGTTCCCTTTTAAAGAAAAGTACTTTTCTTATAAGTGTACATAACATGTTATAATTTATTATTATGTTCATAAATGTTTATTCTGATGATTTAGAATAATAAACGAATGCTTATAAGCAGTTAGGCGTATATAATCAAGACGTAAATAAAATAAATAATAAAGAGAAATAAAAAATTAAGAAATTAAAAATGAAAGAGAAAAATAAGTAATAAATAAAAAAAATTAAATAATAAAAAAAAATTAAATAAAATAAAAAAATAAGAAATTAAATAAAGGAAATTAATCATAAAAAATAATTTAAAAAAAATTAAAAAGTAAAAAAAAAAAAAAATTATAATAATAGAAATAAATAAAAAAAAATGCATTGTAAAAAAATACATAGAGCTTGCTCATAAGGTATTGTAGAAATAAAATGGATAGAATAAAAGTTCCAGTCACCACAGTTGATATTAATAAGATAAATGGAAATTTGGTTGATGCTGATGATACAGCTTTCTGCATATTCTGTATCCACATGGTTCCACATTATTTTGACATGATATAATAGAAAAAAAAAGGAAGGGAGGTTTTATTTTTGTAGATGCATATCTATACATTTTATTGGTAGATTGATTGGTTTAAATCATCTTACATTTATTCAGTATAAGCATAATGAAATATGATAACGGATTAAAATTAAATGTAGAATATTTTTATCTACGTTCAAAGAATCATATTTAGCGCGATATAATTTTGTGCAGTCAAATTTTTTGAAGCATCTAAAACTGAGAAGATTATTTTAATGGGAGACTGGAATTTTCTAAACGTTAACTGGGGGGGGGGGGGGGGAAGATATTATATACGTACGTAAAATTTATTTTTAATCCAACTTGTGAATGAGGAATACGATTGGATGCTATTAGGAAATGTATCGTCCATTTTGAAAAGACAGTGTGCAGAATCATATGGTTGTTAAACATTGGAATGATAGTAACCATTAACACATATTACGTCTTTTACATGTTACGTCTTGCTATAAACTTCATTCTGTAGAAAGAAGTAATAGTAAGTCTATTCCAAACTTTAGAAGACCATTTTTAATTGCGTTTGTATAAGAGCTTGTACAAGTATTTGTAAAGGTGTCAGACCATACATATGTTGAAGAAAAGGGGGAAATATTTAGAAGGAACTTGCTACTGCTGTCAAACAGAGAATTTTCTTTATCAAGGAATAGGTTACTTGCAATTTTAATCCATTGCGATTTAAGTGAGAAACAAGAAAAGCACTAAAATCAAACAAACTGCTTTCAAGACAAAACGCTTTAAAATATTTAAATGTTCTAAAATTAGAAGTTACGCAATTATTCTGCAAGAAAGCTAAGAAGGATTTCCAAAAAATTTTTAAAAAAACATACATAAAAGTTTGAGGGGAATCTTTCCAAGAATACTAATACTGACTCCAATGTATTTTTGTGAATATTCTTAGTGGGGATGGGATACAAATTTCTGCTCTAAGACCATTATAAAATAGCTGACTAGTTGACTAGTTGATAAAGGAATGGGACATATTTTTAAGAAATTCTTTACTAGTGTCTTCATCACAAAATTCCTTTTTATTCAAGAGAGACCACACATTATAATATTCAGAAAATTACGTAAAAAATTTTAGCAAGATGGACGTAGTGTATTGCTTAAAAATCATTAAATCTTTTATATCTTATGTTCCGACTTTATATTTCTCCAAAAGTTTTCATTTTATGAGCAGAGAAATTAGGATAAGTGTTATTGTTAATCTATGGAACTTTCGGAGAGGTGCCATTTGATTGAAAAGTGTCCGATTTAACTTTAAAAAAAAAAAGAGTACAAAATTCATGGCATCAAATTATCGACCGATTAGTTTAGCGTTTGTCATTTCTTAAATTTTTGAAACCTTAATTAAAGGTAAAATTGCTAAACTTCATGAAACAAGCCTGCTTTACGATTAGAGGTCGGCGATATATCGATACGACGATATTTTTATCTATATTTTTTTTTTAAATGTCGATATTAAATATATTGATAAGAGTCACCAATATATCGATATTTTCAAACATTTTTAGTTTTTTTATGATTGTTTTGTAGTTCAATGTGCTTTTTCGATTTTCTTTATTCAATTTTCAAAAACTTCAAAACTAAAGTTTAGACTTGTTTAAGACACAGTTAAAATGGCACTAATATTCGATATTTTGCCATAATCATGGGCTCCACCAGGAAGAAACAATGGGGTTGCACCTCCCTGACTTTTGAAAATTAAAATTAAATTGGAAAAAAAGTGTTAATTCCAAGTAAATAAAAGCACAAATGCCATTTTGAAACTCCGGTTCAATGTTAATACTGCGTGTTTTTTTTTTGTTTTTTTTTTCCCCACTATAATTATTTAAAGCTTTTTTTTTTTTTTTTTTCATTTCATTAACTCGGTTTTTTTATAGCTGATTTATTGCAATTGCGATGTGGTTTTCAGGCGCTACTTGTCTCAGTATCAATTTATCCTTTTTTGTATAATCATTTATACGCTCTCTCAGTTCTTAGAAAATGTTTAGATTTTTATTTGTTTGTCATCAGATATTAGACCTTGATATATATTTTCAAATGAGCATTTCCTACATTACTTCCATGTTCCATTTTTTTTTTTTTTTTAATTTTTTTTTTTATTGTTTCTCTAACGTGGAAGAAATGGCTACTCTTTTGTATTTTTAAATCCTTTATAATAACTTCAATTTTGTTTGTGTGTGGCTTTCAAATCTACGTAGGGCTAATTAATGCAATTACCGCCATCCAAATGAGCAGACACTTGGCAGATTGCACGTCGATGACAATGCAGTCTATCACGTTTTTAGAGATGTCAGCCAGGGTTGTAGTGCTACAAAAATTTTACAGGTACGTAAACATTTAGATCGTGGCGGTACTGTAGGTGGAATTTTTTCTTTTATTATAAAATACAAATATACAATAATTTACATAATTTACCATACAAAAGAGCTGAATACTCTAAATTTAAGCACTTATTTTCTCACTAACTTATATCACAATACCTTGTATAAAGATTATTAGAGTGTTGGCATCACTTATAATTAGATGCACTGGCTCATGTTAAAATAGTGTAAGATATTGATAGAACAGGACAGTTTGAGTGAAATATGCAGAGCTGAAGTTAGTGCTTAAGAAACAGGCAATAAAATATATCTTCAAAACCTTACGTAGCATTTATTTGTTAAAAGGTTTTAACAAGAGTTATTATTAATTACTAGTTCAAAAAAGTGGCATTAAGCCGTACCAGCTCTTAAAAAAGTATCGGTGCACCGTACCGGCGTTTACTGGCCCCACTATACCCCTACTGTCACTATAACTAAAAAGCCGCTTTTTCATACCACTATTTTATATTTGGATGACTGATTAACACACTTCCCTTCATCCAATCGAGCTGAAACTTGGCAGATTGATTTTATGTCAATGACACTGGCAGTCTATTAAATATTTGCGGCTGTTCTACCACAATCACTAAAAGACCGCTTTTGCAAAAGCTTCTATTGGTGATTCGAATTACTAATAAACCCGTAAATAGTTTGGAGTGGATGTTTTTTTCCTAATGGTCAAGCACTATAAAATGACCTGAACTCAAAAAGTTGCAATTGCACATTAAAATTAGCAATGATTGATACAGGATTTTAAAAAAAATTGTGCGTATGGTTTATTTATTGTGCTTTCTGCTTCTTCTGTTCCAAAAACTGCTACTTTCGTTAAAAACAATATTTTTTTATTTATTTTTTTGAGGGGGAAGGGGGGGGGGGATACTTTTATCATTTTTTTTCTTGTAAAAGAATTTTTTTTCTAAATATGGTTGTGTTGAACACCTAATAAAATACACAGAAGAGAGGATTTCAAAAATATTCACCGTACATTTTGTTCATTATCAAACTGAAAATGGATGTATATTTGTTAATTAACATTTTATTAGTAATTTGAAATCAACATTTCTGAAAAATTAATGAATTAAACAAAATCCTAGGAATCTTGCACCCCCCTTGCAAATAATCCTGCCAGTGCCTATGTTCATAATCATATTTTTTTTGTGTGTATATTCTTATGTCGAATCAACTAGTTCAATATGGGTTAAATAATTTCTAAATTTTATATTAGCTCTTACAGTAGTTTATATCTTAGCACAACTTAGTAAAAGTTAGCACATAAGTAGAATATTTTACATTAGTACGTCTTCGATAAGACTGTTCAAAAGAAATCTTCAAGTTTTTTTTTTTTTTTTTTTTTTTTTTTTTCATTTCATCAGTAAGATAAGTAAGTAAATTCTAGTATTAAGTCGGTTACCCAGAAATCCCGTTCATTTATCAATTAGTATTAATATATCTGTAGAAGTATTAATATAATAACTAATATAATAACTATTAATAATTAACACAAGTAAGAATTGTCAAATTTACTTGTGATTTTGCTAGTGGAATTTGTATTTATCAATAGTTTTCTTTTTTGCATGCCCAATTATTTCAAGATATAAGTAACATAAATAGCAAATCATTTTGTATTATGTGAATTATATTAGTAATGATTCAAAAATAGAAATTTAATGTGATATATTGTATTTATTTTTTGTTTTAATCAATGTTTTATACTTTTAATTAGCATGGTCAAATTTTCTTATAAATTTAGAAACTAAATTAATAGTTAATATTTAGTTTTATATTAAAATAGATTTTTAGAACTTTTTTTAAAAAATTTTACATTTTGGAAGGAAGCACGAAAATTGATAATCCACAGCGACTTATGTATTCTGTTGGAGTATCATGAAAAACAAATTCGAAATCAGTTCCGTATGTTTGTAATGTATTAGTTTCGTTATGCATTCGCTTTTGGGAAATATATATCTTTCAAAGAGAAAAGAAATGTAAAATTCAATTTAAAATGTAATTTAAAACATATTCTTTTTTCATCGAATTTTCTTGAAAGAATTAGGTTTGACATTTGGCATCCATTCGTAGTTTGTTGTTAACAAAAGAAATATAAGAATAAAGGATTTATGGCAGTTGAATACTGAATAATAAGAAAGATTTGAAAATTGATTTGAAAAATAAGCTTTAAAGTATATTTTCAGAGTTTGGCTTTTAAATTACCTTATTTTATCTAAATTGCTTTTATTACCAAATAAAAAACAAATCTAAAATTACTTTTCAAACACTTTCATACTATAATATATCCCTATCAAAGTAAAATATCCTAGACCATAAAAGAAAGCACATTTTCTTTATGTATTATCCAATCTTAGGCCCTCTCACCCCAATAAGGTAGAGGGAAGGAGAATTTATTGATCGTTATTTTATCTGCAATCTAGGGTCACTTCACTTTATGAAAATAGATGATATAGTAATTCAGACATTACTATATATAAATATATATATATTCAAAATAGTGTTTAGTATATCTTATTTTCTATTGTTTTATCATCTCTAAAGCCAATAAAAGAATTGTTTGACACATAATACCATATTAAGGGTTAAGATTGACATAATTTATTGAGCTTATGTCCGAAAGAAAGTAGTAATGTATAGGCATTCAAAACTATTATATGTATGTACTTAACAATAACTATGAATGGGGCTTTAGAATGAACACAGTATTTAGAAAAAGTACTTATTCCTCAAATTTAAAGTGGCAAACATTAGAATGACAGAGATTATCATTTTTTCCCTAGGTTGACATTGAATAAAATTTAAATTATTATACAGGTTTAGCATTAAAGTTTTTTTAATCAATATACTTCTGTACAACTGATGCGACTCTCGTCAAATTAAAACATGCAAATATTAGCAGCACGGTTAGCAGATTTTGATATTGGTGGACGGAGCTATTTACATAGACATAGTTAATTTCTTATGTCAAGGTGACAAAAGTCAATGAAAAATATTGCAGAGATTTTTTAGTGACAGTTACTGTCACTAAAAAACCTTCTATGATAGATACATCATGTATTATAATACATCATGTTGAGATACCATACATATACAATTTCTTGACATTCATTTACCGAAGTGTCATATTGTTAATAGTTTACTTCTTTTAGGTCTTAACACCAAGAAAGATCAAACATAAAAATTCAGTAAAAACTTTGTATAGTTTTTGGGACTCAGAAAAAAAAAAAATTTTTAAAAAGTCTAAAAAAAATCTAAGTAAAATACTCATAATTAATGCTACAAAGGTTCGATTTTCTTCTAATATGTACTAAATGAAATATTTTTTAAGAAAAAAAATTCTCAACCTTGATACACAGAGTTAAAATAAATACTTTGCAGTAATAACATTAAAAATCATTCTATACGCTTGTTTTGATCGTTTCCTTAGACATAAATCCACTACTTTTGAAACGAATTTTAATAACATCCCAAAATGTATTCCATAATGAAATTTTAAACATGGTAACCAACTTTTACAATTATAAAAGCATTTTTATGCGATCTACAAAGTGTGTCCAAAAATTATTATGAATAGATGGATACCTCAAAACCGAGTTAAAAAAGCAGCCACATGCATGCGCATGAAGATATGGATTGAGAGACGACACGTAGCAAGGAGAGCAAGAAACCGATGCATATAATATTGCTACAGGCAGTCGAACGGCGCGTGTGAGAAAACTCAGGTCAAATTAAAATGTAGTAAGGGATAAACGTGAAGTTTGGTTACAATTTAGTGGAAACGTTCACAGAAACACATGCAATGTTAGTCCAGATATACGGTTGGTTGGCTGTTTTCAGATTATCTGGCACCGTCAGCAACACGAGGGCTATGATGCGCCGAAACATTCGTCATTCCAGATATACGGAGCAGACGCCGTGATCAGAAATGCATTTACGACTGGTCCAAACGTTTTCCGGAGGGAAAGGAAACCATTGATGGCGAACCACGTTCGGATCGACTTTCGACAAGTGTGACGACCGATAACATCGAATGAGTGCGAAATATGCTGTTGCTAAATCCCCGACTTTTCTCTACGATGGATATTGGAATCATTACAAACCAAGGTGATCACAATTTGTAACAAAAATTCTTTTATCCAAAATAAATACTAACGGCCGTAGTTTCCCGAATTCTCAACCCGGAGTTATAAGATCTCAACCTCCCAAAAACCGGTCTCAACTCGAGGGTTAGCGAAAGTCGTAGTCTTCGGCTATTTTCAACACCGAGTTATGTCAACCTAGAGTTCATAAACTCAGCTAATGTCAACCCTCCTCCCGAGCACGGTTGAGACTGAATTTCATAACCTGCCCATGCGCAGAGGATAAATTTGTTACGTTTGTTTTGTTTTGCGCTTCAGTCTCGACTCTTGCTTTGCAAAGTAATTAAACATCAATGATTTGATATTGCTAACGGATTAGGAGTTTTTAGAAAAATTAGAGAGCAGAAGGGGAGAAAAAACAAGATTACGTGTCGATTATTTTTCGCTATATGACGACCTGGATTTTCAACGGCGGTACAGGCTGACGAAGGAAACAACGATGGAAATTTGTAGCCAACTGAATTTTTATCTTTGGATGCATGTGGGCTTTGCATATTATGTTTTGAAAATTTCCTAGCCTCAATTTCAGCGATTCTCAACCACTGTACCGCGGCACTTTTGTGTGCCGCCAAATTCTTAAAGTATGCCGCCAAATTTTAGAAATGTATATTTGTAATTAATCCCTTCATAAACATACTGTTGTTTTTGTAGTACATATTATTTTATTTTACATTCCAAATAATTATCATAAACTATTTTACACAGTGTATAATAGGTGTATTACAGTGTATTATAGGTAATATTATATGTAGGTAAAGTAAACAACTTTTAACCTTTAACTGCTGTGGTTGGGTGGTTTGAGGTTTTTGGCGCAAGAGCAACACATGGTCCATACTACGCCGCACAAATTTGTGAACATGAGTTTAAAGTTTAAGAAACATAGTATCAGAAAAATTAATATAAAAGTCAAAGATGTTTTAGGGGATGGATTGGTTGTTGTATTCAGATTATCTGGCGCCGTCAGCAACACTAGGGCTATAATGCGCCGAAACATTCGTCATTAGACAAGCCAACATACATTTACAAACACCCATGCCCAACACGGGACTCGAACCCGCAACCTCGTGGTGTAGAAGCTAGCATGCTAACCACTATACCGTTTGGTCGACTTTAGGGGATGGAAGCATTCCACAAAAAATGACTCGCGGTCTGTCAGACCGCTTACAGCAGTTAAAGGTTAAAAGCTTCAGTGACAGCGACAAATGCCGCGTTCTTCTGGCAAAACGAAGTTTTGTTGGTTTCTTTGCATTCGATGATGCTAATCCGTTGTTGGATTAACTCCAACAACAGATTTTTTTCGTACGGAGTGTACAGGGCTCGTTTTTTTTTTTTTTTTTGTTTTGTTTTTTTGCAAAAGTGAATCCATTTTTCAATTTTTTCAAATCACTTAAAACACAAGAATACAAAATGACAACAGACTACAAGATAAACACAAGACCAAAGCATTCTGGGAACGGAAATCACATGACACTTCTAGACCAATAGCAAGCTGTTCTTCAACTCTGAGTTGATAAGCTTCGAGTCCATAAGCTCCGCATTGAAAAATCCCGAAGACTACCGTTTTTTTTTAACCCCGGGTCAAGGCTCTCGACCCAGAGCTTATGAACTCAGGGTTATAGTAGCAAGGTTGAGATTTCGGGAAACTACGGCCGTAAAAGTTTTAAGCAAATACTAAGTAAAGTATTTGTTTTTTTAGGGATTATAAGCAATAAATGTACCATAAAATGCAGAGCTTCTTATATTAGACAGAAAGCTTATGCTTCTGAATTGAGAGAAGTCATTGCATATGATTTTACTGGCTTCTGGATTCTTTTGTACTTCTAAGTTAAATTAAATTCCAGTCATTATTACAAACACATTCCAATGGAAAATGAAATAGACAAACTGGCTTATACAATTTAAATGCATATTAATGCTTGATTTCCATTCACTCTTTGTTGGATTGTCATACCATGTCATGGTTGTTTGAGATTTTAAAGCAAAAGTTTTAAATAATTAAAAAAAGATTTCAAATTATGCATTTTCTTAATAATATCATTTTATTCAACTAAAAATATCCTACAAATATCTAAAAGGACATACTTAGGGAAAGGCTATTATTGGCATTTCTACATATGTGTACGACATAGGATTCGCTGCGAGACAGAAGTTTTGAAGAAATGGTGGCTAGCAAAAATAAAATTCAACGATTAAAAAAAAACAGTAACTTACTCAAACATAAGCAGCTACTAACTTCGGGTTTAATAACCAAGTTCGATGACAAAAATCACTTATACCTTTGAATTAGATTAGAAAATTCCAAAGAGATAATTTCATAACCATAATAAATGACTTATATCCAGCACCATTAGAGAAACTTATCATTCAAGAAATCACTCGTTTCGTAGCATTTATAGTTTTATCAGAAACTGTTATGCTACCTGAATGAGTTTTTGAGCTACCACTCGAGCTGCCTCCCATTGAAAAATTTAGGTTTTTTAGAAATTGCCAAAAAACGGATTGATATGTGGACAGATTTTGAACGCCATTACCAACTATGGGAGAGAAAATGAGATACTAAAATACAACCACAAATCTTAGAATATTCCTTTCGAATGCGAAAATTTAATTCCACGTCATTACTACTAATAAATAAAACTAATTAAAACATATTCTAAATGTCAATAGATCGTGATACGGCCAGTTTGAAAATATGGTGTGTGCATACTTAGCTAAAAGCCAATGATGCAGTTGTTCTAAACTAAAACATTTACTCCACTACCAACAATCTACATCAAACACTTGTGTCAATGATAAAACAATTGCATAGAATAATATCGGGGACGGACATATCCCTGTCTCTCAAAATGGAGAGAGTTACACACACCCCTTGATCTGTTGAGGACCAAATGCCTTTGCCAAAATATGTTTGCATTCAAACTCTTTCTCTCTCTCTCTTTCATACGAGTTATCTAAATTTCTTTTAATTAAAGAAAAGAAGCCAAACAAATTATTTCTTTTCTTTTTTAAAAATAAGCTTTTATTTAAAAAAAGAAGTATCACAACTGAAAAGTTAAAATTACTTATTCCAGTTATTTTTAAGAGCTAAATACTAAATACCCCCTAGGCACTGCAAACGCCCGAGGAATTTAAAAAAAAATTGCCACTATATAAATATCTAAACGCAACCTTCCAAGGTAAATAATATAATCAAATGATACTATAAGGAAATTAAAAATGTACTATTAAAGGAATTAAAAAAATTCCTAAAAGTGAAGCTAGTTACAGGACTTAAAATTTTATATTCTTAACAATAGGGAAAGAGTGCGTTAATTAAGCTAGATAGAAAAGTATTAAATTAGGAAGAAATACATAAAAAATCATATTTCTCAACAAACTATAATTAGTGGATTTTTATTTTAACCGAAAAATACCAATCTTTATCTGTGCACATAATGTGTATTCAGTCATTAACTTACAGGATATTTGTAATTGAAATTCCACTTTTACTAATAAAAGTATACAATAACACAGATATTTTAAAATATTTTACAAATTAGATAATAGAAAGTGTTTCAAAACTAAAAATCTATATCAACTAGCAACAATAGATGTAATAAACAACTATTAACAAAATCTAATTATACTATAATAATATTTAATGTGTATTATATCTAAAAAATATTAATTTAAGATATAAAATTTAAATCATCAGGATGAAATGTATTAAATGCTATAATTTTTTCCCCCATTTTTATTCAATATTTTTGCTTTCTATCTTTTACCCATAAATTGTCATATTATTTTAGAATTCAATCTGAGACATTTCTCTACAAATATCGCAGGTTATCTCTTCCAGAGCATGGATTAACTTAAAAATCAACCAATGAAATTTATTTCATTCAATTGGTAATTTTATTGAGTAATGGATAAATTATTTCTTTCATTTCTAATTATTTTGATTATTGAGTAATATTATGTCAAAAGACACAATTTTTTTAAATTTATACTATTGTATAATTATCTCAAATACTTAAATGACTTGAAGAAAATCTAATTTCCCTGAATTTGGGATATGAGCTGATGAAAAGTAAAGAAATAAAGAAACTAATGCAGTTTATTTTGATAAATTTAACTAAACCAATTGTGAATATTGTTGAATAAGTTATATACAAAGCAGTACATTTCTAGTACAAAGTAGATTTGGATTTTCTTTCATTCATTTTTAATTACAGTTTGGGGACAGCTTGGGTTTGTTACCGTTTTAAATTATGGACTAAATGCATGTCAAGGAAAATTGTTCGGTAGACATTTTATTTTTTTTAACAAATGTAGTCTGCGATTGTGTGTGATATAACATCATTCACTTGTGAAATTGAATTCATTTTAATAGGAAACGCATCCTACGATAACACGTCAAGCTGATTCTAAAAGAGATGATGAATAAAAAGAAAGAAGACAAACTTTTAAATATAATCGGCACCAATTGTTCTAAATAGATATACTTACATTATTAAAAAGCCTATTCTAAAGTGTAGTTAAAAAAAAAAAAATTCCCTTAATCCCTCATTTATATGGGAATTTAATATTACATTGTGTTGTTGTTTTTTTTTGGGGGGGGGGGGGGAATTCTTTCTTAGGTTTTTTTTTTTTTTTTTTTTTTTCTAGTTGGAAGGCTTAGTTTTATTACATAAACTTTTATGATATTTAACGAAATATTTTAATGCGATAATTATAATTCATTTTCATAACTATTGAATCTTCTCATCTCTTTAAATATATATGCAACATATTTGTAATATTTTTTTAACAGTGTTATAGAATAAATTCGAATAAATATAATATCAATTACATTGGCAAAGAAAAAAAATTTCAAAATTCAAATTCAAAGAAATTTGTAGCAGAATGATTAACTGTTATTAAATACAGGGTGTCCATAAAAAAAGTGTCCCAGTCAATGATACATTATATCAGCTTAATGTAGACTACTTACAACAAATCATATAAATCAAATTGAATGTAACTAACTTAGTTTTTCTTACACTATTAAAATCATAATTAAACATTTGTGGGTATAAATTACCCAAATACTAGTAAAATTTATAACTGGAACATTCTCTTATGGGCATACTGCATTTTAAACAAGCTATAAGCATGCAAGTACCTTATCCACTTTTTGCTGAAGATTCCTTTTAAAATCAACAGCTTTATTATTTATCTGTCTGGATTTAGTTTTGTATTTTCAATAGCGGCAGATATTAGAAATAGCAAATTGAAATCTTAAAAAAAAAAAAAAATTGAAGGGAAAGAAAGTAACCGACGGCAAAGTTTTGGATGGGAATTGCGAATTAACTCATGATGCAATTGATTAACTTAAGTTTTGCTATGGAATAATTATTTAAAATAATACTCATAGTCTAATGCGAAGAATACAGTATGGGTAACATATTTCACCAGATATCAAAAGATACAGATCTACAACATCGTATATATTCAAATGGCGAAGAAGCCTGCTTCAGGTACAATAAAGAACACTTAATAGATGAATCTTACAATTATAAAAAAGAAATGTCACTTGAAGTATTAAATACCATCAAATTATTCATAGAGACTTGCAAGTTCCTTTGAAAATGTTTGAATGGGAAAATACAATGCTGTAAAGAAAGTTTTAGCAATGATTTATTGTCACATAACCCAAGGAGTGTTCATGTACAATTGGATACTTTGTTTACGATGTGTGTGTATACGATGCCGCCATCTTTTTACAATTAAGGGAATATTAAAAAATACAAGGTACTTTCATAGTTAGGCATATCTTCAGGATTTAATACTTGTCAAACAATGGTTTATGCTGTTCGAGTGGGATTACCAAAAGTTCAATATGGCATTTCACATAAAGAAAAACTTTGCTAGCTAAGTTACAAAAAGGTAGCAAAAATGTGGAAGGCATGATCCAAATGTGGTGTTTCAACTGATCCAAACTATGGTGCTGCTATGTATTAAATATGTGTCAGTTTTCACTGAATCGTTGTTATCTGAAAACATGATTTTTTTCCCAAACGGAGAATTTTCTTAAAAAGTGTTAATTTATTTATTCCTACAACTTTGCAAATATGATAACTAGATAGTACTGAACATTGTTATCTACAGATTTATGCATATTTAATAGAAAATGGAAAAGGATTCTATAAGAGGAAATATGACTATACGGATAAAAATTACTATAAGCTCATTACTGACTCACTGATTGTCTCTGTAACGATAAAAAATGGTATCCCATAATTTTTGCATTGATTGTGGAAGAGTGTGAGGTTCGTTCGCCAACTAAATCATACAGCCAAAAAAGAACGATCCAGGAGGAGTTTTAGCAATCCTGGGCGGTTGGAAGAAAAAAGGACTTACAATAATATAATGGACTGGAAATGGAGGGAAGGCATGAGAGAGTCACGGGCTGAGAAAGTTGCAAAAATTAAACTTAGTTTTATGCCATTATTAAACTTATAAAGTTGTAATCTTTTCCTTGTTAATGAGATACAAGAACATGTGGTGGACATGGAAGAAATAACTTGCACAAGTCCAGAGCAGATCGTGCAATGTATTTCTAGAGCCTGGATGAAATGTTAATAAAACAAAAATCATTTAAACATACAATCACAATGATATTAGTTCTAATTCTCAGGACTGATCTCACTCCAACTAACACAACATTACCTCTCATATTAAAATGCCAACATCCGATACTTCCTGCGTAATCCATTGCAAAAAACAAGGCTCAAGACCAAATCAAGAGTTGCAAGTCAAGTGAAAGTGTAAATTGAATCTAATCCATAGGATGGAAGATTATTGAATGAAATTTTCAAAAGAAATTGAATTTTTAATAAATATTTCGTTTATATTAAATTAAAGTGTTTAGTTATATTTATCATTTTTAAACGGACGCCTTAGGAGCCTTACAACTACTTAGTTAGGCGACAAAAAGTGTTAGTTTTTGGAAGAAAAGTACGTGTACCTATAGAAATTATTTCAAACAAACTACCAAGCCTTCAAACTATAAATGTATGGGTTAATATTTGTACAAGCGTTCATAGCAAAAAATTAGGTGTGTAAGTTGAATATATTTTTAGATGTACATAACACGCAAACAAACATTGTTTAACATTGCTCCTTAAGTGATACCAATACATCATCAATAAAAATATTTTTGTTAATAAAGCAGATTCGTAATCTACCAATAAATGTAGCATAAGTCTAACTAAAATTTAAATAAATTAGTATAAAAATGGGCAATTTTCTGGCGTATGGACGGGGCATTTTCTTTTATTTCTTAGTCGTAATAAGATTAAAATTACAAAACTATGAAGAATCTACTAGCAGAGTATTTGTTTTATAAAAAATTATTAATAAATAAAGTTATACATAATAAAGTTTTAACTAGGTTAAATATACATTTATATACCCATTGACACACACGTCTTTCGTACGTCAATGGAATCCGTCCAGTGGAGTCAGTTCAGAAAATTGCCCTAAACATATTTATATTGCAAGAACGTTTTTTATTATTTAACTCCCCTTTCTTTTAATACATTAAGGGGCAAACATGCAATTTCATAAATGAATAATGCAGGAAAGACTTATATTAAAAAATTAACGAAGTTAAGTTTTAAAGTTAAACATATATTTTTTTGTCAATAATAGCTTATTCTATTTTAAATGACTTAAATTGAAAGACTAAATTTCCAGATTAAACAAATTATAGTTTTGAGAGATCAAATGCAAAAGATAAATTTTAATTAATTGAATTAGTTATTTATAATTTGAGTTATTTCTGGATTAAGTGAATGAATATTTTTATCACGTTAATTTAGTTACTGTAAAACAATTTCAAAGATAATAAAAAACTCAATAAAATTTACTCATGCATTTATACATATATATATATATATATATATATATTTAAGAGAATTCAGTTGACATTGTAAATATCAAAAGGAGTATCACAGATATAAATATAGAAAAATAATTAAAGATAATTTCAGTACTATAACAAATGACTCTTGAATGTAATTATATTAAATTTACTATTTGAATTATGTTAACCATTGAATAATGTAATTTTATGTAAAAACTAATTTTTTAAGTAAAACTTTTTATGCATTTTGGTAATTAACTAAAAATAGAATATGCAATCAATGATAAGAATAATAAATAGATGCAATCCTTCATATTGAAATATATTCTATAAAAGAGGGGAAACAAATTATGAATAAATTGTTGCAACACTTATTTTCATCAAATGAACTAGCAAATAATTTCGCCAAATACGCATTTGAAGCGCAGCCATACACACATCTACGAAATAGGTCAAACAGGATGTTGGTACATACCGACGAAAAAACAGAACCGACATAAAAGCAACATCTAACATAAATAGAGATTTCACAAGGGACCGACTACAGAGCGGATCAATAAGCGGCGAAAATCGAAAAAGCCAAAAGATAAAACTTGCCTTCAATAACAAGGACGGTATTAATAATGACAAGTAGAAAAATAATTGGAAGAAATATGCTTAACCAAAAAAGTAGAATGTCAATAATTTTATATCATTCTCATTTCCCATACCTAGATCAATTAAAGCATAATTAAATGTTTTTTATCAGTGATTTACTTCTAAACGTTAAAGAAAATAAGTTAAGGATAAAACTTGGATATTTGTTTGCCTTACCTTAGAATTCTTAAGTACAAGAATCCACTAAAAATATACTTTTCCTACTCCATACCATTAAAAAGGCACCTCGGATAGTTTTCATTTTTTTAATATTCACTATATTTTGTATATAATTTTAATAATATATTTGTTTTTTCTTTTATTGTTAGAATTATAGTATTCGAATATTTCCCTTTTGTATTTGTTTTTAACTTCTCTCTAATGGAGCTAAAACATATTTAAAAGCATTTTCGGCAATTAATTCCAAGTTTGCAAACAATTTATTACTTGTCTTTATATATCCGTTAATAAGCTGTTTTTATAAAGAAAAAACGGGGTAAATCTTTTGTGTCCAAAAATGTCTAAATGTATTATGAACACTTTTGTGTTGGGAAGCTGATAAAAAGAGAAAAGCTGTCAAACTTAGGCTAATCCTTTATAAAACTAAAAAAAAAAAAAAAATTCATCACTTTTTTTTAATAAATGTATGCTGAGACACTGTGCTGAAAATATCCGTTTCAAAAGGTGTTATGGAGACAGTTTTTAAAAATAAATGTTGGAGTAAGTTTTGCGTCTAATTAGAGCTGACTTAGCACACATGGCTTACGAAAGAAATATTCCATGCATTCTGGATTATATGCATGGAACGGTGTTGTCAAATATATTTTACAGTCAAAGCTTACGTATACAGATAAACTAAGAGTAATGTGCAAAGTGTATAAGTTGATAAAAATTGTAAAGCAACTTTGCTAGTCACTCTCGCGTGAATTTTTTCTCATTGTATTCCAGTACATTCAGCGACTGATTTTTACATGTTTTCCTTCCATGCCTGTTATCACCTGCGATGACAGTATTTTTATGTAGATTTCAGTCTTTCAACCTCCTGATAAAAAAAATTGCACTTTTGGAATTTAGAGAAAACGTTGTTTTAAGTCACTCAATTTGAAGAATTTTCAGCTAATATTCAGCTCTTGTAAATAATTAAGCATGCAATTAAATTATTAGAATAATTATAAGCAATAAATAAGATTAAATTATTCTGAAACAAAAAAATTAACAAAAACTGGAGTAGTCCTCGAATGACGGTACTATTTTTAACTTAGTAAATAGACTTTGAATAAATTGGACTGGGTTATAGACTGCGAAATTTAACTACAATCAACTCGCGATAACTTGATGTTCAAGAGACTGGCCTAATTCTTCGAGCTATCCGAAGTTCGAGTTATTGAGAGTCACTCAGTAGTTATTTTCTATTCAAGGCATTTCTTGGGACCTAATGAAAATTTCGAGATAAACGAGTATTCGACTTATGAGACTTCGAGTTATCGCGAGTTGACTGTATTACCGATATCGATAAGGAAACAATTTGATGATTCTATTCTAGTATGTATTCTATAAGCATTACAAAATATTGAGTATTCATTCATTAGTTTACGTATTAAAAGAAACCAAACATGCAGAAAAATGATTTTTTTCACAAAAACATATTTTACTACTTTCCAACCCACTTATGTAATTAAGCAACAAGCACGTAAAAAATAGAAAACAACTAATGTATTCTAGTTTCTACAGTCTTTTCTAATTCGCTCCATTCCTCTGAAAATTGAGTGATTTTTCGAAGACCCACCCACTCAAGTAATTCATACAAACGCGAAAGAGCTGGGGGTATGACATTCCAAGGTTCCACCTTATCGATCTACATATCATTGTTTCACAGAAATCTCTAAAGCAATTCTCATCATCAGTTCTCTTACTTCTGCGTTTCATCAAAGGCGAATATAATTGCGAACTTGTTAGGAGAATACTACATTTCAGGTTTGGTTACAACTTAACTTGCAAAGGTACAAATAATTAAGTTGGGTTAACTCTGATTGTTAGTTTAAAATGTGTGTTTGGTAACTTTAATCTGAAATTCGTTAAATATGTTATAAATATATAGACAATTATAATTCAAAACAAGTTTAAATTCAAATAAAAAGAAGAGTTTTAAGTTTAATTAAATTATATGTGACACTAGCATCACTATGCCTCAAATAATTTTTAACAGTTAAAAAAAAAAATTATTGCTAATAGATTTTTTTTCAAATAATTCACTATAATGAATGGAAATAATATGTTTTGGTAGAATTTAAACCTATATATTTAGATGCATTCGTAAGAAATTAAATTATATGTGGTCGGAATAAAATGGAAATGAAATTAATCGCATCATCTCAATTCAATTTAAATTAAATCAAATACATTCAAATTGAATAAAATTTAAAGAATAAATTAAAAATTTAAATTTAAATTCAGTTTAAAATTTCAATTCAATTAAAAATTTCAATTCAATTAAAAATTTCAATTCAATTAAAAATTTCAATTCAATTAAAAATTTCAATTCAATTAAAAATTTCAATTCAATATAAAAATTAATTTCAGTTCCTACTTTAAATTAAAATCAAATTGAATTAGATTAAATTAAAACTGCATTTCAGAATAATTTATTACAGAATTCGTGAAAATTATAACTCATTTTACTCAAGAGGTGCGAGAACTGAACAAAATTTATCCTTGGAAACTAAGTACTACAGTAGTATGAAAGACATTCAATCGTTTTAACCATATTTTATTATTTATAAAAGTACATTCGATAAGAGAATATCTAGCTAAAATGAAATTTCTACTGTACAACATGATTTTTATCTTCTATTGATCAGATAATAGAAATCTATAAAATGCTTGAGTTTCTGAGCAACCCTTACCCAATAAATAGTTTATAAGTTGTTTATATTCTAATCGACAGAAAAGTTTACGGGTAAATAATATAATTACTCTGGTTGTTCAAAAACAGAACCAAGTGTTAGAAAAATGTTAACCTCAGTTTTCAAGCCTCCATTGAAATTTCTTTGTGGGAATGAACGAAGGTAAAATTACTACTTAAAGTCTAATTGAATTAGTATCTGAATTTTTAAGGATATGTAAACACTTTCAGGACATCAAATATGTTTTGAAAACTATATTGATAAACAAGTAATCTTTCAGTTCCTATCACTAGATACATGATTGGATTTTGTTTTTGTAAAATTATCTCTGATTAACGAACCTCTATCTAATTAGTATCGGGAAATAAAAAAGTTAATAAGTCTCTCTTAGTATGAAGTGTTTGTTAAATTAATTACCAGTATTTATTCCATATTTGGAAAAACCATTATCTAGATGCTTTGTTTTCTTTACCATGGGAAAATTTATTTAAATCTCGGGCTTTGATAACTAAAATTTGGATGAATAAACTTCTGATATTCTAGAAATCTTTTTTAAAGCTCTATAACAATGACGGCTCGTGGGGTACAGCCAGTACAGCCGGGATGCATCTAAATTTATTAGTTCAAAACTAAATACATTTCACATTTTTCTAAAATAAAGATCCAATTTCTGAGGTAAGTGCAAAAAAATTCGATAAATAGCAAACTTGTTGCCTCAATACTCAATTTACAAGAAATAAAAAACGCTTCCAATCAACACAAACTGATTATCCTCCTCCTAACTGCAGCCGAGTGTTCCTGATACTCGTTTCGGCTGCGATATTACCATGTTAACCAATGGAACCATGTGCAGCCAGTTCAGCAGTTTTCCACTTCGGCTGTTCTTGCGCATTCGATTAACTAACTGGCTCGGCTTAAGAATCACCTTGGGTGAGTGTGGCAGGTAAGAAACTGAACGTTTCTGAAAATCTCTCCAAACGGAATGTCGCGATAAGTTTACACTGTTTTCTTGTTATTTAGTAATTTAACCATTTTGAAACATGGAGAAAAAGTTTTGTTAACCATGTTTGATTGTCATAATTAAGAAGAGCGTTTAGAATAGTGCTGGATATGGTGGATTAACCAACATCACGCGAGCCTTTAAAGCACACGAGTGCTCAATGGAACGCTTAAAAGACTCTTAAAACTTTGAATTGATGAGAAGTTAATGCAATTACTCAGTGAAGTGCATGCAATTACTCATCAAACCAGTATTGTTTTTAATTAAACAAGTACTTACATTTAGAGACCAAAACCGAGAGGTGTTTTCTAATCCAAACTATACAGAATGATTTGATTAATTGTTCTTATTTTATAATATTATGTTATCAATGCTATTATTTTGTATAAATTGAAAAGAAACTTCTATTCGAGTATTAAAGAATTTGCGTTCATTAATGATTGTGGGAAGTGTGAATATGGTTTGGAGGGAGGAGTTGTAGGAAGTCGCATGTTTATAGCTGCACTAAAAGTTTCGACCACGGGAGCCGCTGCTCTATAAAGTATATTAAATATAATCATGCATATTTATAAAAAATATATCATATTAGGTTTAAGTACAAATAAAAAGGAGGGTTATATCTTCTTGAAACTAAAAAAAAACCTCTCCAACAAAAAAAAAATTCTATAAACACGGAAATTCCTGTTCTATTGATGAATAACTGCTCTTATCCTCTCAGTTTGGCTGTTAAGTCAGACCCGACAAGCTGCTAACTTTATGACTTGCAAACCGATTAACTTCTGGGCCACATAACTTCCTATCATTAGGAATAGCTTAGAGTAAAACTGCCAGATTTAGTTGTTAAATGAGTATAATTTTAGGATTTAAAATTTACAATAAGAATTACCTCAAGCACGCAATACTAAGAAGAATCAGATTTATGCACGCAACAATTTCATCTAACTTTACAAATTTCTTTCAAATGAAAGAAAAAATCTGAGTGATCGTACAACTAATATGGAAATTTTAAAAATTGTATGATTCTGCAACTATAAAATCGCTTAATATTTTTTTCCTTTTCGTTTCTTAGCAGATTATTTGCTTAGGACTAGTTTTGTTTGTCGATCAAATTTTAAAGTTTTATGTACCTAATTTTAAAAATGTATGTATCTTATTTTAAAACCTATACATCTCAATTAACTTAAACCATTTATTATAAGTCATTTGATTTATTATAAGACACTATTATCAGTTATTTTATTATAAGTCATTTTAATTGAATATATTATTTATAATACTTTTAGTTTAGTATCTAGATCAAATTTTAAAATGAATTTCTTTTTAGAAAACTAATAAACACAGAAAATAACAGATTTAAAAGTATATATATTATTTTTTAAATAATACATAATTTTAAATCGATTATTTTCTGTAACTATTAGTTTTTTTTAAACAGAATTTCATTTTAAAATTTGATCTAGATACTAAACTAAAAGTACTATACAAAATAATAATAAAAATGTAAGACTAGATTCAAGTTTTGAGGATAGCAATTCAAAATGTATCATGTTGTTTGAAAAAAAAAATTCCCATGAAATTTGTTTGAGAAAAATTTAAAAGAAAACAATCTGATTACGAGTTTCCGCTAGCGAGTGCTTTGTTTCTTTCTATTTTGAACAGGTTAATTTAAATTTTGGTTCAACATAGTAAATCTAATTCATAAATATAATTACTTTTAAAGTATAAATTTTTAAAAAATCTAGAATCCAACTTTTTATTAAAAAAAACAACTCTGTATAGTTTCAAGGACGGTAAGTCAAAAATTAATTAAATATATTTTTTTTACCATAGTAACCACTCATTTTATCACCCACAAATAAAAAAAAACTCTTAAAAAAAAACGTAATTTTACCAAGATTATTTTTTACTGTTTACTTCTCTCATTTAATCTGAAATTAAACATTACAAACTTATTTTTACGTGCGGTAACTAAAAGAAAAACAAAATCTCTTAGGATATCCACCAAAACTCAGAAGGGATGAAGAACTAAATTGCTTTCCTGCTCCAGTGAGACCTTACCATTAATCTTTACGATTTCCCCAGCATTTCATTTGTCTGTCATCCAATTTGTTACCATAGCATTTAAGACAACGAGTTAATGACTTTCTATGTTAGAATATTAGGACGCCAAAAAAAAAGAGAAATGTCGTATAATTGCACCACAAACACATTACATTTTTAATTTCAAGAATCAAGCGATTGAAATCAAATAAATTCTTTTTTAATTTTCAGAAAGCAAAAGGCAATTTAGGTACTCCATTTAATTAAAGAATTTATCAATAATTCATGTGATTCAACTTCTCTAATTTATTTTCGAGTATAATTTAAAAACTAATTCAATACGGGAAAAGTGAAATTGATGAAAGCATTATACATGCATTTTTGTTAAAAGATGGTTCCTCGTTGAGGTATTTAAAGTTAACACGCAGATTTTTAATTAAAAGGATGCTTACTATAATGTTTAAAGTATTTTATCAAAATTAATCATTTGTTTGATTGTTCATAAGTATTTTTAATAGTTTTGCCCTATCACTTGATTATTTTCCAACTATTACATAAACTACAAATGAGCACGTGGTTATTGTTCTTACCAAATAAATGTTTTAATAATTGTGAGAAACACAGTGAAAAATATAATTTCCAATAATTAATTTCCCCAACTTTTAGAATATTGAATTAAAAATATACATAACATTAATTAATCATGGAAAACAATTACTACAAGGTAGTTATATTAATAGATATCGACAATAGTTTAGTTAATTTCATTGGTGATTAGCATTTAAAAAGAAAAAAAACTTCTTTCGATTTCACCAGATAAATAGAAAAAAATATATATAATGGTTGGGGGGGGGGGGAATAATGTTAAAGTTGTTGTACAAAATACAGTATGATTTAAACTTTATAGTTGCTTAATAAACTCTTTTCCATCACATTTAAAAAAAAAAACATGAAAGAAATTCTGCAAAATTTCCATTCAATAAATGTTTAGAATATATTAATAATTAGTAAGTTTATAAATTCTGTAAAATAAATGTGTGTAAAATAAACCCAAGGCTCTTATTAATGTATTCAATTGTATGATAATATATTACCAAAGAAAACCTTGAAACTTATAATTGGTTCCCATTATAATATATGATCGACAAAAATAAAATCATGTAATTAAATTCATCCTTGCTACTCTAAATTCATTAGTGAAACATTCTATGACTTTATTTCATGAAAAAATTTTAAGTGAAGTTTGGAAAACATTATAAAATAATAAAAAGTATATATATATATATATATATATATATATATATATATATATATATATATATATATATATATATATATATATATATATATATATATATATATATATATATATATATATATATATATATATATATATATAATATATAATTAAAACACTAAAAGCCATGTTTAAAATCTAAACCCTCGTTTTCTGTTTAAATTACTTTTTATCATACATCCCAAGGAAATACTTTGATTGAAAAAAAAAAAAAAGATATATATGTATATATATATATATATATATATATATATATATATATATATATATATATATATATATATATATATATATATATATATATATCAAAGTATCCCTTTTCAATCAAAGTATTTCCTTGGGATGTATGATAAAAAGTAATTTAAACAGAAAACGAGGGTTTAGATTTTAAACATGGCTTTTAGCGTTTTAATTGCACCAAACTTAACTTAAGCAGAAATATAAAAGATCCAAAAATGAAAAGTACATAATTAGATTATTTAAAGCCTTCGTTGCAGGGTTAGTAAAGTAGATCTTTTAAATTACTAAATTCAATTGTTTATAGAAAAACTGGAGAAAAAAAAAGAAGAAGAAAAACGTCAAACTGAAACCAAAATAGATAAAAAACATTACAATTTTAATAAACACAGACATATGCATATGCAAAATAAGCATTAATATTTGTTAATAATGTTCAGAAAAAATAATACCTAAATGACATAAAAGTATGTCAAACAGATAACAGTTTAAAGCAGATTAACTATTGACAGAAATATAATAAGTTGCATAAAAATTTCAGCATTTTTCACACATTTTATACATTATTCAAAATCTGCAATTTCAAATTTAAGCAATATACTCAAATTGTCCCAATACGTCCCACTAATTCCATCATTTTCAACGATCGTCGCTCTAATAATAAAAATTACAAAACGCAATTAATTCAGAAAAGGAAAATTTAATCTATCTTTAAACTAATGTTTATTTTAAAATTATATATTGATTCATGTACCCCTTTTTAGAATATGAATTATTTAAAAATTCATAACATTTATTAAATGAAAAAATATTATACAATTGCATTCCTACATAAGTTAGTAGTTTAAAATTTTGAATATTAATAATAGCACACGCTAATAAATAAGTTTATTGTTTTTCTACAAGAATTATAAATAACAAATATTTTAATTTCCTCTAAAACTAAGTAAGGAATTTGAAAAAAGGGGGAAAAACTGAGCACCATTATCTGTCTGTCCATCCAAAATACGAAAAATGGACTAACTGGAAAATACAAGCTTTAAAACTGTTCAAGTAAATCTTGAAACACATACGATGTACCCACACCCGGTTACAAATAATACTTAAAAACTAATTTCTTTTTATATGACCTCTATATTCAAAACTAGCCAACAAAAAATCTTAAAAATAAACATTATTCGTCGATAGCTACTGTGCGTGTTTAATGCAACCTAAATAAATTAAAAATGGTATTATTTAAAAAAAAAAAAAATTAAATAAATTTAAAGGTCGAAGATTTATAATGTTCTAACAAAAACTGATGAAAATACACAAAGAAATTAATGCCAAGTAACATGGCAACTACTAAAAATCCTTACGCTTCTTTTTATATGAAAAAAGAATTCATATTCATCTGAATACCTTCGCTTCCAACTTCTAAAATATTGTTTCAATCTTATAAATAAAAAGTAATATTTTCTATTGAAAAATTTATTTTACAGAACAAAATCGGATTCTGTCTTAGTAACTAAAAATATTCTTTATTTACTCAGCTCTTCTTCCTTTATAAGAAGGTGAAGACGGAGGAAACATTTTTCTTCGATCCAAAAGTACAATTCAAAAGAACATCGGATAGGGGTGCTCAATACTTTAACTAGAGTCGCCTTTCTCTTTGCGTGGGCGTTTGGATACGTGTAAAAAGAAAACTGTAATAAAATTAAGAGAATATTTTGAATAGCATCGATAACAGTATATTATTTGTTATTTCTCCCATTAGAATATTCAGGATAAAGAACTATCTGAAAAGTTATAGCTCAATAACAATAACGATTTCCTTGAACTGAATGCATATAGAGTAATTTTATATTACTACAAAAGAGCGAGTTTTATTTTCATACTTTTAAATCTTAAACATACTTTTCAAAAGAATAAGCTTAAATTAAAATGTAAAAATTATACGATACGATGTGTATATAACGATATATTGTTGTGTTTATTCAAGTAATTTATGATCGAGTTTAGAAATGGTATTGTTTGGATCAATTTAAATACCTAAATGCATGGAATGTAAGGATTTATTACTAAATCTAGATATTTATTTTAACACTTGACATGAAATTTATTACTTTTCACATTAAGTGTGCATCGAAAAGAAACTATTGTGTCAAAATTAGCATCGCTTGAATAAGATATTAGTTGTCTAACTACAGAGAGTATTCGGAGAATTTTACAAGGTAAGGTTAGTAAGTTTATAATTTAAATACATGAATAAGAATATTGATTATTTAGATATTATTTTTTGAGATTATACTACTGCTAATTTCTTCAAAACGCAATACTAGTTTGGAATATTTATAATAACCAAGATTATAATCAAATTTGTAAATTTAAAGTTTTAAATTATATAGTATGTAGCATATATACACTAAGTGCTTACCAGTCTTCATTGGAATATTCATATAATCTATGTAAGAGTAGATAGACATTTAAAGTTTAGAATAAATACACGTTTCTAATTATTTTTACTGCTTTGTTTGTATTACGATATTGATTGGTTATTCATAGCTCTATTGATGGGCTATGGAAACTTTACAACTTAATAATCAACATTTCATGCATGTGTAAAAATTTTAAATTTATATTAAAACTTTGTTGAATATTGAATTTTTTTCTTCTCATAATTGCATCTGAACATTAACATTCATCATCATCATTGACACTACAGCCCTTGCAAGGCCCTGGCCTTCCCTAACATTAACATTAACTATCTGAAAAATTATGCAATTTTTTAAAGTATATTGTTTATTTGACTGCTGTATAAGATGGGTATCGTTATTGAAATAGAATATTGGTATTAAAGTAAAATATTGATGAAAATGTATATTAAGGGCTTATATATTTAATTTTTAAATTTTGTACATTTTTACCTTTTAATGGTTTATAATGTCATAATAAAAGGTTTATAATGTCATAATAAATGTCATAATATATTTCATTTATGGAAAGACAATTACAATTTAAAAACATATAAACGTAAAGTAGTAGTATTTATGCTTATTTACACCATTTAAATTAGATAGGAATATAAAAATAAAATATCTTTAAAATATTTATAACTATAAATTGGTTCATTTTCATGTATTTTTTTTTTTTTTTCCCTTTTTTTTTTATTTTTTTATTTTTTTTATTTTCATGAAAATTAAACACTTTAAATTAAAATAAATTTGTATTTAAACACATAAAACTCACTATTATTTTTTTATTAAGAATACGTTATGCATTTCAAGCCCTACCATATGGTCACATGTATTTATATCATTCACATCAATAACAGAAGAATATTATAAATAATTAAATATAAAATCAATTATTTACTTTTGAAATTTTTTCAATGAAGCCAAACAAATTGCACAAAACAAAAATATTTTAAAATGATAAAAATTTAAAAACCTAAATTCAATTTTTTTGACTAATTCTTTGCGAAACACAGAGCAGAGATGGAATATACTGTAAACCGGTAACTATGATTTATCGATATTAATTTATTTAAAACAAAGGTGTTCATATGTATATATGTATTGATTATAAAACGATTACGCAAAAATGTAAAACCATTCTATCATGTTATTTGTAATACTACAAAAACCTTTTTGAAAGAATACTTACACATATAGATTTGAGCACAAAAGCATTGTTATTTAAAGTATTTATATGGATATTAAAGTAAAATTTCAATGAAAAGTAATTACATGAAACAGGAAATTCAAAAACATATAATTTAAATTAAGCTTACATAAACTCACACATTTGTATAATATCACCCACAAACAAAAATCATTTTTAAATATCAAGTAATACATACATAAAAAATTCACTTTACTATGTATAATTTTACTAAATATTCTGAAACATAAAAATAACAAAACATCCATTTAACTTAATTACACCAACACATGAAACATAATTCATAATCAATTTTCACTCAACTCACGTGGTGACACAAACACCTGAATGTCCCACTGCATTCCACCTGTGGGATATTACACCGACAACTCCATCCCATTCAATTCTCTCTGTCCCACAACATCAACAAGTGGTTGGGACATGCAAATTGCACATATATGCTCCCAAAAAAATCAACAAACTTATATCTTCCTCCTTCCCCCCATCCTACGCTAAGCCTAACACAACACACAAAACCACAACAACAAAGTTCGTGACATTTATAGATATTAATGACCCGCATGCTAATGTCGTACTCACCAACGTTGCTCTCCAATAGTACCGATCCAGGCATCCATGCAAACAGAACGGTGAACAGCATCAGGCTGAACATTGTTGCACCCATGTGGGGACCCATATTCCAGTGTTATCCTCTTTTAAACAGACATTTTAGAGACTGTAAGTGTCAGCTATGTGGTCTGGGACCGGGAATCGAACTGCGGACCCGTGGAGCGATGCGGCCACAACACTGCGTATTTTGGCTTCACTGCCAAGTGCGCTAACGAAAGCAGGTGGCCTTTTTATTCGATCCGTGACTGAGCAGGGAGCGAACGAACAGCCATGGCGGTCTTTTGACAGCTGAGGAGGATCCCGGATGGTGACGTCGATGTGACGTCATTCAACCGCGCAAAGCGGGGGTGGTTCGAATATTGAATGAGACAGTGTTTTTTACTCTTCGTCTTTTTAAAAATCGGATGGCAACTGTAAATTTTTTAAGAAATTCGTGCAAAACAGATTTTTTTTTACGAGTTAAATTCATGAAAATTACATTTCCTTTTTGTTATATTACATGTTACTATTTTAAGAGTTTTGATAAAACAAATTTGGATTTTCAACGTTTTACTATCTCTGATTGTGTAAATAATAACTGGACAAAGTTTTTACATTTTTGCCTGTTTTTCTTTATAGAAATGAATAAATATATTATATGTAATTATAACAACGTTTATTAAAATTATTTACAAAGCATTTATAAAATCATTATAACTTGAAATGGAAAATAAATTATTCACGTATTTGTCTTTTTTTTTTTTTTGTCTTTTTTTTTTTGAAAAAGCAATAAATGATTCTGTGTGAGGCCACATGTGAACAAAGTATTAATACTTAAAAATATAACTTTTTAAAATATGTATTTTTTTCACTTCAGAAAACTTAAGAAACTAGGGGTGTGGAACATCGCACAACTTTCAATTAGACTGTTAACTGATGTGAATTTGTGCCATTTATCGTTTTTATACTTTCATCATTCACTTAAAAAAAATGGTCCATTAAGCAATATTGTTTTCGGTAATTCTTGTATCTTAAAAAAAAAAAAAAAAAAAAAAAAAAAAAAAAAAAAAAACACTTCAGCAAAATGGGCTTTCGGCAATATACTTTTCGATTATTCTTATATTATCCTTTATTATAAGTTAAACTAAGGAGAGGAGAAAAAGCGATCTTGTTCAAGCAAAGAGAATTCTGTGTTGAAGGCATTCGTTTTTCCATTTTTTACGCCATTAATGCATTTTACTGGAATTTCGGAGGTGTTGATGTTTGGAGCATCTTAAAAGGCATTACAGCGATTTTTATCAAAATCATTAGAGTCGTTTTTTAGCAATCATTGAGAAACATTATTTTTTTTTCAATGGCAGCTACCTTATACGCATCTGCGATTTTGACGAAAACCTTAATGGAAGGTCTCATTGCCACCAGCAATCCGCACACCAAATTTGAACATCATTGGTTAATTTGTTCGAGAGTTATGCTGACCACAGGCACGCATACAGACAGACATTTTTTTCTAGATCACTTTTTTGAGATCAGAATGTTCCAAAACGTGGAGAAATGCAATTTTTTTTTTTTTTTTTTTTTTTTTACCTACATTACCCTATGTATTACATATGGATAATTGAAAGTAACAAATTCATTAGCAATCTTTCGATATTTCTAAGATTTTTTTCAATCAAATAAATTAATAAGTATGAACATTTCAGCAACAATGAAAATAAAAATGGAATGTAACGTAAGTTAAACAAGAATATGACTTTAATTCAAGATAATTTGTTTATTTATTCAAGCTAAAACACCATAAAATGAAGAGGGCATTTTCCTCATTGTTATAAAACTTTACAAATTATAAAAATTTTACAACTTTATCAGTAACTAACTGTGTGGCCCCGTCCTGCTGGGGACCCGTTGAAAGACATAGAAGTTTACATTTAAGAAAAAGGTTGTATAGGGTATTTGGCGATTATTTTCATTTAAAGAATCAAAAATCAAAAACACGATACCTAAAAGAAAACTAAATCATAAACAATTATAAAATTAAGTTTAAGTATAAATATTAAGGGTATTCATCCGTTAGGCGGTTACCAGTTGGAGCCAATCCTAAATGTTTACCCATATAAATGGCTCGTAAATGTATCGTCAATTCTAAATATAGAAATTAAATATTTTTCGAAAGTTATTGGATTATATAGGTCTTCTTTTTTGCCAAATTTTATTTGGTTCCCGGCTAACGGATTAGTACTAACTTAAGTTGAAATATAAATAATAAAAAAATCAAAATATAACTGAAAATTAAAATCGTTGCGAGAAACCGCATTCATCCGTAAAAAAGCGCCAAATGAAATTGTGCCAAAGAAATGTCTTATACTACATCTGAACCAAAAAAGTTCTGTATTCTTCAAAAAATTTTAATACACAAAGAAAAAAGTAGTTCCATGACCAGCCACTTATCAACTACTTCATAATCACAACCAAAATAAAAAACCAAAGAAATTAAACTGTAAATGAAATATTACGCTTCTGGTGTAAATTGTAAAATAGTCTGGTGTAAATAATAAGACACGTATAATACAAAAAATGTCTTCAATCTAGATTAAATAATATGGAACTTGGATACACAGTAAAAAAACACTATACTAAAAATAAAAGCCATCAAAAGAAGGATTTTTGATATTCTGTATAAAAAAAGCAAATAAATATTTACTTGGAAATAAAAAGATAAATTAACAAAAGTCGAAATGATTTGAAAGTTTTGATGAATTTCAATAATCTTAGCCGTTTTATTTACGTTGGGAATATTAAGTTGCAATATACATGCGCAGAGCGTCGTTTTACTGTAAATTTACGGAAAATTATAATAATATTCGAATTGCTTATCGGACAGACGATTGTAATACATAAAATTAATCAGCAAAATAAGAGAGACATATTAAAATAACTAATGGGTTTATTATGTTGTAATAAAAAAATATTGTTGCTATTCCAAGAATTTTTTGTCATGTCATTAAATTTTAATAAAAGCAGCTTTTAATCGAATTTAAAAGTTGTTCTCTACAATCTCCATGTTATAAATCTTCTATGAACCAAATTTCGTACCTCTAGGTGCAAAACGTGGATTTGTATAAAGTTCAGAAGTACAGACAACTCGATTTTATATATATAGTTATTATTATAAACTATGATCGATGCAAAAGAAAAGCTGCAATTTAATTTTTAATTATCTGTGTATAGATGTTGGCTTCATTACTTTTTCTTGAAAAAAAAATTTTTTTTTAATTATTTACAGATTTTTGGAATACTTTAAAGCATTAATAAGTTTTCAAAAATGTATTTGAAATAAATTCCCTAAATATTTCCCATTCAATATAGTGGTTAGCGCATCAGACTACCACCCTGGTGGATCTCAGTTCGTTTCCGGAGTAAGACATGAATGAAAAACGTATATCTCCTAAGTTAGGGGCAACGATGGCCCCTTCACAAGTGGCCATCGCTACCGGCCTTGTAGTGTCCAAGTGACTGTGAGCACTAAAAGTAACTGTAAGTACTTGGGCTCACCAATAAAAAAAATACGTAAAGTAATCTTTACTTAATTTTAATTTTAATGTAAATTTAATAAGATCATAAAGAACTTTTGTAGATAAATAAAAAACTAAATAAGGATGCAGTTCATAGAGTTTTAATCTAAAACTACTCTCCTAGTTTTATTAAAATATGAGAAGCCTTATTGCATAAATAAAGGAATGTCTACATGGGAATTCAAATTAATAGAACTTTCATTTTATTTCAACCCAAATGTACTTACACGAAGCCTTTATACGTTTCAAAATATAGATTGATACGTTTCAAAATATAGATCCAAATGATGCAACCTAAATTTTAATTAAAAACTCATATATCAAGCCATAAGGATTGATAACAATATTCTTTACCTGTGTAATTCTGACTACAAAAAAAAGTTAATGACATTAATTCATTTAGGTATGTAGAATAACTCAAAGGATACAGATGTAGTAAAGTCATTTTTAGACAGTTTTATGTTTTAAATAATTTTGTCAACCCTCCTCACTTTGTGGGTTGCTTGTTTCTGAACATTCCATTGGATCCCTTTCTGGAAATCATACAGACAACTTCACAATTCGCAAATACAATGCATTAAAAAAATCGGCTATCATTTCAGTCTGCAAAGAAAAAATACGTCAAATGATTTTGTACTACATCTATTCCACTAAAATTTATTTGACCTTTAATATAACAGAAAATAATAGCTATATTAAATGTTAACGTGGAGTGGCACGCAACCACGATTTTAATTTTCCAGACAAAAAATGTAATCCAGTTTAAGTTGATTTTTCGAGTACTTTCTTATTTTCTTTAGTTTGTAAAGACGTTTAAGAAGCAAAATATAGGAAACAGGCTTCAGTTTATTTACTGGAAAAGGGTCGCATTTCCCAACAAACTACTCAATTGAATGTATCCATGGGGAAGTCGAGGGGAGGGGGGGAGAGGAAGAGAATTTTCTTAAGATTCTTCATTACACTAGACCACAACCAAAACTTTCTTTTTAATTCTTTATTTTATTATTATCTGTTATTTATTTTAAATTTCATTATTTGCAACTATTAAATTTATCAATTACCTTAAATTGATATCTTAATATTGTATTACCTACAAAATAGTTTCCGACAAACAACTTCGTTAATCATTGAAAAAATTAACCTTTATATATTCTTAAAATTTGCTAGAGTAAAATATGTAAAAGGAAAGGTTGTAGGAAATATTAAATAGATGTCACTTTAATTGGATTGTTAAAAAATTTACATAATCATTTTATATTTTCCAACTTGGCTTAGAAAACGCAAATCTTAATTGCAAATCATATTTTTAAATCAACGAAGCATAAGATGATAACACTCTATAAATATTAATTATGCCCAGTGTTCAATCTCCTTAATATGTTACGTCATACAGTGTCCAGTCTCCTTAATATGTTATGTCATACAATGAAATCGTGTTTGTTTCAAAATTATTAATAGAGTTTTAACCCTGTACAAGATTTAGTTGTAAGGATATATATATTAATAAAGATATAAACTAAATTCAATTCGTTCATGCATGTATAATTTAAATACTGCGTCAAGAAATTACATGTATATGTGATAAGAGTATAATTACTTGTTTATAATTGAAAATTAACATCTTGGACATGAAAAATAGTCGTAAAACTTAAATAAAAAACTTTTTATACATAGGAAGAGCATCTGAACAAAAACCTGTTATTCCAAAAACATTCAGTATTTGTTTTTAGTATGCAAAAATGAAAGGGCTATTTTTTTGGTTCCATCTATGAATTTCTGGTGTTGTTTACACAAGTTTAGTAGATTTTGTACGTTTGAATAAATTTCCACGTAGAAGTTGGCCAAAACTATCAATTGGCATAAAAATTATCCTTTTTTATAAATAAATTTAAATTTTATTGTTCAAACGCCCTTAAACTGAAATTTCGATGTATACCCCAATAATAATTATCTACGAAATTTCTTAAAGTTTTTATTTAAATGATACATGAAATGCAATACTTTCTATCATTTCAGAACAGTTACAGATCATTTATTCTTTGAAAATTAACAGTAAAACTTGACCTTAAGTTCACAGAAGTATATCGTATATATGATAAGTTGGTTAATTATAAATCTGGAGCATTTTATCTCGTGACATTTAGATTTTACTATCATAAATGATAAAATTAATTGAAAATTCATTGATATATATTTTATTTAGAGATTTCTAAAGAAAATAAAAAAGAACATGTCACAAAATTTTATCTGAATTGAAATTTTTTATCATGCCTCTCTTATTTACTGTACGAAATATATTTTTACTAAAGCTCATATACCAGTTAATCTAATTCCAAAATTCATTAAAAATATCTTGTATAAATAAGAAAATAAGAAAAAGAAATTCAAAGAAAATGTAATTTTTTCAGTTTTAGACACCTGATTCCGTCAAAAACTGACGCAAATTTTTGATTTTTCAATGTTTTTTAATTTTTGATTGAGGGAGAAATATCCTTAAATTGACAATTTTTCTTTAGACAGGTTTCACATTGCAAAACCTTAAACACTAATAGTAGAAAGAAGACACAGCCTCCTTAATGCGGTATTTCACTGATATAACTTATATTAGAATACTGTAACATAATTGGGTGCTCCTTAATAGACATTATATTTGGTAGCATATAAAAAATAAAAAATAACTTTTTTTATCATTCTAGAAATTAAATATTCACAATTTATTATAATTTTTCATTTTTTCGTTTATTAATTCTTATTCAACTAAAAATTATCATTTATTCTTATGATACTTATTACTAGAAATTAAATATTCACAATTTATTATAATTTTTCATTTTTTTGTTTATTAATTCTTATTCAACTAAAAATTATCATTTATTCTTATGATACTTATTTAATCGCTGTTATTAGGATTATCAAAATACATATCTTTCATTTATATATCGAGAAAAATTACCTTAATAGCGTCGTATGTTAAACTCAAGCACATATAAATTTCAGATTGTGTAATGCTCACGTCCACAAACGAAAACCTCCGCCCCCCCCCCCCTCTCTCTCTCTCTCTCTTCTCTTCCCCCTCCCTCTCTCTCTCTCTCCTCTCCCCCCCCCCTCTCTATCTTTCTCCATTTCTCTCCTCTCTTTTCCTCCCTTTTCTTCTCTCTTTTGCTTTCTCTCTTTTCTTTCACTTTCCCTTTCTACCTTTCTCTTTTTCTTTATACAAGGTTAAATTAATATTTTTTTTAATATTTTTAATTTTAAATAGTTTGTTGCTTTCTTGAAAAACCACAAATTACAAGAAAAGAATGTATTTAAAGTTTTGAATAAAAGCAACTGTGTATATAAATGCCAACCTATATCGACCCAATAATTTTGTTGTTCGATGGAGTGATTGTTCATATGTAGAATAAAATATTTAAATAAAGGTTATACAAATAATTCGCGTAATTAGTTGAACGAAAAAATCGTTTTCTCTTTAGTACAGGAGTATATTTAATCTTAAAAAAAAACTTTAAATGTTTTAGAAAAAAATACATACAACAACTACATTCACCTATGTCATATTGTTTCATCTATAAATAACCATAAGGAATTAAAGTAACCACAAAACGCATTCGCATACAAGTATTCAAAACTTAAAAAAAACAAAAAAAAACAGCGGTGCATTATTTCATGCATATTAAGTAACACAATGAATATAAAATCATGTCCTTATGGCTAAAATACACTTAACAATCACTTCTTGATAGTTCGCAGCTGTGTATATGATCTCAATAGAATACTTCCTTTCTGTTTTTGACAAATCCCTTATTTAAAAGGTAACACAGACACCTGTTTCTCATTCAATCATTTTGAGTCTTCTTACTCGTTCAAGTAAAAATGAATACTTTATACTTGAACTTAATTTATTCTATGCTTGGAGGAATTACTTGTGACAGCAGTCCTTAATGTATATCTTATTTATTTTACCATCCTTGATATTCATCTCATTCAGAAAAATAACATTATAAAAATTAATTTTAATACATAAGTGGTAATTTGAAAATTTTATTAATCAAAGATTTGAGACTTAAAAGGTTTTCTTATTAATTCACAAAATACGATACTTATACTTTGAGGTGCATAAATTACCAACCTATTAAAATTGAAATTTTATATCTGAATTATGAACATGGGAATGTATATTGCAGTTAAATAATTTAAATACATGCAAAATAATTGTATATAAAAATATTTTTTTAATATTTAACAGCGAAAAATTTCAAAACATTGAAGGGGAAAAAAAATGTGGTATTTTTTTTTTTTTTTTTTTTTTTTTTTTAGCTGATTATTAGTATATATTTCTCATGCATAATAAGTATTCTAAAAATAATAATATCAGTTGAGATGGTTATCGAAGTTCGAAATATTTTTGCCTGAAAAAAAACTAATGTCGAGGGAGATCCATAGCAGGAAGTCTTGAATATTATCATGGCTTGATAAGACGATTCACATGACAAAGTCACTTTAAAAATAACAAACTTTCTCTCATTAATCAGTTAACTCATTTCTGTTAATCTATAATGTGATAAAGAAAACTGGAAGAGTTCGTGGTAATATATATATATATTTAAAAAATAACCCATAAAATTAATTGCAGAAAATTTAATTTTTTTCTAAAATTTCTCCAATAAAAATACAAAACCCAAATTTGCCAAAAATGCCAAATATATCTTAAAATTAAACTTTCTTTTCTTCAAATATTATTCCTTTTAAAATGAAAAATTAAAGTAATCAAAAACATTTTACATAAACAAAAAAAGATCCACAGAGATAGAACGAGAGAGAGATACCTAAGAATTTAATCCCAGGCACAGTATATATTTGAGAAGAGAAAGGTAATAAAGATAAATCACTTTTTGAAAACGTTTATTTTTATACTAGTGGTTAGTTTTGGCAAAAATCTAAATAGCATTTATTCAACAACAAAAAAAATCACTCTAGTATAAATTTGTGAAATACCATTAAAATTTCAATGTTTCCCTTCCACCAATGTTTATGAAATTCGCATTCTATTTTTTAAAGTTTCATGAATTACCCACCTTTTTTTCCATTTAAAAAGATACACATTTTTTGCTTTTTGAAATCTAATAAAATCTTGACATTAAATTTACAAATTTAGAAGATGTAGATAAGTTAATCATTCATTCATTGGATGAATCATATCTTTTTAGAATTAGTGGTTTTTCAGCTGATAAAGTCACTGCCCTGTTGCTTTCTTCAATTTAATTCCATTTTTTTCCTTTTTAAAATTTCTTATGTTCATTTCAAAGAAATATAAAATAATAAATAAAATAAATAAAAAAAATTATAAATAAAAATGAAATATTATTTAATGTATTTGTTTGTAATGTTCTGTAAGTTATTTCTATCGTATTTAAAGTTTAAAAGTAAATAACTGTGGAAATATTTCTATTATTTTAATATAAAAAGTTAAAAGTGGTACCAAGACAGGTTAACTACAAGTAGTTTTTTTATGAATTAATAAATAAGTAATCAAATGCATGAAACATTTCGAAAGGCCCTATTTGAGTAATTTGTGTGAATAAGGACTGTAATATAAACAAATGTCCTAGAGAGGTGGGTCCTTGCTTGGGGAAGAAATATTTCTCTTCTCTGCTCTGTGAGATTGAGTATATTTTCATTAATATTTTATGTTTCTTGTAATTGTGGTTTATTTGTAAAAGGGTTCCATGTATAATTAGCTTTGAAATGAGTCTCCGTAGTTGTAGAATAAATTTTTAGTTTCTTCATAGTATCTCTTCAAACAAGATATTACAAGTGCTAATTTATTTTATATGTACAACGTTAATGGAAGAATCAGTAGCAATAAATTGTGGACAGGCACAACAATGAGACACAACTTTTTATTTATATCCGCACAAAACGTGTTGATTTATCCCAAAGTGTAGTCTTTGATTATGCTTAGGAACACAAATATGTAATCCTACTTTCACACACAAAAAATAATTCAGTAATATGTTACAAAAAATAATAAATATATGTATGCTTGTTCTTTTGAATGACTTATTAGCTCTATCATAAACAATTATCATTAACACAAATTACTGTATATTGTATGTATAGCAATGTACATTATTTTAAACTAAACATGACATTACAAAATTTCCTAAATCGAGCAAAACAATTACTATCAAATATAATATTAATTGAAAATGAATTTAAGCACACGAATTTCTCTTAATTAATTACTTAGGTAAGAGGCTGATGTATTCACTTGTAAATTTTTATTTAATTGTTGTTGTGGTGTTAGAATGTTTTTATTAATTTACCTTTACATCACTCAAAATACGTATAATTGTAATTTTTATGTTTCCCAAAAATTTCTATTTTTAAAATTGTGCTAATAGAACTAATTTCAAACGATAAAAATCATGTTCATGTTCATTAAATTTCCACTTTCATTTGTTCTTCTTCCACCTAGATAATCCGTGACAAGAATTACAATTTGCTATTAATGTTTTTTAACTAAAAAATAAGATCATTCTCCTTCAATCTAAAAGATGACTTTTCCACAACCACCAACTAAACACCTTAATACTTTTCACTGAGAAATAATCCACCATTTCTCCACAAGAACACAACTTTAACCTTTACTAAAATAAGAAAACTTTGTAAAAACAACTCCAAGTTCACTTCAAAGGCGAAAAGCCTCATCATCCAGACGCAGCAAGTGCTCTCTAAATTGCCGTAGTTGAACAATCGATAGCACAACACACTATGTTCGCCGTACCAATCAACCGTACTTGGATGTCGATGGAAAAAGATGATCTTTTGAGCTTCCTGTTATGATTTATGGACGGAGACTAAATAGAAAGAAGCACGGGACTGCATTACAGACATTTCCCCACGGAGGTTTCTCACGCGCCCACTTACGCTTTGTTGAATGACGTTATTTGTAAAGAAAGAATCGATGAGAAAATGGCTTGACTGTTGTATGAATAATCAATTGGGTCACTTTCCTAAGCAAATTAATATTTTTTTAATTGAACTTAGTTTTTAGTACCAGAAAACCAAGCTATGATCTGCTGTTGTCTTTGTTTTACCTTTTATTTCATTTAAGTGATTTTTTAACTATTTTACTTAATAGTTTTATCTTTTAATCATTTTATTTTATTTTATTTTTAAATTAAAACTTATCAAGAAAAATATATTGCTGCAGAGAAAAATCTTCATTACATTTTTATTTAACTTTTCCCATTAACTTACAGCCATACAGCATTGTCCAAAACAGTTTCAAAAGAAAGTATGAAATGTTGCAAAGAATAATTTAACACATAATTGCATGGTGAAATGCAAAAACCAAACAAGCGACACACATAATTTTAAAAATAAGTTAATAATTTAAGATTAAAAATATTTTAATCAATTAATATATATTTTTCAGCTCAGCTTAATTTGTATTACTTCCATTAATTCAAAAATAGGTAGCTCTGAAATAATAAAATTTTAATAGTGCTTGAAAAGATTAATATAACAATTACAAAAGCTAAGTCTTAAAACTTTTGACCTTTTGTTATCTCTTCCCCACCCGTTGTAAGTCATAAACAAAAGTATCTTAATAGTCGATTTCAACGGATTTTAGAATAACATCGGATTTAATCTACATACCCTATTATTGCATGTTACAATTTTATTTTATTACAAGGTAATAAATATTAATATTTATACCTTCTTAGATTTTCAAGTCTCAGACTCACATTTTCCTGATATGCTTACGTCAAGGTCATTCCTTCTTAGCTGAAAATAGCCTTTCCAAATTGTAAAAGTTTTCGCAAGATATGTGGAGATCATATAAAAATTCCGTCAAATCTCATTTATGTACATCCAAAAATTGATTAAATTTTTTATATTATTCGCATTGTTTTTTAATATTATTCCCATTGTTCACATTGTCTCTAAACAAAGGTCGTGTAAGACTTTCGAAATGTTTCTTTTTCAAACATGAAATCTCAATTTAGAGGCTCTTTATTTCAACGAGTATGTAACGATAACTTATTTAAGGAAAATGATTCATAAAACCGATTTCGTAAGCTTAACCCAAATAAAAATTCATAATTTAGAAATTTACCGTAGAAGACAGTAGAATAACATTTCTTATGACTATTTTTTCATGAAGATTTTTTTTAATCAAGTAATCTATTCGTTTTATATTAACAACTGTACTATCAACAACCTTTTGCCAATTTTCTAATTAAAGTACATTTCAAATAGTTATACATATTTATTGTTGTTATTTGTATTTAACATATATTTGTAGGAGATATAAATATATATAAAAATTATAGGCCGAAAATATTTTAGCTTTATTTTACGAGTCACCAAATTTTAAAAGCAAGCCATTTTAGCCATTATGTATGTATTTATCACTTTAAATAAAGTTCTGATTCCCCACCTCAACATATCTATCATTAATTATTTATAAATTAAGTTTTAAAGTATTTCCTGAATAATATAAAATTGAAATAAAAATTTTATTCAGTAGTTCATTTTTTTTTTTTTTTTAAATGCTTTGCCTATGTAGGTGAGCATTTATATCAATTATTTTTAAAGAAATACATTTTATTACAAAAATCGTACGAAATAATTTTCTTTGCTGTAATATTTTAGGAAATGTGTAAATAAAGATCTGTGGAAAATAAAAGGATTTATTTCAATTTCATAATCCTTGAAAATAATTTTTTTTTTTCTTCCTTCAAATTCATATAAATCAATAAATGTTTATTTAAAATTTTTGAACTGGTAAATTAACTTATGCGTTGTTTAATTGTAATCTTTAGAAATAATAATTCCTTAAGCATTTCAAATAATATTCTTATAAATTAACTGCATTAATTGTGTATACATAGAAACTAAGGAAAAATCTCATGATGCAAATATTCTACTTTTATTACTTACGTGCCCATTGTGTGACGATCCACCCACTCAAAACGTTCAAAATAAAACGTAAAACAATTCTTCTTGTTTAAACACGTTTTGTTCTATGTCAATGTTATTCGTAAAACGTATTTACATTTGTAAAGAAAATCTTACGAGCATAGAATTTCAATTTTAGAAGATTCAAAGAAGTATTTGTGATATTATTTGCTCATTTAACTGATTACGGCGGTTTAGAACTTTGTCGCCATTTTGTATCAACAATAATATAAAAAATAAGCATAAATAAACTCATTCTCATTAAGTTTTAGATATATATACTGTAATTTAATATAATTCTTATGGTAAACTATTTTAAATAATCTTTCATTTTGCTTTTTTAAATACATATTAGATGTGACAGAAAGTGTCACTAAAAATCAGCCTCCATACACTTTTCTAATGCTGTACGTCAAAGTAATAAGTGGCGCAGTTTGGCGACATTTAACCTACTGACGGTCATGCACGTATATATACGTCATTTGATCCAAAGTTTTTCCAGTAATACACAACATTTTTAAATTTATAAATAAAATTTCAAATAAAATATATTTAAATTATTTTTATTAGGAATAGAGTTTATAACCTATCTCAGACAAAATAAATGAAAAATAATTTTAAAAAATTACGTATTTGAATTAGAAATATAATTTAAAAATTATTGCAGGGAAAACAACTGCATAATTTCGCCCATACCCATGACCGTCAGTGGGTTTTAATAACTGAAATCTCCAGTTATTAATGTTGAGGACATAGGATATCAGATATTCTGCCAATTTTAATTTTGTTCATAGTCAAGTATTTTGGGGGAAAGCTTGAAAAAAAATCTCGCCACCGTTGATCCAAATTGTAACTGAATTCGAATCCAAGTGATATGAACTTCCCATTTAGTACAGGAAAAATACGATATTTGAAAAACAAAATTAGTTTATTCTTGAAAATTCGGTTATAACATTCTTTTGGCAATAGAATACAAGACTCGATGAGTGCCCAAAATTTAAAGGGGGTGGAACATTGTTTTTAAGAGGGGGGGGGGGGGCTAAATTTACTTAAAAATTAAAATTTTCTATATTGGTCGAGTGAGATATCGTTTTATGTATTTTTTGTGCTGAATCAAATGAAAATAACAAATTTAACTAAGTGTTCAATGTTTTCAAAAGTGGCGCAAACTGTGACGCAACTGTTAACAAGCTATTATGAATATTCACAGCCAACTTATATTTAAAACTTTCCAAAAGTGAATATGGGGTAAATTTTTAAAATATAACTTAAATGAATATCGCTTTATTCTTTTAGAGTTAGTACAATTGTTAAAGTTTTATAACCAATAAATAACTAATAAGTCATTCTCTAACGTTTAAAAAAATCCTGTAAAGAGATGTCGAGCTATTGTTCAATGATAGATTTATTACAAATTAGAATGTTTTAAGTCTAAACCTTCTTCATATACTAATTTTCTAAATCATTGTTTCAGCCCTTTTATGTTTCCTCATTTTGCAATTTCCTGATAATTTTAATTCGAAGCAAAATTAATTAGATTCTTTGAAAATTAAAATTTCGCTTTGTATTTTTAACTTAGAGATACAATAAAAATTTCTAGCAATTTTCTCTTATATTTTCTGGTCAATACAACTCATATTCCACAAAGTCGCTTCTGCAAATTCTAAAATAATGCAATTTTCAAAATAAATTTTTAAAATACATCAAAATCTTTGATATCTGTAGTGACTCTTGAACTTTTAGAAAAAGGCACGCATTTATTATAATAATGAAAAAATCTATATATTTCGTTTGGAAGAGTGTTTACCTTTCGGAATGAAGGAATAGATACCACCTTCAGAAAAAAAGATCAACCTTTATAAATTTAGATGTATTGCTCTAAAAAAAATCTACAAGATTTCATGTATTTAATACGAATATTCAACAAATACGTTGCATTGTGTCATTCTTCTTCCAAATAAAATATACACTAAGTTTAAATAAATGTATAGAAAGTAGTGTGCATATGCATGACACTCTATTTTTGCTAATTTATGCTATCATTATTTTCCTCTAAAAATTTACTCGGATTTTCCGAATTCATTTCCTTACAGATGTTAGTTATAAATTATTCATAAATATGACTTGTATTATAGTCGTTATATATTTTTAAAATATACTGATAATGTGGATCGGGAAATATACAAGGGTTTAAATGCAAATCAAAATTTATGAAATCATTTACTTTATGATCATAAAAATAAGGTCGAAAAAAATTACTCGCAGAAATCATAAACATTTTCTTTGTCACAATCAGCATATTTTCCCTACACATAATAAAAATAGGACTGTTCATTTTATATTAAACCTAAATGTAATCTAAAACTGAAATTAGACAACTAAAATCTTATTCTCCATTTACAACACTGCTTATCACGATATCAATTCAAAGGTAAAAAATATATATAAATACATCTATTAAAATTTACCTTAAACAATTTAGAGCAGACAGACAAATTTATAAACTCTCGACGCTATTGAGTGCTGTACCAAATTAGTTTACAGTGTTACTCACGACTTTTTAGTAGAAGTAAACGAAATAGTTTTAACATTTTACAGTAGTCTAAAAGTCTTATTCAAACAATGCACATTATTTCCTCATTATTTACACGTTACTACAATAGCAACATTTCCTACAATATTCTATCTAGGTGCAGAAAAATAAATAAAATTCAAACTCAAAACTGGACTGCACAAATATTATACTGTAAACCATTTTTATTATTTCATACCTGTTGTTTCGTTATTCAATAAATATTTTTTTTTTTTAAATCTCCTTTCCATAGCTTTTATTATTTTGTAAAAAAAAAAATATTTTATATTTTCAGGGTTCTTTCTTTCTTTCTTTTTTCTCCCCCCCCCCCCCCTGAATAAGCTTACAGACGCGCATCATCAATTTTTCCGAAAAATAAATTATGACAAAAGAACGGAAACTCTTAAAAAAGAAGAAAAACGAACTATTTGTTCTATTCTTTAATAAATTGCCCTTGGTTTTCAATAAATATATTCGTAAAATATCTGCAGTGAAAGCATTAATAATATCAAGCATATAAATGGCATATGGAAATATTTACATTTTAACCAAAAAAGCAGCTCAGTTAAAATTTGCAATGTATGCTGTATAAACCCATATGAATTTGTTTAACAAACATAAACATTTCGGATAGAAAGTTTTATATACTCCTTAAAGCTTTGAAAGCAATACTTTTAAGCAACAATACTTGAATCAAGTACTACAGAAAAAACCTTATTTATTATATCACTCTTCTACATAACTGATTGCATAAGCTAATTTGAAAATTAAACATTGGCCTTTCAAAAATTTTATTTCTTGTCAAAATTTGTTTTGTTAGTTTAAACCTAAGCACACAAATTATTATTTATATTTTCTCATTATTTTCTTCCTTCAATAAGAATACAGATTATGGTGGGCATTATTTTTTATGGTAAACGATAACTAGTTTCTAAGCAACATAGTATTCAAAATCGCATTAAATTAGTTAGCTCTACAATCAAATTCAGTTCGTATTTATATGGTAAATATATACATATGTATATCAAGAAACGTAAATAAACTCCTATACTACTAAATACACTGGTGTGCAAAACTTAAGCAACAGGCTGGTTTTTTGCCATAACTTCACGAGAAATCATCTGAGAGACATGAAATTCAGATATGAGAGAAAGTATTATCTGCGTAAAGGATGACGAAAGTATCGGCGCTGAAAAAGGAACACAATGCATACGGTATGGAATCAAACAAAAACAAGCTTTATTGAACGCATAGTGTCGTGACTCATGATTGTCTATCGAAGAGGAAGAACAACAAGCAGATATTCCTTAATATGGGATATGCCCTCCCCTCACTGGAATGGTTGCTTCGCACCGTCTCCGCATACTCAGAACCAGCTGGTGCAACATTTCTTGCGGTAGGAGCGCCCATTCCTCAATCAGCATCTGTTTGAGTTGTTGGGTGTTCTCCGGAGGATGTAAGCGTGCTGTAATGCGTCTCCCCAAAGCATCCCACACATGTTCGATGGGATTTAAATCTGGGGAGTACGCTGGCCAATCCATTCGAGTGATATCTTCACTTTCCAGTAGCTCCTCAACAGTAAGAGTCTGATGTGGCCGTTCATTGTCATCCATAAAAATGAAGTCTGGGCCAATGGCACCTCGGAACAGACGCCCATGGGGAAGGAGTACCTCCTCACAATAGTGATCCCCGGTTACAGACACTCTGTCGAAAACGTGGAGCTCAGTTCGCCCGTTCAGCATAATGCCTCCCCAGACAAGAACTCCAGGACCACCGTTATGGTGTCTTTCCTTAATGTTACTGGGATAAAACCGGGTCCCGACCTCTCTCCAAATCAAAACGCGTTGAGAATCGCTTCCGATACTGAACCTACTCTCATCCGTAAAGAGGACACGACTCCATTGATCAGTTCTCCAGTTTTTGGGCTCTCTGCACCAATGTAAACGGTGGCGTCGATGGCCAACTTTCAAAGGGAGGCAGCGTTCAGGACAGCGGGCGAATAGGCCCCCTCTGTGAAGGTGTCTGGCACCGCAAAGACTGTGTAAACCGCTACACTTGTCGCCCCGTTGCTGTACAGAGTTGCTGAGCAAATTCGCTTGCTGACTGATGTCGGCCTCTTTTCGCCTGCAGGACTATATATCGGTCCTCCCCTGCAGTTGTCGTCCTCGGGCGGCTACCACCAACCTTTCTAACAGCTGTACCTGTGGTTTGGAACGCTTTCCAAGCGCGCGAAATAACTCTTTTGTTGATTCCGAACTCTGCAGCTAAACTGGTGACAGTACGCTCCTCTTCCTGCTTTCCGATCATTCTTCCACGTGTGAAGTCATCCAGGTGATTTCTTCTTGCCATATTTCACGAACTGACTCACTGGCACTTGCAGCGAATATGTTGAATTGCGTCTCCGTCTTTCCTTTTATTTTACTGTTGAGCTGCGAGCGCCGACATCACGCGTTTTGCGTACGCTCACGTCGCCTCTGACGTTTCGTTCCTGATATTTGCATACGCATGACATTTCTACTGACTTACGTGTTCATGGTACTGATCTCCAGACCTCCTTTTCTGCAATTTCATGGCTATTTGCTAAATTTTTACATTGTTGCTTAAGTTTTGCACACCAGTGTACTAATTTTATTCACGCATAAAATGAATTTTGTTAGAACTCAATTTTAATTGGGCTTTTTCCCGGAGATAATTTAAATAAATAAGTACAAAGCACTTCTTTGCTGAATGAATGAGAATAGGGAATAATTTCGCAAACTATTCCAATCTCCTTTGGAGCTGTACAAGTAATATAATTACAAACGACGTGATGTGGAAAGATGCAATCTGAAAAATGCTACCCAGCAGACTTCCCCAAAGCTTTGAATAAGCACTTTAGTTGGCTAATTACACCTTCGTGCGAGTAATCAAAATTATTAGCTGTGAAAATCTTTTCATGTCAGAATCAGATAAATGAACTCAGCAGAATTAACGAGATATAATGTGTGTGATTTTAGAATAATTTCAGTCTTGTTTCTCTTAAGCAAATGCCAGGGAACGTCAGAAGAATTTAAATAAGTTTATATTATTTAACTGAGAATAGGCATTCAGAGAGCCAAACTTGTTTAAAAGTATAATTAATGTATTAAAATAATTTAAAAGTTAATCGTTTAATGGCCAATTTATCACCCAGGTCACCAAATTATACACATCTCCTTAGTTAAAGTCACTGAATGTGAATTTGAGTAAGTTTATAATACTTTTCTAAGAACAAATATTCAAAAAAAATATAAACTTCTTAGCTAAATATAATTAAAGAATTAAAATAAATTATTAATAAATAATTTTATGAGCAATTAGTCACTAAGGTCTCCAAATTGTACGCTGTTGTTCATTCACTTTATTTAATACCAGTGAACGTCTTGAGAATCTAAGTAGGTTTATAATAGCTATATAAAAAAAACATTCAGAAAAAAATCCAAAATTGTTTGCGTAATATTCATTATTTAAAAATTTTATTATTAGAAATGTTTACATATTTTACTTACGAAACTGAATTCCAAAACGCACAATCGTCAAAAAACGTATCTGTTTATTCCAATGTAAAACTTTTATTTCAACCAACCAATCTGGTGGCGAATATTGAAGATAAAAAAAATTTAGAGACGATCGTTGTTCTTCAAATATATATAAGTAAAAATGATTTACAATATTGAACGGAGATTATACAATAAAAAAAGGAGTTTTTGTTAAGAAAAGTCTAAATTAATAAAATTCTTTGCTTATTTCTTAGAAAATCACTGTTCCAAAAAATTTCAAAAAGTAGATTGTTATTAAAAATGCCATTATCATTTCTGAATTCGTAATGAATAATTTTAGCCTAGGAAAAAATGTGGCTCTTTGATCAGCATTCAAAATTCTAATTCTTGCAGAAACTATAACTAAGAAAAATTTGTTATACTATATTACATTTTTTTTAACATTTCAAAACTACTTACTTTTTATATTTTATTACCTTTTAACCTACTATTTCATTTTATCTATATTCTTTAGAATTTCTGAAAATCCAAATATGATATTTAATATTATTATAATAAAAAAATAACCATCACGACGGTGGGATTTTCTATTATTCCTGGATCAAATTGCACACATATATAATTATTCTCATCTATATTTAAGCCAAATAATATATTTTCTCATTGATTTTAAAACAAATTTTGAATTTGTTGATAAATTTATATTGATAAAAATTAAAGATTTTCATTTAAAAGAAAAAATGAGAATTGTCAATTAAATACCTACATTTATACAGTTCTAATTATATGAAAAAACAATTTAATCAGTTAAAAATATTAGTGTGCATAAAAAAAATTTCTTTCAAAATATTTATTTATATCTATTATTTTCAATATAAGATTTTAACAAGTGTAACGATTTGTTTCTATACTTTTTCGTTTCATAATTCAAATTCTTTTTGTTAGTTTTAGACAAATAAAATAATTTGCTTCAATACTTTTGTGTTAAATAACCAACATATTAAACACGCCTATTCAATAATCTGAAAGTTTAACAAGGGAACAATGTTTCCGCAACAAATTTAGGATTCAACTTGAAAATTAATGTCACCTACTGCCTCTGCTAGCAAGATGTCAGAAATAGTGATGTTCTCAAGAGATTTTTGTACAATTTGTCACGTTGAATTGATTAATGTAAAACGTAAGCAACCTCATCAAAATTGTCAAATTTACAATTAAATAATCTAATGTTATGCCACGTATATTTACTCACGCTTCACAAGATGAAAATGTGCAAACTTTCATGGATGATAAAGCAGAAGTGATGGGTGTTCGAACTTGAATCTTAAATTTTGTTAGTTACTAGTTATGGTGTTAAGCAAACTTCAAAAGGAATTCTTCGCTTTAAAGTTTCGAGTTTAATAATAATTTGAAAAGTAGTAACTATAAAAATTGGGTTAATCTAAAAGTTGCTGTATTTTATAGTTACTATATTAGGAATGACATATTTCTTTAGTTATGTATTTAAATGTTCATTATATTTTGCTTCAAATTACTATTTCAGAAAAAAGTTGATTTCAGTATATACATGTAAAATATGCATATTTTCATCCTCAATTGAATTAAGTAATATATTCAAATACTTTGCTACAAATAAAGATAGTTCTAATTTTTTTACAAATAACTTCATCACGTAATTGATTACTACCAAATAAATCACGTACACTCAATAACTAATAATGGTTTTTTCATAGGATTATTATATACTTTTAATATTAAGCGTGCTTTTAATATAAAAGCTTATCAATATTATTTGTCATCTTCTTTCAGAACTGTGCAACTAATTGTTTATAAAAACAAAATATGAGTATAAAATTAATTAGTTTTATAGAATACTAGCTGAATACCCGTGCTTCTCGCTACGAAATTTTAACATGTGCAATATTTTAGCTAGCTGTGAGGCCTTGCGTTGCGGAAATCTGTCATTCGGGTATATGTCCCAGTTTTTGGCACTTCGCTCACGGGAAGGTTACTCGCTACGCAAAATCGAGCTCGCTTCGTTCGCTGAAAAGTTCATCAACACATAAACACAGGTTTACTTCACTCGTTGAAAGGTTCATTGCTGTACAAGCATAGGCTCGCTTCGTTCGCTGAAAGGTTCCTTGCTGCGTAAGCATAAGCTCGCTTCACTCACTAAAATCCAATTTCTACGTAAAGCCTTAATATTGGAAGCCTCTCCCTTGTCAAAAAAAATTCCCCTTTAATTCAATAATACAACACCCTCTTAAGATTATTTTAACACGTGCTTGTGGAAAGCAAAATTGGAGGCCAAAACTACTTATGTTGAAACTTTCAGAGCTCTAGGTCTATTGGAAGTCGCTCTTTGTAACAAAATTAATTCAAAAACAAATTAAAATTTTAACATTCGTTTTGTCAGTCCAATTAGAATGCCAAAACTACTTGTGTTGAAAATTTCAGAACTGTAGCCCAATTACAAATCATTTTATAAAATATTTGTTAATTAATTAAAAAACATAAAAATTTTAAAATTCTGTTTTACAAAAACCCTATTAGAAGGCCACAACTACTGTAGCCCTATTTTAAATTTTTTTGTGAAATATTTTTAAATTAATTAAAAAAAATTAATAAAGAAATAAAGAAAAATTTAATATTCTGTTTATCTTAAGTCCAATTAGAAGGCCAAACTACTTATGTTGAAAATTTTAGAGATATTGCCCTAGAAGATCGTTTTGTAAAATAAATTGTTAATTAATTACAAAAATTAATAACAAAAAAAAAAACTAATCAAAATTTTGAAATTTTGTTTTTCAAAACTACATTTAGAAAGCTAAAACTACCTTACTGAAAATTTTGGAGCTGTATCTCTGTTTTAAGTCACTTTGTAAAAAAAAAAAATTAAAAAAGAACTAATTCTAATTTTAACATTCTGTTTGACAAGTATACATTTAGAAGGCTAAAACTACTTATGTTGAAAATTTTAGAGATCTACTCCAATTTTAAGTAGCTTTCTATAGATCCACAGAGCTACAGACGGACATGCACACAGAGCTTGTTTTATTATTATAGATTTAAGTACTAAACATTGTAAATGCTGGAAGATGTTTAGAGACAACACAATATAAATAAATGTTAATGAAAATTAAATGCACTTTTAACGAAGAATAAGATAACACATTTATTGATTATATTTAAAATTTAAAACTTTTCAGCACAACTCAATTTTATTGAATTGTTTAGAAATATTAATGTAAATATTGTTTACAATACTTCATGGTTTTAAAATATAAAATATTAATATACTCTGGCATTTGGTTTCATTAATATATGAAATCAAATGCCAGAATATAGTAATATTTGAAAAATAAATATGAATAGCTATGAAAAATAAATTAAAGGAAACAACAAAATAAACAACCACATTAAAAATTAATTTTATCATCTATCGCTTCTCTTTCTGTGATTCCGCCTCCATCAGAGTTTGCATTTCTAAATATAGAATAGAAATATCTTTAGTTAAATAATGCATAGAAATTTATCTTATATTTAAAAGAATCAGGAGAAAATAGTATGCACTTCAATATGCTTCATGATAATTAAGTGCTCCATGTTGCCAAAAATATTTTACTTTTAGGACAAATATTAAGGTACCATTTTAATTTTATATTTTCAGTTCATATTTGTGCAAATATACATAAACTAAAAAAAAATCTTAAAATTTGCATTAGTTTGTGATGCATTCTTTTCCGATACCCTAGGGGCATACATATAAAAAAACTGAGAAAAATTATATCTCTGTTTTCAAATAATTGTTCCTATCTTTTGTATAAATAACTTTTATAAAACAAGTTCAGTAAATTAATAGTATTTAAACAACGAATAATATTTAAGCAATTTCTTATATATTTATTTATTTACGATAATAATAGCTCTCGGGATTGTCTAAAGTTTAGGTAAAAAAAATACCTTTCATATTTTTAAATAATTAATGTTCAGAGAAAAAGAGAAGGTAGTCAAAAAAATTACCTTCCATATTTTTAAATAATTAATGTTCAGACAAAAATGGAATTTCAATTCATTCAAAATGTAACATTGGTTATGGTTACAGAAACAAATTATTAGATAATTTATAATACATTATTGAAAATTTTCAATGTAAAACATTGAGACGCAAATATCTTTTAGAAATATAAAATATATTCTATTACAGGTTACCAGTTGTTGGAAAAGAACTTTAAATTTCCACAAAATTTTATATTTGGGATCATTTTTATTCTTGGAAAACAAGTTTTTAATTTAAAGTATGAAATTGTAATCAGTTATTAAAAAGTGAAAACTCACAAATTAACGTTTCAGAAAGGTAATCTATGTCCTTATAATCATTTCATTTATAAAAAAAAAAGAAATTCTATATGAAGCACATGCGAATTTTATTTATTTGGAAAATGTTCTCTTCATCTAAGAAAACATGAACTGTGTTTTTTAGCATGGCGTACATCAAGATCAAAAACGCAATACTTATAGAATCACTCAATTATTTGTCTGTCAAGCCATCTATCAAAAACAATGATAAAAGTAATATTACTAGGTAAGTAGTTGGACGAAATGAATAAAATGAAGTACTTAGCTAAATCTTACATACCCAGACAAAGCAAATAGAAAAACTAATTTAACCTATAAATTTTTAGTTAGAAAACAAATCCTTTAATAACGTCGTGTTTGATACCTTCGGGATGATTTTTTTTTTTTTTTTTTTTTGTGGGGGGGGAGGATTTGGCATTTAAACAATGAGAATGAATGCCAAATCCCCAAAAAAGCTAAAAATTGACGAAGTTGAAATTGATAAAGTTGATGAATTCACTTATCTCGGCTCTGTTCTTGATAGCAATGGAGGAGTAGAGGTGGATATTAAGAGCAGAATCATCCGAGCAAAAACATCTTTTAGAAGCGTGGATAAATTTTGGAGGTCCTCAAGCATCAAAATCAAAACAAAAATAAACATATATAAAACCATAGTCAGAGCAATTTTATTGAATGGAGCTGAAACATGGTGCCTCAGAAGATCAGACATTCAAAAACTTGAGGTTTTCCTGAATTATTGTATTCGAAGATTACTTAAAATCTTTTGGCCTGTTAAGATTAGTAACATAACAATTTTAGAAAGGGCAGACATTACTTCAATAGAGGAAGAAATCAATAAGAGAAGGTTGCGATGGACGGGTCATGTGTTGAGAATGCCAAAAGAGAATGTAACACACGTTTCTCTCTCCTGGACTCCTGATGGCAAGAGGAAAAGAGGAAAACCTAGGACAACTTGGCAAAGACAAATGCAGTCAGACCTTAAAAAGACTCACGTAAATGGTCTAGAGGAAGCAAGATCCCTGACAAAAGATCGGAAGGCATGGAGAGGTAAGCTTGATACCTTATACGCCAAACGATGTGAAGAGCCTAAGTAAGTAAGTAAGTTTGATACCAAAAAAAAGTTTTATAACAGATGATTTAAAAAAAAAAATCTGTAGCACAGGGGAGACGGTGTATAAAAGTAACAGAATTTAATTGTAATAAACCCAATAACTGTTGCTATAGTCATGATATGGTGCCAGAATCCATATTATCAAAGGTACGTGTCGTATTAAATAAGTATAAAATTTGGAACTTCGTTGTTTATTGCCGATACAAGTATTTTTTCATACTTCAGAACTTTTGAAATTGTATGTAGCTGATTACAATTAATCACCCAAACAAAAACACCATTTTTAAAAGATTGTTTACAAATATAGAAAGCAACGCGTAACAAGAAAAATAGGTTTAAAGAAACTCTTGATTTAGCGTTTTCAAAATGGAGGTAGAGTTTGGGTTCGGTTGTAAAAAAAAATTTGGGTATAGTTGTAACATGTTACTAGGAAGATAGAAGAATGAATCAAAAGCAATATTAACAAGACGCTGAAGTAGACGAAATGTGTATCATATAATGTGACCTTTTTTCAAAGAACAAACTAAATGAAGAGAAATAATTGCTCTAATTAAGAGCAACAATTGTGAAGGGAAGCTCTCCTGAAGTCTGCACTCGAGGATAAATACAATTTGTGCGTCAAAATGTAATTCTGATGACTCGATGTAGATGAAGATATTAAATAAATTCAGTTGCCCACTCAATTGGGTAAATAAAGTAATTTCTTCTAACGTTTTCTCTTTTTTAACCCGTGTTACTACATGCTCCAATAACTGTTACAACTCATCGCGTAAGCGTGGTTATTTGTAACATTTTTTACGTCAGAAAAGCATTTTTCCTGAAATTTCTACTCGTTGAAAATTATTCTCAAATACATCAGAAGAAATAGGAGAAATCAGTGCCGTCCTTCTAGTATTCCAACCATACTAAAATCAGCTATACTTCAGATGCTAGAGCTAAATATATAAACTAGACCCGGTCTCCTTTACTAAAAGATTCTGCCTCTAATTTTACTTTGCACCGGAACACTAAAATTAGTGGGATCTGATGCTCCCGAAAAAAAATTCCACATAATTAAATCTGTATATCCAGTTAGGAAATATTGCTACTATTAAAAAGTTGCTAGGATTTGCCCTTAATAAACATTCTATCTAATGATGTCGTTAATATGTAAGCTAAGGAAAAGGTTTCGTACCTCTGAAACTAGCTATCGATTAACCGATGGCCCTCTTACTTGTCATTAAGAATAGAAATAATACCCGCATAGGTACACCTAAGATAAAGACATCCACCAATTTTTGGTAACACAGTTTTAGCTTTGTTTAAGAGACAAATAATTTGGGCATTTACATAATATACAGTCAAGCATAAAATCTTACCAAACTTTTAACCTAAAATCCTATTTCTAAACACGAATTTAACTAGTATTATTAAGTTACATGGTGCTTTTTGTTTTGGAATTTAGCTAATTCCACTCATTGTCCAAGTACAACAATTATTTGAAATAACACTTACTTGAAATCAATCGATTTATTCACATCGACAATTTACGGTTCAATCAGATATAAATAGTGTTAACTACACACTATTACCACTCAGTTTATAGTAGTAGAGACATGGCTAATAGCGTAAGGCTTTAAAAAAGTGTTGAAATTAAACTACTTAATATTTTTAATCCTGGATTAGGATTAAATATCGTATTGGGTTAGAATGTTCATTGCGGTTCGAAATCCACGTTGACCACTCAATCCTGACCTTATTAGCCATTATTGTGCACACACAAAATAAGTCATTGATCGTACAAATCAAACCAAACTTCATACTGAAACTCCTGAAAAAATATTCCCATCTGATGGCTGTGTGGTTAGTGCTCTGGCCAAGCATGCCAAAGGTGCCGGGTTCGAATCCCGGATTAGGCATGGATGTTCGTTGTGGTTTGGAATCCATGTTAAACTGTAGGTCCTAGTCTGATTATCCGCCATTGTGTATAAAAGTAGATCGTTGAGCGTACAAACCGCCCACCCAACCAACTATGAAAAAAATATTTCGAAAAATCAGGTATGTAAAATATGATTAGGAATAAATTCAAAGAAAATTATTTTGGTTAGTCAAAATTCCTTACATTTAAATATAAATGTATATTTAAGATATAAATTTAATGATACAAATTTTTAAACGAGTTTAAAATTTTAGTTAATCGTGCAATAGTAAAAATCTTAAGAAGTAAGCTATATATAGTGGCATTCTTCACGCAAACATACTGACTTAGATAATAATTTATTAGACTGTTGTTCACGGGCCGTTTCTAATTCCACTTTATCTGGTTAAATCTTTTTAGACCCGTGGGATCATTCAAATTTTTATTAATTTTTTTAATTTAAATGTACTTTGAAGCTTAAAATAACTATTTTAAGAAGGAAGTTACTTGTCTGTTTCTTTGATTATAAACTTTATTTAAAGATTTCTTTTCAAATAACTACTGATTATCAAACCTGCAACCAAATAACTTCGTGTAGGCATGGGTTAATGCTGAAACTAGCTTGTTCATGAACATCCTGTGACTGTTGTTGCGATCCAAAAAAATAAAAATAAAAATTAGTGAGTGCTCAAATGTAAGTCAGGATACGAAACACTCGGCGTGCCAGTTTGTTTTGCGCAGAGTAGTTGCACATATTATAGCAAATATGACAAATTAAGGAAACTTGAGAGTGTAAAAAATTTGAAAAAGAGAGACAAAAAAAAAGAGACAACGAGAGACTTATTGAACTTTAATTCGATAATCACAAAGAAAGGGATTACAACAATTTTCTTAAATCGGAGATAATAGGAGTTGATTATTTTTTTATTTTTTTTTTACGTGGAAGGACACATTTCACATTAGCAGGAAAATATAAACATAAACAATGAAAACAACATATTAATCACAATCTCTTTTCCCAATGCCGTCGGGTTGTTTTTTTCAGTAACTAAATGCATAAATGCTTATGCTCTAAATGCTATAGAAGAAAACAACAAAATTGTCCCATAGAGCAACATGATTTTTCTCTGTTTATATTTCCTTTCCTGTTTCATTTCCACAATGCGTAAAGACAAGAATAAATTAATGATTTTTTCTAACAAATGATTGGCATGCTTACAAAGATTTTAGGAATAAGAACAATAATCTAATCTAATTTTTAGAAAAAGCTTATGCTTACTTTTGTATTTCAATATAGCTAATATAGTTACGCATATATCGTAATATTACTCTTGATTCAGAGTAATATTACGATGAGTTAATATTTTTCATGAAAGTTAGAGGTTGACCTTTTTAAAATTCTCAAATCTTACTTACTACCTTTAAATTTCTTCAAGAACTAAAAAAAATTTAACGATTTAAAATGAAGACAAAAGACTATCTTATACAATGTTATATTTGGTAAATAAATCCCTTCTTTGACCTTCATTATTTCGATGCATTAGAATTTAGTAAAATATAATGATAAATCATTAGCATTTAATCGTTAAACTCACATTTATAACAAGAATTTGAATACAAAAATCCTTAGCATTGATGCCAATGTTTAAATTTATGTTTCAACTCATAATTTTCAAATAACATGTTTTGAATCAAGGGAATAAGTCATTACACAAATCATCAAAATTTGTAACGTTATCAAGAAAATAATCCTTCATCTATCGAGATAGTTATATAAAAAAAATGCAAACATTTTCAACTAATACGTTGTAAATCTATCTGATATAACAGCTCAATTTACGACTTAAGGGCCAAGCATTAAATATTATTTTGATATAACACTGGAAACTTAAACATAAAAATTAATATTAATTTTTTAAAGTAAAAAATGCAGTTTCCAATGTTATCTATATCTTTGATTATAATCCAAATGATTCTATACCATTTATAACTATCTTTAAATGATAAATACCAATAACATATTTGGGTAGCTCATTTGGAAAATCAAGATGAATACATTTTTAATGCTTTTCCATGAAAAATGATAATCTGTGTTTTTCCTAATTGGTTTCTCCATGAGTTATTACTATTAAGCATTCTTAACTTTATGAGAGAAATATTTTGTATCCAAATATTTTTATGATTAAACAGTAAAGACAAAATTTAAAAAAAAAAAAAATGATTGTATTAGCTTAGTTTTGACTTTTAGTGTAGATGATATTACAAACGAATGACCAATTGGTAACTTTCTTTCAGAGTTTGGTGAAAGATAGCATATATGGAGCTTAGCCCTTTAATAAAAAAAAAACATAAAGGTTTTATTTCAGATAACAATTTTGAAGATATCAAGCCAGAAGTAATGGTCTAGTTTTCAAGCCATTTAAACTTCTCGGTATTGTGTTTACTACATCTTCTTGAACCTAAAAAATTGAAAATTCTTATAACTTAATATTAGCAGTGTAATCTAAAATTACTCTTTCTAACTTACTATTAAAAGAAGCTTTATGAACCAAAAAGTCTTTCACCGAGTATTATAATAAATGAAACAGTTATATTTGAATTCTGGATCTCAATATAATAAATATGTTGTCTTCTGATTTCTGCAAGGATGGAAATATATGAATTTTGAATGTATTGATTTCATAGATGAAGAAAAATGATCTGACAAAATGTGGATGATGACTAGGTTCTGCCTTCTTTTGAGATTTATTCTAGAAGGAAATATATAGCTCACGTAATGATTTCAGCCCGTAACTTCTTTGATTCTGGACCTCAACGAATGTGACCTTCTATTCTTGTACATTTCCTTTTTACGTTCACGCCCAAGTCTTTTGCATCCCAGTGTCTCCCATATTGGTGACTTGACCAAAAGAAAAATAAACAACTCTTAGTTGTGAGGATTGAAGTTTGAAGTTTGTGAGGGGGTGGACTAGGCGTAAATACACGCCGGGGTGTAGTCTTGTCAACTAGGAAATAGTAGACTTAAAGTGAGATAAGATATTTGTGACAAAGATATCTTAGAAACAGAGTGAGAGGGGGAAAGTTGCGCATGGTCGAAAAATCCCCGTTGTAAAAATCGAAAAAGAAAAAATATCAATACAGCACGATCCAAAACTTTTAAGTAACTACAGTGTAATTACAAAATTCGTTAAAACCTAATAGTGAAAAAATGCCGGACTTAGCTTTAAAAATTCATTGTTTTATTCAAAAGTAGTTATTTTCATTTGTTGTAGCTGAATAAATAATCCAGAAATAACAAAATTAATGCATATAAAAAAGGGAAAATGCTGCAATGGAAAAAATAAAATAAAATACTGCTATAAAGAAAACTAAAAGCTATAGAGCAAATAAATGATGAAAAAAAAAAGATTTAGATGGAAACAAAAGTATATATTTTCATTTCAGTTGATATGTTTAAAAATATAAATGTTTATTCTTTGTACCGTTGAAATTTTGTTTGTTTGAACGTTCAACGACCTATTTTTTGCACAATAACGGCTAATCAGACCGGGACCTACAACTAAACGTGGATTCCGAACCTCAACGAGCATCCATACCTAACCCAGGAATCGAACCCGGCACCTTTGGCATGTGTGGCCAGAGCACTAACCCCACAGCCATCAGGTTGGCCGGTTGGAATTATAATATTTACCCAAATTTTCCACTAATCATCATAAATTGCTTTAGGTACAGGTTCGTTATTTAAGAAGTTTGAAAATTGTTTACTAGCTACATAAAACGCACTATATTCTTGTCAAAGGGTTACAGGTTTTTAGGAAATCAATTAATCACTTTAAATTTTTTTTTCTTTACAAATTCAAATAGTTTTTCCAAAAATCTACAACTCCATTTATTTTAACCTGACAAACCTCACACAATTTGCTCAAAAACCACAAAAAACTGATGCATGCAAGTAATTCTTAGACTTACAAACTTTCGTCATATTTCGGAATAAGAGGCTTTTGTTTCTTCGTTTCTGAATTAAATTTTATTGAATATCGATGGTATTTAATAATGAAATATCCTAATTCAATTTAATTTAATTTAAATTAATTTAATTTAATTATAACATTTAATTAAACATGCATTATAATTTTTAACTATTAAGTAAAAATTTCTGGAAACTTATGATTAATTGTTAGAGACCAGAGAACCAATTGAGAAATTTTTCCTAACTAAGCTATCAGCAGTTGTTTTCTATGCCAGTTTTCACTGGCATTAAAAACGTAAAATATTGTCAAAAAAAATATTCTAAAACAAGTTTAAGTGTGAGTAAACTGATTCAATGAATGAAGTTTTTTTTTTTTTTTTTTTTTTTGTTTTTTTAATAATAATTGTTATTATTATTATTGAAGTTCTAGATATTTATGAACATTTTCATTTCTCATTATTCTAAACAAGTGAAACTCATGGTAATAAAACTGTATTCCTTAATAAAGCAGGATCAAATTAAGTTAATGTAACGTAATTTAAGTAAGTTCACGCTTAGTTTAGTTCTTTTTTTAATAAATTCGAAAAAAATTGATTAAAATAAACGGAAAGAAATGCTTCATGTACTCAAATGGAGTTTAAAAGTGTAATTTTAGTGATTAATTTATAAAATTAGATGAAGTTTCCCGGGCTCAAACAGATAAGACTCAATCTTGCCAGGTACAACGCGGTTCAAAATGTTCAGTTAATTGCAAGTTATAAGCATGGCTTTCTAAGTCCTTAATCCTCGATTTCACTAACTCAGAAACAAACTATTCGAATGAAATTGAGCTCCCGATAATCTGAATTAGTCAAAATACATATTAAAAAAAACCTAGTTCAAATTAATTCAAGAAAAAGGGATAGGGGAATGTTTTTGAAAAATTCAAATAACCAAGAATATTCCTCTTGTTTGGAAAAAAAAAAGTGTGTAAAAATTTATCACGATCAGAATAAAACCGTAGACCCCTTTAAGAAGTTAAAAAAAGGGAGAAGGAGAGTTTTTGTAAATCTCAAATTGCCAAGAGTCTTTCTCTTGTTTCGCAGATCCAGTGTAAACAAAAAGAGATATAAGAGCTCTAAAATGATAAAATAAAACAAAAGCTCAACTTAATGGCTCTTTCAAAGTGAATAGTAAATAGTTTTTTACTTTTCCTAAATCAAAAACTCCCCTTTTAAGAAAACTAAATACATACTCATGCTTAATTGTGTGAATTTATTTTGCCTTGCATATATGTTAATAAAAACAATATCAATAGTATAGAGTTATAAACAATTCAATTCTTGTAAATTAAAAATCAGAAATATAAACATTACCTATCATTGTTAAAATCGTCTTACAGAAGACAGTTTTTTGTTGCATTATGCTTCTTCAAAAATTATATCCGTAATTTAAGGATAAATAGCTAATTATAAAGCAAATATTCTAATTTTTACTTGAGAAGTAAAAGTTACATTATAAAATGTACATTCACATGATAATAAAATAAAAGAAAATGTACCTAATTTTAATATGTGTCAGTCCTACTTTTTACCAAGGATTATTTTCTTTTATCAAACTAATTGGACACCATATCGTTAGAATTCAGATCTAGTGTACTCAGATTTAGTAAGTAATAGAACACACACAATTTTTAATTCATCAATCTAATAGGCCAAATATATTTTCAAAAATTTAAATTATAAATTTAAACACACATCTGTAATATTTTCAACAATACATGAATTTTACAATGTATTTAAAAAATGGTAAAATACTTGGTTGAAATTGGAAAATTTCTAAAATTTATATGTGTCTTCAAGCGAATCTTTTAGAGTCATTTAATAACAAATACATGGCTTTCACTTCTATCTACCTTAAAAAAAAAAATTTACTTGCTTTGTCACTTTTAAGATTTCGATAAATATTGTATATCTATGAAAACTTAACTTTTTTCGTTGTCACTTTTAATATTTCTTAATAAAATTTTCAAAAACCTATACTCTAGAATAGGGCACATTTTAAGAGACTATTAGTTTAATACTAAGCTGGATTCCCATTCAGAAATCCCTACCTTGTCAGATTATGTTACGACTGAATTCCGAACAACTTTGTCAACACCCACATAAAAAAAATTCATCTAAACCATTTCTTAAAGAAGTTTAAATAAATTTCCATAAGCTTATTTCGTCAAAGAATTCTTCGACTTAATTCCTACTCAAATTGTCACAAACGCGAGCTCTCGAAATGAGCTCCTTAAGTGTCAGCGGAACAAACATAATCTAAATTATGATTTTTTTGGTGGAACGTTGCTGAACAGGAAACAAAGCGGAAGACCTTTTTTGCTTTCCGGAAGAAGGATACTTGGTGGAAGGTATAAATATGGAGTAAGTTTTCATCTCATATTTATCGGTTCAATTTCTGAAAGATTGACAAAGGTATATCTTTTATGATTCATATTATTAAATTTGTTAACACGTAGAAGTTTTCAGTTCAGTTAATTTTAATTAAATATGCATTTATATTGAAGAAAATCATGAAGACTTTTGGAAGAAAGAAAGAAAAAAGGTTGATGAAGAATGTTCTGAATGTTATTTAAGCAGCTTTTCTTATGCGAATGATTGATTCATGTAAAATCAAAAATATTTCTAATAAAGAGTTTCTGGAAATATAGTTTTAAGTATTTAAATATCAATAAATAACGAAAATGAATTTTATTTTATTAAACTGTCATCTTTGATAAAGAATTATGTTAGAGATTTTATATGCATTTTATAGCCAAATTTTTAACCTAAAAAAACAGTAAAATCTAGATATGCCCTTTTGTTTCATATTAATCCTAGTAGTGTATTAATTTAAGTACTATTTTAAACTAAGATGTTCTCGTTAACGTTTTGGTAATGATATAAAATTCATAAATTTACTATTACACCATACTTTAAGGGGGTCGGGACCGGTAATTTAGCGATAATACAATTTCAGTGTTCATGCAGTTTCAAAACATTAAATACCACGCCACTTAAAAAATGATGCTAAAGGGTATAGTGTTGAATACGAGTTAGACGTAATTTGGCAGAGACAATTTATGCTTATTATAATTAAGATTTTTTTTAATCAATTACACATATGTTAACCAGGGCGTACTGGGTCATAAAATCTGCCCGGTGATTTTAGATTTGTGTCTGCCAAAATTTTCAATATCATCAATAATAAAATTTTAATAAAATATTTCCAATAAATAATTCATTTTTAATAATTAAATAGTTTTAGAAATTAAAAATTTTTATTAATTAAATGTTCGTATTTAATTATTGATTTCGATAATGCTTATTATAATTAAGATTTTTTTTAATCAATTACACATATGTTAACCAGGGCGTACTGGGTCATAAAATCTGCCCGGTGATTTTAGATTTGTGTCTGCCAAAATTTTCAATATCATCAATAATAAAATTTTAATAAAATATTTCCAATAAATAATTCATTTTTAATAATTAAATAGTTTTAGAAATTAAAAATTTTTATTAATTAAATGTTCGTAATTAATTATTGATTTCGATAATTCATTATTTTATTATAAATTTTTTAAATTGAATTCTCATAATAATTAATTTAATTAAATGAAACTTTCTATGTCTCTTGTATTTATATCTCCTTTGATTGAACTTAGTTTCCATAAGCCACTGATATTTTGTTGCCAAAATAAAAACAAAGAAATATAAATTGTAAGATAAAAAAGTGTTCATGAATTTAACTAGTAGGTTTATTAGAAAACTAGCTGAATACCCGAATTTTACCATAAGCAATATTTTAGCCAATATTGTGCAATATTTAAGCCACAACAAAAATATTTAGCCATGCAATATTTTAGTTGCGGAAATCCGTCATTGGTGTATAAGCACCAATTTTTGGCGCTTCGTTCGCAGGAAAATTCATCGCAAAGCAAAAAAGAGCTCGTTTCGCTCGCTGAAAAAGTCATTGACACATAAGCACAGACTTACTTAACTCGTTTAAAAGTTCATTGCTATGCAAACATGAGCTCGCTTTGCTCGATGAAAGGTTCATTGCTGCGTAAGGTCGCTTCACACACTAAAAACTAATTGCTTCTTAAAGCCTTAATATTAGAAGCCCCTCTCTTGTCGAGAAACAATAAAAAAATTCTCCCGCATTTAACTATAATACAACACCGCTTAAAGAATATTTTAACACGTGATGTTTGTAAAAAGCAAAATTAGAAGGTCAAAACTACTAATGTTGAAACATTCAGAGCTCTAAGCCTAATAGAAGTTCTTTTTTGAGAAAATATTCATTAAATATTCATTAAAAAACAAATTAAAATGTTAACGTTCTTTTTGTCAAAAGTCCAATTAGAAGGCCAAAACGATTTGTGTTCAAAATTTCAGAAATGTAGCCCTGTTAGAAATCGTTTTGTAAAATATTTGTTGATTAATTAAAAAACAAATAAAATTTCAAAATTCAGTTTTTCAAAAGTTCAATTTGAAGGCCAAAACTATTTATGTTGAAAATTTTAGAGCTGTAGCCTTATTAGAAATCATTTTGTAAAATATTTGTTAATTAATTAAAAAAAATTAATTAAAAAAGAACTAAATAAAAATTTAAAATTCTGTTTTTCAAAAGACCAATTAGAAGGCCAAAACTACTTATGTTGAAAATTTCATTACTGTAGCCCTATTAAGAGTCGTTTTGTAAAAAAAAAAAATTAATTAATTAAGAAAATTAATTAAAAAATAACTAATTGAAATTTTAACGTTCTGTTTTTCAAAAGTTTAATTAGAAGGCTAAATCTACTTGCATTGAAAATTTCAGAGCTGTATCTCTATTTGAAGTCACTATATAAAAAATAAATTAATTTAAAAAAAATTAATTAAAAAAGAACTAATTCAAATTTTAACATTCTGTTTGATACACTTAAAATTAGAAAGCCAAAACTTCTTATGTTGAAAATTTCAGAGCTCTACTCTAATTTTAAGTAGGTTTCTATAGATCCACAGAGACGCAGAGAGACATACAGCTTGTTTTATTAATTTAGATGACATCCGAAGTGATAATAAATATTTAAAATAAGTAATCTTTAAAATAAGTAAAAAGTAAAAGGCTTCCCCTGGAGTGGGGGGGGGGAGAGATGATTGGGTTTTAATGCATTGGGCTTTTAAAAAAACGTTAAGAAAAGCAAATATTTATATTAAAAAAATATTTAAAAAATAAAACTTCGTATCGGACCGGCCCATTTTTTTAAAGACACTGACTGGCCCGGTGATTGCACAGGACAACGCTAAGGTCAGTACGCCCCTGATGTTAACACTGGGTAGTGTAAATATTGGGTAAAAAATTCGGATTTTTTTTTTTTTTTTTTTTTTTTTGCATTTTAATACGTTTTAGAGCCTGCTGTTAAAAAAGTGGTTCAGACAAAATATATTTGTCTGTGGTCAGCATAACTCTCGATCGGATTGACTTACGATGTTCAAATTTTGTGTTAAGGTTAGTGTGGCCATGAGATCTGTCATTAAGGATTACGTCAAAATTGCACAAGCACATAACATAGCTGTTATTGAAAAAAATTATGTTTTTCAGCAATTGCCAAAAGACGGCTTTTACTGTTTTAATCAAATTCACAGTGGCAATGCCTTTTAAGGTTCTATACACATCCCCACCTACGAAATTTCCATAGAAATGCTATAAAGGACTATAAAGGTGAAAAACGAATGTCTGTAAACAGAGTTCTCTTACCTTGAGCATCGCCCATCAATGTCTGATTTTTCTCTTTTTCTCCTACAAGAAAGTATAATTTAATATTTATCAATAAACATATTTCCAATTTCGATGTCTCGTCAGTGTTATTGTTTTTTTATATCAATATAATTGAAAGTTGTGTGATGTTCCACACCCCTAGGATTTGCTAAAAGCATGACGTGTAATGTTTTACCTCATTAGTGGTTTTATGTTTAGATAAAAGATAGACTGTCCCTTTAAAAACTTAAAATGAGAATAATTCTTCATAAATAACTGATGGTATAAATAAAAATCCTTTCACGTAAATTAAAATTTGCTAGTTTTAGCCCTGTCCAAACAATTTTTTAAACTAAAAAAATATATTTTGTAAAGGAATTTTTTTAAAGTGTATTTATTTAAGAATGTAGTTAAATATACATTTACAAATAATAATTTAAAAGAGCCGGCAGGATTTATAATAAGAGTTGAATTATGTTGCGTATGTTGCAGTTATAATATCAATATTCCCTTTCTCTTACATAAATGGTTTAATTTATATTAATGAAATTAAATTTTTTAAATACGTGTTAATAGCTAAGAATTAAACTATTTGCCAACTAAATAACAAATTATTTATTTCTTAGTAATAAAAATATGGTAAAAAATATGTGGTAAAATTTTACTCTTAAGCAACCATTCAACCACAAGAAAATTTAATCTTTTGTTACAATTGGAATTAATTTTTTCATCTACATTTTCCTTTCGTGTACATAGCATGAAATTTTAAATGCATAATACAATTACCGCAAAATCTTTGGTGGAACCACAATTTTTTTACCTCAAACTCTTTTAAATTATATTTCTTTGGATCGATCATAATTTTATGCTCAGTCGTTTTCTCAAAAAGTAATTGAAGCAGAAAATTCTAACAGATTCCATTCTACCAATTAACGGATTATCTGGAGTATATTTGTTTTTTGTTTTTTTTGTATTTCGTCTTTCGCGACACCAGTCTGTATAGAATTTCCTAACATTTCTTGTGAAAAGAAAGAGGTTGAAAAGGGAATAGGTTGCAAATTGATAAAGGATTAATGAAAACCTCAAAATTTTCAAGTTAAAACCATTAATTTATAAATTGTGTTAAAATTTTTGTTTGATTACGATAATGATTGTCCTAGTAACCTGTATTATAACAAAAAATAGAGGGTCTTTGACGAAAGGTACATATTTATTTTTCTTGAAAATTTGAATGCCAATGAGTCAAGCATTTTCCTCTAATGCCACTGTAATAAAAACCATTACTGCAGCTAAAAGAACTACTAGGAAAATTAATTTTGTAAGATTTTTTTATTTATTTTTTAATTCTTTCCAATTTAAAAATAATTAATAAAATAAATTCAATTTATTGTTTGAATAAAAATTCAAGAATGCATCCATTGATAATTCATTTTTGAGCTGTTATTTTTTTTTAAACATCTTATGATTGCACAAATAGTTATGATTTACTTTTATGTATAGTGTACTCAAAAATGTTTAGGAGATTTACATATCTTTGAACTTCACTTTATGAAGCACAGATACGAAATGTAAATAAATTTTAACAACCTGAAATAATTTTCACGTTTTTCTGTGTGAAATATGATATTCAGCAAAATTCTTTCAGAACAGCGATCGACTCCACCATGCCAAGCTAAAAGAAAACCCGTGCCAACAAATGAAAAGCCAATTGTATCCGTAAACCATTGTGCTGATTGTTTAGTAGGGTGGTTCGAAAAAAAATATTTTTTTATTTTTGAAACGCATGAGGTAAAAAAGGTTGATACACATCCTGATAAGAAAAACTGTAAGAAAAAAATAATATCTTCCGATCGCGTATTCAACTTAAAGTTTGGAAAAAATACAAAAAATAATTATTTTTCCTAAATTTTTTAAAATTTCTTAACGTTATATATTTGAACGGAAATAGTTTGTAATGTGTAGTGAAAGGCTGGTAGAAACTTGGAAAAACACTATTTTATGCATTTTTAAAACATATATTAATAATTAAAAATACTAAAAATTAACATTTTTTGTAAGAAATAATGATTTTTCTGTAAAATGTGTACTAATGTTATTTCTTAATTTTTTTTTTTTTTTTTTTTTTTTTTTTTTTAACATGCAATTATTCATTTGGTTCACTTTTTTCTCGAGCTTTTTATCCCAGTGATGCACTTTGAAGGAAACTTTTTAGAAAAGTCTGGCATTATAGATCTTTATAAAAAAAAAAGTGTTGTCCTAACGTCTTTTGCGTCAGCGCCACCCACTTTTTGTCTTGTCTCTCTACATAAGCTTTCACAAGCTTGTGAGTGACAAGGAAACGAGTTGAAGTTTGATTTCAATGGTCCCTAGTAGCACAGAAACGCTGGCCAATTTCGCCAGACATAGGCCAATTCCGATGTGGAACGTTGTGAATCGGTCGTTGGAAACAATATTAGCCAATCTCGCCCAATTCTGGATAAAATATATAAGAGGTTTTGATACGCCGATGCACAGTTTTAAACTTGGGATATTTTATTTATAAGAAACAAAACTATGTAATGGTTTTGACTTGTTTGTTGGTTGAAAAATCTTATATTTTGGAACTATGCTTGGCCAGACTAGCCAACCTTCCAGTCTTCCCTTGTTTCCTCAAATCTAACAGTGCTACCTTGGATGCGCCAATCTTTACTAATGTTCGTTTGTTACTCCTAACAAAGGAGGAGTCCTATTACAAGCATTCCAATCAATTATGTCCACGTAATCAGTGGCAATAAAGTTAAGTTTGGTTGCTTTGAAATGCTTGATTGTCTTTCTCTAGGAAAGTTCTCGAGATTTCAGAACCCGACGCCTTAGTTCTCTTACAATTCTCCTTTCGTATCTAATCGCTGCAAAAAATATCAAGAATATAACTGATCTGTGCTCAGTACTTTCATCTCAGTTAAAGGAATAGAACATTCAACACGTAAAAAATCAGTCGAGGGAAAATTTTCACAGTTCTTCAATTTTTGATCTATGAATCTTCAATTTTTGATCTATGAATCTTCAATTTTTGATCTCACTAAAAGATGTTGGTCCTGTTGTAGTACTACGTGTTTAAATAGGCATCAGAATGGTAGTTCATTAGAGTATATGAGGCATGTATCCCAATGTAGTGGTCCCCTAAAGCGCAATTTGATCTGTCAGATTATTTTCAGCCAGTATTAATGGCAGTCCCAATCACAGCCCCGTGAGCTATGATCCAATGAATAAGCAAATAAGTTTATGAGCTTCAAAGGAAGAGAAGGCACCACGAGAAAGGCCACCAAGATTGAAACCCGCCAAAACAGTTTCTATCATTGTTTCAAAGGTTACGCGCGAATGATTATTATTGATAAATTACTAATTTGATTTTTTTCCAAGTTCTATCTACTTCATTCTATACAATACAAACTAATATGCCTCGATAATTTAGTTATTGGTGTATTTTACAAATTGATGGAAAAAAGGGATTTTTTTGTATTTATTCAAAATTTTGAAGTGAATGCTTGAAGTAAATAAAACAAATTTTAACAAAAATATGTAAAAAATAACGTTAGTATCCATTTTATAGGAAAATAATTTTTTAACAAAAAAATTTATTTTTGAATATTTTTAATTATTAATATATGTCTTAAAAATATATAGAATAGTGTTTTCCTGTGTTATACCACCCTTTCACTACTCATTGCAAACTATTGCCTTTCAAATATATAACGTTTAGAAATTTAAAATAATTTAGGAAAAATAGTTATTTTTTGTATTTTTTAAAAACTCTGAGGTGAATGTGCGATCGGAAGATATAATTTTTTTTTTTTTTTTCAAAATTTTTTTTACAGTCTTTCTTATCAAGATGTGTATCAACTTTTTTTACCTCATGCGTTTCAAAAATAAAAAAGTAATTTTTTTTCGAACCACCCTATTGTTTAGGTGTGTACTTAATAGGTAGACAAATTACAACGATTTGTGATATTCCAGGTAACACAACCCACTAAATTTTAATTTTTTAAAAAAGGTGACAAGGCCAGGTGCATAGCCAAAGGGCGGGATATGGGGATATGTCCCCTTCTGAAATTTTTCTGTCTAAAATATAGTGGGTAGTGTTACCTGGAATATCACATATCAGGGTAATTTGTCCACTTATTAGGTACACACCTAAGCAATCTGCACAATGGTTTTCGGATCACGAAAATTTCAAAAATAAAATTCTTGTCTATAATAATAAATTTATTTAAAATAAACAGCATAAGTTTAAAAAAAAAAAAAAAAAAAAATTAAAAAAAAAAAAAAATTAAAAAAAAAAAAAAAAATTTAAAAAAAAACCTTGTTATCTTGATTACTAAAAAAATGCGACACTAATAACAAAAAGGACTGTTATGATTTGTTGGCTTATAATTTCATACCCCCTCCCAAACAAATTTACTGGCTACGCCCATGTGACAAGCAATGAAAAAAAAAATACAATTATGCCCATAAATTTTAAAACAATTTTTTTTAAACTATTAAAACATTTTGTTTAAAACTATAAAAACTAATTAAAAAAAACTTTTATTTTGGAAGCATGTTTGTTATTTTTATAACTATAAAAATAAGAAACATGCCAACAAAATAAGTAAAACAATTTGTCGAATTTTTTTTTTTTTTTTTTTTTTTTTTTTATCCTATCTAATGTTTTCTATCAAAGCAAAGTCTTATAGAAAACAGCTATATGTATTTATAGTGCGTAGGCGAACTCTTTGAAACGTGCATAATCGACGCCCACATTCTGAAACGTTAACACCCGTATTTATTTATTTCAAAAATTTCCTTAAAAAGAGCTCTAAATGTGAACATTCCGTATAAATGTCAAAATAGTTAAGTTTAGTTATAGTAAAAAATATGCCTTTAAATCTAGTCTTAGACTTACGAAATTTTTATTGTTTTTATTATTTTGATTCTAGTTGAAAATTTAAAGAATGGCTTACATACTCAAATCGCAAAAAAAAATTGTACAGGTAGCTTTAAACTTATTCAAGTTAAATCATTTAAAATTCAGGTTCTGTTTAGTGACCTTTATTAAGATCGTCGCATGATCGAGGGAAAAGTCTCATAATAAAAGTAGAACTTAACATTTTATAATTTTATATCAATCCTTCATTTTAATTTATATATTCTAATGTAAATTATGTAGGGGAGCAGGAGCGTACTGGCCATAGGGTTGTCCGGTGCAATCACCGGGCCGGTCAGTGTCTTTAAAAAATGGGCCGGTTCAGAAAGTTTTGTTTCTTATAGGTTGTTTTTTTTTTTTTTTTTTTTTTTTTTTACTTTCTATTACCCATAAGTTAACATAGGATAATTAAAGTATTTTATACAGTAAAAAAAAAATCGATTTTTTTTGCATTTCTCCACGTTTTGAAACATCCTGAGTTATATAAAAGTGGTATAGAAAAAATGTCTCTGTGGTTATCATTACTACGGATTGACTTACAATGTGGAAATTTTGTGTACAAGTTAAAAGTGGCCATGGGACCTCTCATTAAGTTTTTAGTCAAAATAGCACATGCGCATAAGTTAGCTGTCATTGAAAAATTTATGTTTTTCAGCAATTGCTAAAAAAAAAAAAAAAAAACGGCTTTAATGATTTTGATCAAAATCGCTGTGATAATGCCTTTTAAGGTGCTCTAAATATCCCTACTACCAAAATTCCTTCTTAGAAATGCGATACAGGCGTAAAAAGGTGAAAAACAAATACCTTTAACACCAAGTTCACTTCTCTTGAGTATCGCTCATCAGTAATTGTTTCTTTTGTTTTTAACTTACAAGAAAGAATAAAGTAATATTTATCGAAAAGCATATCGCCAAATTCGCTACTTTGGTGGTGATTTTTTAAAAAATTTTTATAAATCCAAACTAGGCATTTTTAAAAAAAATTAATAAAAATATGAAAACTGTACACTAGTTTATGGTAAATATAAATGGAGAGTTCAGTATTAAATGAAAGTGAAAGTTGTGCAAAGTTCAAAACCCCTAGTTTTTCGATATAAATAGTTGCCTTCTCTAACGTTTTTTTTTTGTTTTTTTTTAAACCAATGAATTTAAATCCCTGACTCTCCCACCAGCGCCCTTTGTTATCGTACTAGCTGCGTGGTTCCGCATTGCAGAGATCTGTCATTTTGTATAGGTCCTTGCTTTTGATGCTTTGCGAGCAAGGCTCGCTATGTTCGCTGAAAGGTTCATTTTTACGCAAAATCAAGCTTGCTACACTCAGTAAAAGTTTCATTTCAACGCAAACACAGGGTCGCCAAAAAGTCCTTTAGTACGAAATACGAGCTCACTTCACTCGTTATGCAAGCACAGCCTCGTTTTGCTCGCAGAAGGGTTCATTGCTGTGCAAGCGTATGCTTGAATCGTTCTCTAAAAGGTCAGTTGTTTTGTAAATCCTTATTATTAGAGCCTCTTCCCTTCCCCCCCCCCCACCCCTTTTCCACTGTCTAGAAACAAGACTTTTCCCCGTTTATACAACCTACCTCATCTCTATGAAAATATTTTAACATTCAGTTTGTGAAAAGCAAAATTAGAAGATCAAAACTACTTATGTTTGAAATTTCAGAGTTATACGCTTACTGGAAGTCACTTTGTAAAGAAAGTTTAAGAAAACAAAAAAACTTATTTAAAAAAACTAACAAAAATACAAACATTCTGTTTGTCAAAAGTACAATTAGAAGACCATAACTACTTATGTTTAAAATTTCTGAGCACATTGAAGTTACTTTGTAAAAAGACTTTACACATATTTTTGAAAAATTAATTAAAAAACTCATTAAAATTTTAACATTCTGTTTGCCAAAGGTACATTAAAAAGGCCAACGCTACTTATGTTTAAATTTACAAAGTCTACGCATATTGGAAGTCTCCTACTATAATGACAGATATGATATATTATCATTTCAGATTTAATTTTCTAATAAACATACTAGTTGTATACCTGGACATTCTTTAATTTACAATTTAGATTTTTTTTAAACTTTTTTTTTTTAGTTTTTTGTAATAAACTATTAATTGCTAATGGAAATCAAGTCCACTTAAGGGAACTACAAATAGTAGAGACAAAACATTTGATATAATTAAAATAATAATTAAAACAATTCAATTATTAAAATTAATGAATAAAAATGTATTAAATATTAAAATTGATAACATAATTATTGGCATTATTTTATTATTAACAATAATTATTAAAATTTGATTAATAATTATACTAAAAATTTTGGCCGGCATAAATCTAAAATCACCGGGCCGATTTTATGTCCCAGTACGCCTCTGTAGGGGAGACCTGTGTAACTAGGCCCGCCTTTTTTCAATGCACAAAAAATGAGATACTGAGCCGATTAAAAATATGAAACTGATTTACATACATCGTTATAGTAATTACTTTCCATTGGGATTAGTATAAATGCTTAAAATAATAGATTCTGTCAAATAGAAGTTTTTTTTTTTTTTTAAATTCACAAATGGCCTTAGGTACAAGAACTCGGCGTATCCTAGGGCCAGTAGCTTTTGTACCGAGGGCCATTCTCTTAAAGTCAGGTTTCACTCCATAATGAATAGAAAACAAGCATTCAAAGATGAATTTTATGAAAGAAACAAAATCAAGTAATTATCAGTAATTGGTTTATCATATAATAATTATAATAAATTGCTATGTGTGAAATTATTAGTGAATTACAAGTATTTTCGTAACTTGTAAAAATGATTCCAAAAAATAAGCTGCATGCTTTGTCGTTTTGAAACACCAACAGATTTTGGTTTTGGCAATTTGAACACAATACTTTTGTTCTAAATTTCATAAACAACATTTTTATCATAGAGAAATTTATTCGAAAATGCAATTTTTTCACGTATTTAACACTATATTTGCTCCTCTTTAACATCTATTCTTTCTACCACATAAAAACTTTTTTTTTCTTTGCCTCTTTATCTTGTTAAGCCAAAAAAAAAAAAAAAAAAAAAAAAAAAAAAAAAAAAAAAACATTTCAATTGTATCTCTTATATCAGCTACTGTAGAATTGGAATCAGCAGCGGAATAAGAAGAACATACAATGTCTGATAATTCTTCAGATGAAGTTGTCTCAATTTGAAACACAGATTTTTCACGATTTTCTTTTTCTTTTTGTGATTCTAATCGCACGTTTTCTTCAATTTCTTTCTTTTCTGGGGTTTCTGACAAAATGATACATCTTCCTGGTCGTCTCTTTTGGATGTACGAGGTTTCGCTTTTGGATAGGTCGTACCTGTTCAGGCATATAACATGAAAAGGAATTAGATGTCAGAAGCTAACAAAATTCAGCAGCTCGTGAAACGGGTTTTGTTGTCGAAGACTCTGAAAATGTTGCAGTAAAACTGAATTTAATAGAAAAACATCCATTTCCAACAATGTTGATCCACTTTCTTTCTCGGGAAGATCATTATTTTAACAATTTATGGATGGATCTGGTCTGTAGGTCACACTTGAACTCATGATTAAGTTTTGATTCACTGGCCATACACCAGTTACACGAAAGCCCGCTAGAACGTTTACAGGAGTAGATCATTATTTTAACAATTAATGGATGGATCTGGTCTGTAGGTCACACTTGAACTCATGATTAAGTTTTGATTCACTGGCCATACACCAGTTACACGAAAGCCCGCTAGAACGTTTACAGGAGTAAAGGCCAAAGGATAGGATTTGTCAACATTCTCCCCAACGTCGTATATGGTGAGTGGTTTTTCATGATTTGCCAGCATATAATTACAGTACGCTGTACTGTAGTATTTCTTAAAGGGTCTAAACACACCTTTGTGTATTTGACCCTTTAAGAAATACTACAGTTTTTTAAAATAAATTCTCATTTTTGATATAAACAAATTAATAATCCTGAATAATAATAGCAAACATAATTTTTGTAAGTAAAGAACATTGAAAATTCCAGAGCAAAATATATAGCCCTCCCATTTAAATAACAACCAATGAAAAAATTTGACAATCAAAATGGTTCAGATAATTAGGGCCATTTTCCTCCATTTTTTAATAAAACCATTTCAATAAAATGAAAACATAAAAGATATGACTGCAATTGTACCAGGGACATTGCACCTGCAAATAATTATGCAGACACCCATAAAAACTACAATTATATATGGTGATTAGTAATTTTTAAACAAAATGTCTTGGTAACATAAGTTTAAAAATTATGCGAACGTTGAACATTTTAAAACTAAATATATAAACTGTAAAAATGTCAATAATGGCGAAACTTCAGAATTGTATAAACGTTTTTCTTTTTCCATTTTAAATTGTCTTAGATAGACTATTAAAAAAAAAAAATTTCTATCCATCAAAATAGATGATAGCAGATAAAAAGAATTCAACTACGTACATATTGCTCTTAAGGGAAAATGGAACTGCCTCCGAATTTCAGAAATTTATTTTTCCATTTTGAATACAGTTATGAAATGTAAGTAGAGATTGATATGATGAAAAATTATGCATAATTTCCAAACAAAATGTATACTTACTTAAAATTTCAGAATATATTTACATTCCTAACCATTTAATAAACATGAGATAGAAAGGAGAGAATCTGATTTGAATTTGAATCTGATTTCGGCACCCAATTCCTGCTATAACAGACAATAATGGTCATCATCGCATTCCCCTTGACAGACCTCTAAATCCGCCCCTGATGCAATGCCCCTTTTTCAAATTTTTTCAATTTTTCCAGATGTGTAGACACATTTATCAAACAGAACATGTATGCCAAAGATGTAGTATGCCATTTCTTTTTTTTTAAACAATTTTAGCAGTAATGAAAAGTTTAAATTATTCCGTAATATAAAACTTCTAACCATTACTACAATTCTCAGGGGAAATGACTCCAAAATACGGATGAACGGGGAAACGCACCCCGGTCATCAGGGAATATCAAATCAGGGAAATAATGAAAATTTCCCCGATTCTTTTCCCTTGATGAAATGATTAGTCTCGTTCTTCCACTTGGTTGTTGGTTTCCTTCTATACATTTTACTTCTTTATTCCTTTTTTTTTTGTATTTATTACTATATATATATATATATATATATATATATATATATATATATATATATATATATATATATATATATATATATATATATATATATATATATACATATATATATATATATATATACATATATATATATATATATATATATATATATATATATATATATATATATATATATATATATATATATATATATATATACATATATATATATATATATATATATATATATATATATATATATATATATATATATATATATATATATATATATATATATATATATATATATATATATATACATATATATATATATATATATACATATATATATATATATATATATATATATATATATATATATATATATATATATATATATATATATATATATATACATATATATATATATATATATATATATATATATATATATATATATATATATATATATATATATATATATATATATATATATATATATACTTTTAATAAAAATTAGATAGAAAGGAGATATCTGATTTGAATCTGAATCCTATTTTGACACCCAATTCCCGTTATAAGAGACAATAATGGTCATCATCGCACCCCCCTTGACAGACCTCTAATTCCGTTTATCTCATGTATATTATTGAAGAGATAATCTGCCGTTAAACATTTCTGGAAATGCAAAAAATTTTATTCACTTGTCTGTTAACCCATAGTATCATGATTCTTATATATATATTACATAAATATAGTGATTTTTTTGGCACATGCCATATATTACATCCTCAGGACTTAATGCAACACTGCTCTGTATGGCATACCAATTGGCTGTATTTTTATGTATTAGTACAATGCATTTCATGCATTAGTACAATGGACAATTCCCGCATTTTTTTTATTCAATTTTAAATGTTTCGTAAAGACCATAAACAGAAAAATTTCTGCTCAATGCGCTTTTTCTTTTTTTAATCTGCAATCAAAGTTCCCCTGTTACACGTTGGCGAGAAAAAGATTCATTTGGCTCAAATTGAATACAAAGTCAATGCTTCCCTAACATCTTGGCTTGAAATGCGGCAGCGTAAACCAGTTTTGCAAGTTTATCGCATATCGCGCCAAACTCTACGGGATATTGCAATGCTCTAAAAATGCCAACTATTTGACAGGATCCTCATGATAGAAAAGGAAGGAAGATTTGACGTCACAGATTTTGTTGTGTGTTTGGATCGGACTGGTTTTGGCACGTTTTTGGGGCATTTTCTTTTCTTAATATTTAAAGAGCCGATTTTTTTTAAAGAGCTTTTGTTTAAATATTTGGAATCGGAAAGAAATTCTTCATAAATGTAAACTAATTTCACTCGTTTTTAAAAAATGCGCGAATTGTCCATCATGTATTAGTCCCAATCAAGTTATAATAATTTCAGTTTTTTTTACTATAGACACTTAAATTATGACTTTTATTTTACTTGTTTCATATTTTATTAAACTTGACAATTTATAGTTATCATTGTTCATCTATTTCCATATCCAAAGAAATAACACATTAAAAAATTGTAGCTTATTTTAATATAATTTTAGAATCAACTGCCTTTTTTCAAAATATATTCTTAAAAATAAGCACCCTTTTAATGCAAATGATCAAACATATCATGTGTATGACATTCTTGAATTGAATATTTTAGACGTGGAAACAGAACATCACAACTAAAATTGAATGTATAATTTTAAAGTTGATAACAGACTATTTCAACTTTAATTTTATAAAAATACACTTCAAGGAGAGCATTTTTAATAATATATTCTAGTAAAACAATTATTTAAGAAAACAAATAAAACTTTTAATCGAAACGTTATGAAAATTAAATTTTGTATGTATTATTTAAAAAAATAAAATGACATTAAATTTCATAAATTTACTTAAAAATTAGAAGATTCTTTATAATCATGGAACAATGCAACTACTGTATAACAAAAATATCTTTTATTTAAATTCAAACAATTTTTAACATACAATAATAAAAGTTTACTTCAACATTTCAAACAAAAATTCAGTAAAAATGTAACAAATAATATCAACTTGCATTGCAATTTCAATATTATAAATGTTATTCTAACAAAAAATTATTATTAATTTAAACTGCAAAAGAAACAAGAACACATAACCAGGATTAATGTTTCAACTACCACTTTTTTTTCTTCAATCTGAAGAGTGGAATTTTATTTATTCAGTGTTTTATATTTTTTTTAATATGTAATGTAATATGTAATATAACTAGTAAATAAGAATAAAGTAAAAAGTTTATTCCAATAGGGAAAAGAAATAGGTTATTGCACATAACCCCTTCTTGAAAAACTATTACTTAAAAAGGGTTTATCTTATTTAAACAAACTCATCCAATGAAATGACTGGAGAATTTTAAAAAACAAATTTACAATTTAAACAAAAAGATATTTAATCAAATGCTCACTTATATATTTAAAATGACAGAAATCAACTTATTGACTGATATCCAAGCCCTTAAAAAAAGAAACTTATAATTATACTTAGACTACAAGCAAAATTTAATTTTAAGCCTAACTAGTTTACCCTTATGAGCTTTGGAAACAGTAGTTTATCCTAATACATTTCGATTGAAGTTTGTCCAAAAGCTTACAAAAATATAGTTTTTTCCCAGGAACTTTCAGGATAAATGAGCCTGGTGTAGGCCAAGCTAGCTTATCTTAACCTGCTTAGAATAAAGTAATTTGGCTAAGGCTAAGCTAGTTTATTCTGATGCACTTTCGATTATCTAGCTTGAACAAGGAAAAACTAATATTCTGATGCACTTAGGATAAACTACTTGACAAACTTGTGTTTAGACAGAAACTTATTTGACATGTTCTAAATAAGCACATACGACGGTGAAAGTAATTAGATTCCATCATCAAATTTATATTCAGACAACAAATATTGAAGTCCTTCATAGTAGGCTTTTAATAAGGCATGGATAGTTTCCCATCCACCCAAGGCACTGTTTCAATTTTAGAAATTAATGAAAAATATCACAAACAGCAAATCTTAGAAGTTTAGCTGGCAGTCCATTTTTATTGGACATAATAAGATATTCCAGATTCTTAAAAAAGTGTGCAATTTATTGAAGGAGATTCCACTTCGAAAATGAAAATAGAAACACCATGCTTTAATGCTTCCATTCCCTCTTTCTCCTTTCTTTTTCTTCTATCTAAAAGTAAAACTGATCAGTAAAAGACAAATATTAAGAGGAAAATTTAAATAAATAAATAAAACATAATTTTATTCAATCTCCTTCTTACTTGATCTATAGTTTGGAATGCTTCTATGCCAGACAGAAAGTTAGGGCTGCTTTCAAAGGTTTTTAATTTCACCTAAATCACAATTTTATTGTAAGTATTTCTCTCTCATGGATATATGTGTATACTATAGAAATATTATAAAATAAATAAACAATGGCTCTTCTAACCTGTTTTGCTTGAGCAGGAATCGGACTTTTATTAGAGAACCGGGCTTGACGTTTCATCAATTTCTCTTTTTCTTCAATCTGAAGAGTGCAATTTTTTAATTAATGCCTAAATTGTTTTAAAATTACAGACTATAATTCCCACACTTATTATAACTAAAAAATGAGAGTACAGTTAATATTTCATTACAACAGGATAAAAAGATAATTCACTCTAAAATTTATAATAAAAATTATTTATAACATAATTTAAGAAATAAATATAACAAACTTTTTTTAAGTCTAATTTAACTAAAAGAATCAATCAAAGTTGCAACATGCAAAAATAAAAAACTAGTCGTCAAGCTGTGATATTTTGAATTATATCTATGCCAAAAATTTCTTGACTTTGCAACCTAGCTAAATTTCATTCTGGTAAATTGCAATTATACCATGCCAAAATGAGCCTGCAGTTATTAAAAAGATACAACTTATTCATGCTCCAGGGTTCCCACTCTTTTTTCAAATTGAAAATTAAGAAGTTTTTAAGGATTTTTTAAGGACCTGCAAATATTTATTAAGGAAAAAACACGACAAAAATTAGAATACACCTACACAATAAATCACGTTGGGAGAAAATTATTAAATCAAATATAATAAACGACTTTATCCATGACTCCCTTTTTTGGGGGGGATAGGACGATAAGTATGTTTTTCATACAAAGTGTCTACTAAACTTTTGTAGGTCAATTTAGGGAATTTTCCAAGGCCTTTTAGGGACTTTCAAAATAAATTCATGATATGACTTAACTCAATTATGTGAGCCAGTTAGATGCAATTATACTTTAAAATTACACTTTTTTCATTGTTTACGGTCGAATCTCGAGAAAAGAGGAGACTAGTATCAAATTTCAGCTTTAATAAACTGTTTCGTAAATAATTTTTTTTAAATAAAGACAAACCAGATATCATGTCAAAATAGATTAACATTAAACAAATACTCTATTATATTCATTATTTTTGTTTCCTGAATATGTGAAACTTTAATAAATATTGAAGAAATCAACAATTACTTTAAAAATATTTTGTAATGTAATTTTTGTTTTTATTTAATATGCATCAAATGAAATTGGTAAAAAAATCATAGTGTTATATCAATTTGTGAATTTGAAAGAACTGTCGCCGAATGTGGTTGGATTGGGAGAGTTTCAACTAATTTTAAACAATTATATAAAAAAATTGCTCTCTATAGCATTATTTTTATAACTATACAGCCTACATAATTGAAGACAAGAAATGAAAAACAACCAAAGTGCCAAAAAAAAAAATCAAAAATCTTTTTTTTTATGGAAAATGTCCAAAAAACCAAGCTTAATAAAGTGGAGAACACCCAAAGAGCAAACTTCAATAGCAATAATTCAAATTCAATCTGGTACTTAGTCATATCCTTAAGTACCAGATGCGAGTGTTTTTCATTTTTCGATTCTCCTAAATTTTTTTCTTTTATTGGGCTTTCCATTTCTAGTCCTTTATCATTTCTAGTCCTCAATTATATCTATAACTAAAATTTAACACTGTATTTCAAGCTAAAATAATTCTATTTTACAAACAAAAACAGTTAAAATTACAATTTTAAATAAGGATATACAGTAAAATGGACAATTGAGACAAATTTCTTGCACAAAATTAAATTAAAATGTTCATAATTCTGCATCGATTCAAACTAAACGGCAAAACCAATCCTCGCTCACACACACTAATCACGGGCATAACGGCTATCACATCAGCGGTAGCCCAAGTGAATGACACCAAAACGGAGTTGAAAATCTCAGAAATAGCTGCTATCAAGGGCTTAAATTACAACTACTCCAACGTAAATATCAGCGATAGTGTCCACCATACGTTGAAAATATTAGCAATTACATTGAAGCAACAATCTGCAAAAATAACCATCATACCAACGTAAATATTAGCGTAAGCGCCCAAATATATAGGTGGAAATCTCTGCAATGGAGGCGACTATTTCAATGTAACTCAAAGAAATTGATTATCACAACCACATAAATATCACTGATAGCGACAACTATAGATGCACAAACGTTCGGAATATTGGCAATTATATCGATGTAACACTTGCTGAAATGAGCATCAGAACCATGTAAATTTTGACGATAGTTATTCTCTAAGCAATGTAAATCTCAGCAATAGCAGCCTTTACATCAGAGCAACGTTCAACAAAACTAATCATTATGTACATCAATAACGATAAAACAGGAAATCTGTAAGAAAAGTGACCATTACAAAAGAGTTTTGGGGATGTCTGAAAGTATGCAGGCTCCATGGTTGTCAGATTTGTAAGCAAGTCCAATAAAATTGTATTGCAGAATTGTATATATTGTTATGAATTTTTCCGCTGAGGCAATGATGGCACAGTTTTTACAGTATAAAAATATTTATTCTCTCTTCAGAAAACTCACAAAATTTATCCCCAGGCAACAGTGTAATCGCTCACAAGCTTCAACACAAGCTTTAGCAAAAACAACTTCGAATACAGCGATTATACAAGCTCACTCCCATAGGTAAACAAAGCGATACGCTTTCATCGAAGTCCAAAGTCAATCTGAAAACTTTCCCGTTCTCCAGTCTTTTATATACAAGCGCGTGAGACATTCTCGAAATTTCCAGCCAAATCGTAGAAAAGAAATAGCTCGAAACTTCTCGATTGCTTTAGGTGTTGCCACCTTTTTCTAACTTGTATAATCGCTATTAATTAATAAATAAAATAAGATAAAAATAAATTACAATAGAATTTTGAAATAATACGTCACTATTTACAATATATACAGACAATTTGTGCAACAATATCAAAAAAGAACTGATGAAATCTGCATTTCAGCTGAATTGTACTATTTCTATCAAGTGCAATTTCTGCAATAGCGTCAGAGATTATTATATCAGCGTAATACCCGACGAAAATGAGCATCACGTGACAACGTAATTCTAGGAGATCAACAACCATTTCAATATTGAAACGTTCAACAAAATGGCCATCATACACGAAAGTAAATAATGCTCATGATAGAGGCTATACCGTAAGAGAAAAATGCAGGGGGGACTTAGTTATTCCATCCGTGATTTAGGGAGTATGCAGGTTCCGAAGTTGTCAAAAAAATTACATTAATCTCACACACAATCAAAATACAGGAAAAAAAAACTGAAAATTTCGAAATTGAATCATGTTTGAAAAGAGAGGAAGGAGTAACTAGTCTCTTTTTGCGAGATCAATGGGAAATTTGTAGAATAACGCTAATTTTCTTTGAAATTTGTAAAAAAAAGCAGGAAAATGAAAAAAGGGTGAAAATTTGCCAATCGACGGTATAAATCACATCCCTGGAAGAGATAAACGTTTGGAACATTCCGCATATTTTCATGACATTCGGGACCAATAGATACCCTGTCATAAAATTTAAATTTTTGATCCTATCTTACCATTTGAACCCTTTTTAAGACAAGATGAATTATGAACAATTGAATAGTTTAATGGTGATTTAAACTTGAGAGTTTACAACATATTTACAATAAAACTACGACAATATCTTTTTAAACTGAGGACTTCCCCTACACTTACTTCAATTGTCTTTAATTTTTTTTATAATAGTTTATCAGCAGCCAACCCTATGCTAATTTCGTCGGTAGACGAGTAACAATTATAATCCTCAAAGCCATACTTACAAAGTTTTAATATTGTTTGAGTTTAGTTTTATACTCTTGCTTTAGAACATGGAAATAGTAGTACATGCACTTTGTGATGAGTTTTGACTATTTATCTCCAAGAAAGGGCTAAAGGGGTTTATCATTTTGAAAGAACTTGAGGATAGGTCGCAGTAATTTAGCAACAGATGCATTTGGAATCACTCGCCATAATGAATTAGTGAGGTTTTGACCTTGTCGTCAACTTTTCAAACACGCACCAACCCATACATGTATTGCTAGGAATATACCATGAGAGCTTGCTCCCGGAATGTTTTCTCATATATAAAAAAAAAAGCGGTTTAGAAGAGGGGTTTAGTGTTCCGATCACTATATTTTGATCTTTAGTGACCGATTGGCTCTAATTAATATTTCGCTGATGCAGTTTCTAAAACCAGCAGAAAATTACGATCTTGGACAGTTTTAGGGGGAAATTAAGGAGTTTTTAAGGACCTGATTAATAAAAAATAAAGAGTTCTTAAGGTCCCTTAAAAATGAAAACCAAAATTAAGGAGTTCTTAAGGACTTTTAAGGACCTGTGGGAACCCTGTGCCCATTGTGGCAATTTTTGAAAAAAAAACTATGAAGAAAATTTAGAAATTAAATTTTTTTGAATTTGATTTCACATAAGTTTTTTTCTTTTTTGGACCTATTATGATAGTATGCAAATATTTTTCTACTTAACAAATATCCCAGAAGCAGAATAATATATAATGTTCTGCAACAGGACTTTTGACAGTTATAAATGTTCTGCAGACATTTTTTCAAAATTTCCAGTATGATATAAAAGAAAAAACCCATAAAATTAATACTACACATTTATTATAAAATGATAATGATGAAACAAATTATTTTTCAAACCAAGGCATACATTCAAAATTTTTAACTTCATCAATAACTTTGGAAGTTAAATATTTAGACATTGATACAGAACTGCTATGTATAAAATGTTTGTGGTAAGTTGGTCCATGCAAAGAAATAAGGGCTGCTTTAAGATGTTTTCTTAAAGATTTGTGTCCAGGTGGAGCACTATTTGAAAAAATATTCTTTTATCAGTTGTTCCAGCAGAAATATTGTCTCCATCAAAAACATTTGGTCGCTTAGCAACAATTTTATCAATTGTGGATCCCCAAGATTCACAAATTGCTTCTGAAATGGCCACAGAAAAAATAAAAACAAGAAATTTGATGAATCTGGGAATCTCTATCTTCAGTTCTTCTATGGCATGCTTTAAAAGATCTTTTGGCTGGAAAAAAGACTCACTACTCCTAAACTCCTCAAGACATTTGCACACCCAATTATTAAAAACAGTGTATTCAAAATACCATTCAGTAGTTTCTTCTTTTGAATGTTCAATGAATGGAAAATCTTTCATAAAACTTATGAAATTAGGAAGAAGTTCCAATTCTTCTTCTCACTCGCAGGCATTTGTTCCAAACTTAAAATTGTTCAGCAAGGACTCTGATTGTTCTGCGACGTAAGTCGCAGTTTTAGGCACTTTCTGCTTATGGGACAAATATTAACCAAATATTAACCTCATACTGATATTGAAGAGGGAGAAAGTTAATACATATTGGCAATAATGATAGAAAATCATTATAAATTTTTATTCACTTAGAAAAATAAAGCAAGGTACAAAATATAAAAATATTTCAATAAATAAATAAAATCGAATATTCATAAAATAAAAATTTAGTAATTTAAGTGATATTTTGTTTCGAATGTCTCTTTTTTTAAAAATCACTGGTTGTCCACATATTGCAAAGCACATTCCTTTCTGTTATTCGGTATCAGTTAATAATCCATTAAAATAATCTTGAATCAACTTTAAGCTTCTTCCTAGGGTAATTTACTACAAAAAGATTTTGTAATGTATGCTTAGCATTTTTGTAAAAAAATTTTGCTTCTAAAAAGGTGGGCTATACATTAAAAAAATTGGAAATAATTTTAACTTTCTTAAACAAATTCAATCTTTTTGCTGATATGTACTCCACAATTTCCTATCTAAAATGATAAATGTATTAAAAATTAATCAGATAGTGTAGGACAATATACATGGCTCTTTCTTTGAATATTAGAACTCATTAAGAGCACTCCCTGAAAAACAGGCATGACTTTTTCGAACCTTAATGATTTCAAAGAACTCAAATCATGCTTTGAAGTTTCAATGGCCACCAGAACATTCATTCAGAATATTACATAAATGTTTTAGTAAAAAGAAATATTTTTTGTAATGTTTAAGTCACTGAGAGGAAATTCAGTACTGTGCAATAACATTTTAATTAAATAACTAGCCTTTTCAAACACATCACATAGAGCAAAACTCGATAAAGTCTCCTTATTTTATTTTAGAGTTAAAATTTACTTCTAAAAATATGATAATTACACAATTCAGAATTCGATGAGTTCCTGTAAGTCATTTTAGATACTTTCTAAAGTAATTAAGTTTAGTTGGTCTTCCTAAAAATAAACCCTTCAATTTGTTTGCCGCTGAAAGCATTGTGCAATCATGTTTTCCAATCACGAAAATTCTATTTATTGATAAAGTTTCATTTCATCCTATAACTTTTAAAGATTTCTATGTCAGGACTGCTTTAGGCTTGTTCATTTTCAAACACCCTTTGTCACTACAGTTGAACTCTAAAACGGAAGTACAAACATTTATTTTTAAGTTAGATGTTCTAATCTGAGTGAAAAGCAATCGATCTGTATTAGGCGCTGTAGTATCAACACAAAAATTATTAAGTACTCTAGGGACTAATCACTCACTAATAATCAACTACAGGTCTTGTTTGTGGACAAGCAAAACTGATAAAATCTGTTTATTAGATGGTAAATTTCTGCCTGTTATATGATGATAAATTTTACCAGTTAAATATTTCCAACAATATTTCTGAAAGGGATTGTCATATTTTTCACAAAGAATAAGCAATGACTGATTGGAAATCTATACCAAATTAAATGTAATAGGGCGAGAGTGCACACCAACATTTCAGCCACCCTCCTTCTCTTCTCTGTAGTGTACTCAAATTATATCTCCTTTAAAACCCATTTCTGAGAGGGGTTGAACCCTTCTGAAATAATTTCTTATTGTTTGACAACTGAATGTGTTTATGTGAGGTACAAGATACAAGTCCATTGACACAGCAAATTACAGTAGAATGTGGCGACATGATGAGAAACTCAAGCTCATTGCTGCACAAATAAATCACTTTTCATTTAAAAAAATATTATCATAATAAATCTTTTGTGGCCATAGGAAAAGAAATAGAGGATGAGGAAAAAGAAATTAGATAGAAGAAAAAAAAAAGGACCATCTTAATCTACATGCATAGCAATTTTAAATTTTGCCAAATAACTGGGTGTGGATACCTGAGATAATACACTTTTCCACATTCCCACCAATTTCACGAATTCAAATTTCTATCTTAAAAGGTAATATTTTTGCAGAAGGTCTTTAAGTCTTTAGTAATGTTCATTATTTTATTTTTTAAGATTAAGTTCTTCATTTTTCCAATAAAATTCTACCTAATTTTCCAAGTTGTCCTCGGGATTATATTGGGAGTACAAATAAATTTCTGCCATTTGACAAAAGATGACCTTACTAGAAGGTTATGTTGAAATTGTCAGATGTTAAACGTAATATCGTAAGTTTGGACCATCTGACAAGAACATAACCTTGAAGTGTTAGTAACTTTTTTTGTGCGAAAATGTCAAGTTTTGTGCGTCATTTGCTGGAACTTCTGATTTACTTCTTTAATTTGAAAAAATCTGCATCAATTGCTTGTAGAAGCATATGGTGAGACTGCTTTAAGTGACGAAAGTTTGCCGCGAGTTGTTTCAAAAGTTTAAAATTGTGAGTTTGATATCAAAAACAAAGAACGTAGTGGAAGGCCAAAAGTGTACGAAGACACGGATTTGGAGGAAGCATTATTTGAGGAAGTTCGTGCCAAATGCAAGAACTTGCACTTATATTAGAAGTGACTCAACAAACAATTTAAATTTTTTTTAAATCGTTGGGATTGATTCAAAAACAAGGAATTAGGTTCCATATGAACTGAAGCTAAGAGAAGTTGAACGCTGATTTTGCGTGTGTGAAATGTTGCTTGCCAGGCATAAAAGAAAGAGTTTTTTGCAACGTATAGTCACTGGTGATGAAATATTTATCCAACATGATAACCCCAAAAAGAGAAAATCAAGGGGACCATTTAGCCATGCTTCAACATCCGACCGCCATACCAAATATGCTATGTATCATACTCATGCTGTGTACTTAGGGGAATCAGCTTGGTATAGTATGTTATGAGTTGCTCATACTGAGCGTAACCATTACAGGAGCTCCCTACCAAACACAATTAATGAGATTGAGCCGAGCATTCAAGGAAAAACTACACCAGACACGACAAAAATATTCTCTTACATGATAATGCTCATTAGCATGTTGCAACGTCAGTAAAAACCTATTTGGAAACATTTAATTATTAAGTCCTACCTCACATGCTGTATTCACCAGACATTGCCCTTTCAAATAATCACTTTTTCCAGTCGATGGCGCGCACATGGGCTGTCTTAGAAGCGCTTTTCATCAAATGAAGATACTAAAAATTTGGTCGATTCGTGGATAACCACATAAGATAAAGAGTTCTTCCGACGTGGTATCCGAATGCTGCCAGAAAGATGGAGAAAAGTAGTGACTAGTGATGGACAATACTTTGAATAAAATGTAATGCACCGTTCTTTCACAATAAATTCCAAACTTTTGAGGAAAAAAGGGTGGAAATTATGAACAGATAAAAATTAATGTTAACAATTTGGAAAGGAAAAATAAACGTTTTAGTTAATATTGAGCAATTTTACTTGCTAGAAAAAGGACCGAGAAAGAAGAGAGATTGTCAGTTACAGTAACAGTTTTTATGTTTGGAAAGAAAAGTCTCATTTGGAATACGCAATAGGTATTATTTAGTTGTCAAGAAAAAACTGTTTTGATCAGGATGTAAGCATGAAACTCATTTGTGAGATTCCCTAGACATTATCAGGGGGTGCAGTGAGCTTTATAAAGAATTAGGTAGGAATTTTAGGGATAGTTCTAAAAAATTTTGAAATGTTTTAGGTAGGAAAATTTTAGGAATATTTTAAGGATAATTCCAAAAACTTGATGGATAATTTTTCTTAAAAATTAGGGATATTTCTTTTAAAGTTGACATAGACTCCTAATTGGCATATTCTTTTCAAAGCTTTCATATCGGCTAAAAACTGCCTATTAAAGAAAATGAATGTCAAACAACTTTTTAGCAAAATAACTTATATAATCCAACAATTATACTATTTTCATAAACATGCAGATTAAATCCAGTTATTTAATTTTTAAGTAACATTATTGGTTCAACTTTAAAACTTAAACTAACATGAGTTTAACTACAATTTAAAATTGTTGGTCAATAATTAAAGTTTAATTAATTAAAATTTCAGATAAGATTTTCTCCTCTACAGAAATATTCGGACTTTACCGCCAGTTTGGGGGAAAATTGGGAATTTTGAATTTTTTTAAGGAATTAGCGGAAAATGTAAGTACAATTTTATGAATTTTAGGGCGAAACCAAAATTTAAGGAATATTAGGAATTTTAGGGGAATGCGACTGCTGCTCTATAAATGCACAATTGATAAATCAAGAAAGAATTTTCGCAAGCAGAGTACAAGAGTGTATTGATTCCAATTGCAGCTTCAACAGCTTAAAAAAGATAGTTTACTGTGCAAAATGCTGGACTATGATTTCAGGTTTATCTTTTTTTAGTACAAATCAACTGAATTTAAAAACAAGAATTTTTAATGGCCCATTGTCTTTGTCGTTTAGGCTGTACCATAATTTCATTTACGATCATAGCTCAGGATTTAGCAACTAAAAATGTTAAGACAACAAGGAATAATAAAAAATACATAAGTATGGTGTTGATACTTTTTTTATACATCAAACACTCTTGTATTGATGATAGCAGGTATTGCATATGAGTACTGATATAAAAAAAAATACTCAAGCGAGATTACTTTTTCTTTAAGGAGCAGGAAGGGAGGGGGGATAATTTAAGTTTGAGTTACGTAAGTATTAAGTAGCCTAAGATTCAATGTTTATACTAGCAAAAGCTGTAAATGAATGATGGAATTTGCATAGTCTTCTTACCCTATGTTATTAGTGCTACACTTTTATTGTTAGTTGTTTAGTGTTTCTTTTCAAAATTGTGTAGTTTAGTATTTTTTTTTTATTTATAACAATATTTAAAAAAAAAAATTATTTAATGCTAATTGTTTTTTAAAAAAATATTTTTTCATAGTAAGAGCAGTGTAATTTTATCATAAAAATTACTGTTTTTATTTAATAATGATTGATGTCTTTTACTGAATAATGATTCTTTCATATAATAACAATTGTTTTATTTAATGATGTATAAAATGCAAAATGTTGTATTTTTCCTTATTTTTGTATTTCTTTGAGCGAAATAAACTTAAACTCTCAAGTCCAATAATATTTGCAAGTATCAGCATTTTTCTATACCACTCACAAGATAGCCATAAAATTCAGGAAAAAATTTTAACTGATAATTCCCTGATAGGTTTCTAAAAAATTCCTCAATTTTACCGCAAACTTTTTAAAAATTTCCCAAACTTTTCCAGTTATGTAGACACCCTGATCAAATAGAATATGTATTATAAAAAGATAATATGCCATATTTTTTAAATAGTTTTAGCGGAATGAAATGTTTAAATTATTCGGTAACCAAAAAATTCTCCAGGTAAATGGTGCCAGATTCGGATGAAAAGGGAAATGTACCTTCAAAACGACAATAAAAAAATTTCATAAGTAATCAAATAATCCTAAAGTTTGTAACAGGAAACCCAAAAGTTAACTATAACATGTATAAAGGTACAAACCTCTTTCAATAAACTTGAAACGCTTTCACCAAAACGTTCTTTACGCTTTTTTAGAATATTTACATTAGCTTTTGGAGCAAGAATATGGGCCAGCTATAAAAATGAAAAATTGTCATACAAATAATTTTAACTGAAACTGGAATATCATCAACATGTATCATTACAAAGATAGTTACTAAAGTGTAAAACTGATTTGGTAAAACAATCAACATTCTGAAAAAAAAATTTGAGTTTAATCGAAAGAAATAATTACTTGTGTGGAAGCCCCTGTTTGAAATTTGGGTCTTGTAGGTGAGGCTTCACCAAATCTTTCTTTTCGTCTTCTAAGAATATCTTCATCGTGCTTTGGCTTAGTGATCTGAATAAACATGATACATTAGACACAAATTAGTATTTTTGTTAATCAATATATTACTGCAAGATATTACCAAATACAATATAGCAATTCAAAAATTAATATAAATGGAATCAAAACAGTTTCAGAATAATTCAATACTTTTGTTTAATATTTAGAAATTATACTTTTTAATTCTGAAAACTTTCTGTTCATGAACTCCACTCAATACGAACAACAAAATCACACTACCTTTTAGTAACTGAAGTAAGTAGAGAGGATGAGAAATAGATATATATAATCATTCTAAAAACGATTCCTCTATAGCTCATTAGAACAGAATAGATACTCTTTACGGATTTGTTTTTATTTATACAGCGCTTTTTCAACAATGCTCAAAAGTGGCACGCCACTTATGAGCATTTGTTGAAAAAGAATATTTATTAAATTATACATTTTAAGCAATAAATTTTATTTTTAAAATTGTTTCCAAACTTATCCACTTGTTTTTTAATTAAATATCAACAAATTTGTATATTTCTTACTAAATATTGTTAAAGTAATTAATGTTGAGAATTATACATTAAGTTAAGAAACAGACAAGTATTTTTAAAATTACTTTTGAAATAACACTTTGTTATTCAATACTAAAATACATACGAAACAGTTATGATAGGATGTATAAAATTGTTAGTGTTAAAGAATCTTTCTAGTGGACTCCTTGTCAATCCAGTGACGAAAGATTTTTAATAGCTATCAAAACTCTTATAAAGTTCTTTACATAATACTTTCTAAATTTAAAAAATAATTTTATTGCTTTTTTGTTCATTTAATGCTGTTCTTTTTAAGATGTCCTAATCTTTTCATACAATTAATTTATCTTTCAATATAAAATAGAAGAAATTTCCTTCTATCTTTTACATAGCATTTTTATTTTTAGTAACATTCTTAGAATTTAATCCATTCAACAATTTAACATTTAAAAAAATTCTCATTTCTAAACACGAATATCAGCATAAAAATCTGGTTTGGCTTTTGTTTCGGAGATGCAGGGATGAATGATATTAATGGACTAAATGCTGAAATACCACTACAGTTAAAACAATGTTAACAAAAAATTAATTTATTATGCATTATAATGAGTAATAATTTATTTGAAATGTACAATGCTCATATGAAATAATAAATAATGAAATAAAAAAAAAAAAAACATTTCCAAACTAAAAAATGAAGAGTGCAATAAATAAAAAAAAATTATAGGAAAAAAGTAAAAATTTGTTCTTCATTCATTGTTGTTAGTTAGCCACACCATACAAAAAAGTATTATTATACAAATTACATACACAAAATATGAGTGGAGTATCTGAGCAGACTTGAAAGTTAGTGGTGCTTTGGATGAGACTTCAACAGGGATTTACAAAATTTTGCTCTTTCCTTTGTAAATGGAGCAGTCACGCTGCAGATTTACACTATATCCCGAAAGACTGTCCTCCCAAAATGCATTTGACACTCTGAAAATGAATGTCAAGAACACACCACTTATTTCTCCAAAGAAAATCATCTGACCTCTACACATAAATTTGTGCATTGTGGCACAGTCAGTTAAAGCTATGGATAAAAACAAACTACAGGCTCTCACTTACTTATGTGAAAAATGCCCCAGACTGAGTAAGGCAAAAATTAAAGTAGGAATTTTTGTGGGTCCTCGGATTAGATATATTTTCAAAGATCCAAAATGTTAAAACATGTTAGACTATGATAAAAAAAAAAGTATGTTATGCCGTCGGCCCAGTTTGTACTAACTTCCTTGGGGAGGTCAAAGTCGAATAATACAGTGATGAGCATGGTGAATGTTCCCATCATAATATGTCTGTGATCGAGCAAAGTTATTAGGGAATGCATTCTGTGGCGTTGCTTGCAGACTACTGCTGGATGGTTTTCAGAGATAATCCTGTTTCAGAATATAAGCGAACTCATCAATCATAATTTTGTATGATTATAATTAATGTTGTCCTTTTAACTTCTTCATAAATTAGGCTGCAAACAAGCCATTCAATGTATTCATTAATATGGTTTTTATTCCTATCATTCAAAATAATACCTTAACATAACCACACAAAAAAATAACTAGACATAATTTTCCTTTTTATTGCCATATTCGTATTTAGAATGTTGAATTCATATACATTTTATCATTTCCATTTACAATATAATTTCATCATTGACCAGCGTTATTTTGTAACTATTAGGACAACTTATATTTCAATAGGTATACTCCTGATCTTCAAGTTTTAGATTTAATTAGTTTCTACAAGGTGCCTATTGAGAAGACATCTTGTACACCACACAAAGTGATATTTTTCAACAGTTATTTCTGCAAAAGAAAAGCTTGGCAAAAATATGAAGCTATTATTCAATATGTAAAATGGATACATTTAATAATAAACCATTTTGAAAAGGCAATTAAAGTGAAAGAATTTTTTGAAGTTGTTATTGAAGTATGTTAAAATACTACATTAATAGTCCGAGGGTTGAATACACAAAAATTAGGCATTTAGTTCAAAACCATATTTAAATAGTCACTTACGAGTTACTTAACGAAGAATTGAATGCCAGAAAGCTGAATACTATAAGGGGTGGGAGGAGAGGGGCTAAACATGAATATTTGAATTAAAACCTAATAACCAAAACTGTCATAACTTTACAAATGATAAATCCTTTTTTTATCTATTAATATAATGCTCAAAAATTTTCAATGTGGAAAGCAACAGATAACTTTTTCCTATCATGCCAAATATTTCTTTCATTCTTAAATGGAGTCAAATTGGAAATAAATTATGTTACCACTGTGGAGTCAAGTTAGAAAGAAAAGCATATTAGGTCCCTAATATGGGGTCAAGTTAGGAAGAAAAGATTATTAAGTCATCCATAACAGAAATTGATGAATAATAAACTTGTCGAACAAAACATACTCGACATGATAAAATAGTCATACTGAAACAATATTTCAAAATTGATATTCATTTTTAATACATCAAATTATAAAATACTACCTGGGTGTTTGAAAAATGTTTCTCCATTGTAATTTCTCTTGTAATATTGGCTTTATTAGCAGAGGAATTTGCATCTTTATCAGCTTGCACTGATTTTAAAAATAAGTAAGAAGCCATTCCAGATTTCCTGCATAAATGGATATTTTAGTATACTTATGTATTACAAATACAAAAACAATGACCAATTCCAGCACTAGGCATATTGTTAAAACACAAAAGCAACAAGACACTTCAAAGCTATAAACATATACGCGTATGTATTTGTTTACAACTTTCTGTATAGGAATCACTGTTATAGAATCTTCAAGTCAAAAGTTTTGTACATATTATACTTACAAAATGGGATCTTCAAACTGATATACAAAACATGTATTATAGTATTTGTAAGCAGCGGTAGAAGTGGTGAAATAAAAAGTGGGAGGACGCCCAAAATTTGAAGAGAATTGCACCATACCCTCCCCCCTAAATTCTCCTATCTTCAATGACAAATTTTATAATTTCGTAACTTATAATAAAAATATTTTCTAGTAAAGAAATTATTTATACATCCTAACATTAACATTAAACGAGGGTCCAAAATTTATTATTATGTTTATGAATATTTTGTGACTTAGTTTTTTTTACTTGGGAGTAAGAGAAAAAGTTAAGTAATAACTCAATGTTACATACATAACTGTTTGTTTAGATTTAAATAATACTTATAAATGCAAGGCCTATTCTAAGCAAAATTTACGACTGCCGAAATCCTCTCACCCTCCCCTCCCCCTTAAAAAAACTAGGGTATAATTAAGTCGAACAGTGGCATAAGCGGGATAAGTTTGGATTTATGGTATTTTGGACATTTTGAATTTATTAATAACTAGCTAAATACCTGTGCTTCACCACGAAATTTTACCATGTGCAATATTTTAGTCAGCTGTGAGGCCCTATGTTGCAAAAATCTTTCATTGGTGCATAGGCCCAAATTTTTGGCACTTCGCTCGCAGGAAGGTTCATCGCAAAGCAAAATCGAGCTCGCTTCGCTCGCTGAAAAAGTAATTGACACATGAGCACAGGCTTATTTAACTCATTGAAAGGTTCATTGCTAGGCAAACATGAGCTCGCTTTGCTCGATGAAATGTTCATTGCTGCGTAAGCATAAGGCCGCTTCACACACTAAAAACTAATTGCTACGTAAAGCCTTAATATTAGAAGCCCCTCCCTTGTCCAGAAACAATACAAAAATTCCCCGTTAATAACTATAATACAACACCCCTTTAAGAGTATTTTAACACGTGATGTTTGTAAAAAGCAAAATTTGAAGGTCAAAACTACTTATGTTGAAACTTTCAGAGCTCTAGGCCTATTAGAAGTCGCTTTTTGTGAAGATATTTATTAAAAATTGATTAAAAACAAATTAAAATTTTGATGTTCTTTTTGACAAAAGTAAAATTAGAAAGCCAAAACTATTTGTGTTGACAATTTTAGAAATGTAGCCCAGTTTAAAATCGATTTGAAAAATATTTGTTAAATAATTAAAAAACAAATAAAATTTCAAAATTCTGTTTTTCAAAAGTTCAATTAGAAGGCCTTAACAATTTATGTTGAAAATTTCAGAACTGTAGCCCTATTAGAAAACTGTAGCCCTATTCGTTTTGTAAAAAAATGTGTTAATTAAGAAAATTAATAAAAAATAACTCATTGAAATTTTAACATTCTGTTTTTAGTTCAATTAGAAGGCTAAAACTTCTTATGTTGAAAATTTCAGAGCTGTATCTCTATTTGAAGTCACTTTGTAAAAAATTAATTAAAAAAGAACTAATTAAAATTTTAACATTCTGTTTGGCATACATAAAATTAGAAAGCCAAAACTTTATATGTTGAAAATTTCAGAGCTCTACTCCAATTTTAAGTAGGTTTCTATAGATCCACAGAGCCACAGACAGACAGACACACAACTTGTTTTATTATTATAGACTAGCTAAATACCCATGCTTCGTCACGAAATTTTACCAAGTGCAATATTTTAGCCAGCTGTGAGGCCCAGCATTGGGAAAATCCGTCATTGTTGTATAGACCCCAATTTTTGGCGCTTCGCTCGCAGGAAGGTTCATCGCAACGCAAAATCGAGCTCGCTGAAAAAGTCACTGACACAAAAGCACAGGCTTACTTAACTCGTTGAAAGGTTCATTGCTATGCAAACATGAGCTCGTTTTGCTAGATGAAAGGTTCATTGCTGCATAAGCATAAGGTCGCTTCAAACACCAAAAACTAATAGCTACGTACAACCTAAATATTAGAAGCCCTCCCTTGTCGAGAAACAATAAAAGAATTCCTCGTTAATAACTATACTACAAAACCCTTTTAAGAGTATTTTAACATGTGATGTTTGTAAAAAGCAAAATTAGAAGATCAAACCTACTTATGTTGAAACTTTCAGAGCTCTATGCCTATTAGAAGTCGCTTTTTTATTAAAAATATTAATTAAAAAACAATTTAAAATTTTAATGTTCTTTTTGACAAAAGTCCAATTAGAAGGCCAAAACTATTTATGTTGAGAATTTCAGAAATGTAGCCCAGTTAGAAATCGTTTTGTAAAATATTGATTAATTAATTAAAAAAGAACTAAACAAAAATTTAAAATTCTGTTTTTCAAAAGACCAATTAGAAAGCCAAAACTACTTATATTGAAAATTTTTAGAACTGTAGCCCTATAAAAAGTCGTTTTGTAAAAAACAATTTGTTAATTAAGAAAATCAATTAAAAAATAACTAATTGAAATTTTTACATTCTGTTTTTTAAAAGTTCAATTAGAAGGCTAAAACTACTTCTGTTGAAAATTTCAGAGCAGTATCTCTATTTGAAGTCACTTTATAAAAAATAAATTAAAAAAGAACTAATTAAAATTTTAACATTCTGTATAGCATACATAAAATTAGAAAGCCAAAACTACTTATGATGAAAATTTCGGAACTCTACTCCAATTTTAGGTATGTTTCTATAGATCCACAGAGCCACACAGCTTGTTTTATTATTATAGAATTGTTGTTTTATTATATCAATGAAGTTAGCCGTTCAAGAATTTACCAAGAACAAAACCCTCGTCAAGTCAGGAAAAGTTTCTTTCGCTCATGATGAAAATGTAATAAATCCATCAAAAGTATCAAAGATTTCTTACTATCTGACAAAGAGCTTTTTTAAAAAAATATCATAAATGTATGTTAAATGAATTACATTTAACCAGTAAGTACATTGAGAAATTCTCTTTAAAACATTTTGTCTGGTAGAAAGTAGGGGCTAAGTATATGAAAGGGAAGGTATATGAATTTAAATTTTTTTTTACAGTATTTTAGAGAGCCAGAGTAAATATTTGAGAAATTAGTCAAATGCATACTACATTCAGATACTGTAAATCAAATCACCTTTATCAATTCATACTTTGATTCTTTGAAGTCCAATTTTGATTGTTTAGGATTAAAGGCCTCAATGTGTGATTTCATTAAAAGTTGTACAAAAAGTTGATTCCTGTCGCCTTTCCTTGCCCACAAGCCCTCGTTGCCCAATCCTTGATACCCTAGTTTAGTGATTTATATTTTTCAATTAATCAAAAAAGTTAGGACAAATTTTAATTTTTTTTTAAGTATTTGTAGATGCATTTTTTTTTCTTTGATTACAGTCCGAGAGGCGACTGCAATTTTTGGACACCATCGAACATCATTCTGAATTTTTTATAGAGATTGGAGAAAAATCCACTGGTCTGCCGTGGCAAAAATGGCCAAAACTGATCAAAAATTGACTTGGAATGAGTTGAACTAAAATCCGATTGCCAAATATGTCATAACTTGCCAAAAAGAGAACAATTTTTTTTGTCTGGCAACCCTGCATTTTGATTTTCAATGAGAAAAAGCGCAAACGATTTCTGATCTCTGGTTTGGAAAATTTGTATCTTTTAAAAGTAAGCCAAAATGGCGACATCAGTTACGTCATCCGTGACGTAATGTTTATTGCCAACTTGGCTCCCTTTTAATAGATGCAAGTAGACCGTCGCCAGATATCTGAATCGTCTGCAACCTTCTTAATTGATAATTAAAGAGTGAGGTTTACCAAATAAAAAAAAATGCTCATTATTTGGCAATTGGATTTAGTTCAACTTATTAAAAATCGATTTTTGACCTGTTTCAGCCATTTTTGCCACGGCAGAGACCATTGGATTTGTAATCTACTCATTTTTCTCTAATTTCTATAAAAAAAATCAGAATGATGTTCAATGGGGTCCAAAAATTGCAGTTGCCTCTCAGCCTATTAGAGAATTAAAAAAATATTCTTTTCATTTCCATTAATAAAACTCAAGTTCACGGTTGGTTGGTTATATGCTCAACGGTTTATTTGTTGCACAATAATGGGAAATCCGGATGAGACTCTCCAAGTTCTGATGTTTGACGTAGATTCCAAACCACAACAAACATCTATCCCTAACACAGGATTCGAACCCAGCACTTTTGACATGCGATACCAGAATGCTCAGTGATAGAAGTAGGAAAGAAAAAAGTGGGGGATGCCCAATAGTTGGTGAAAAGTGCAAGGACCCCCCCTTCCCAACGATAAATTTTGTAATTTCGTACCTTATTATAAAAAATATTAATTAGTAAGGGAGCAATTTTTACTTCCTAAAACTAACATTGAACAAGGGTTTAAAATTTATTGTTATTTTAATGAATATTCTGGGACTAAGTTTTTTTTCTTTGGAAGTAAAAGTGAAGTAATAATTCAACATTTTATACATTACTGTTTATTTATATTTAAATAATGCTTCAGAATGTACATAATTTCATTAAATTAACAGAGAACTCTAAAATATTTATTTTTTTATTTTTATTGATTTTCTTTTTTTTTTAATAGCTTTTTTTTTATGAAACAAGAATAGAAATTTAACTTTAAAGGAAGTTCCTCTGTTCCTCCAAAGTTGAAAGTTGGCCAGGTGTATCAGTATTTGTTAATAAAAATACTTATATCCTCATTGTAAAAAGTAATATAGTGCATTTTTTATGTACAATAATTTTTTTTAATTTTTGAAAACTATATATCATTTTTTCTTGGTGTCACTACTTTTTAAGATTAATATTACTTTTCTTTAGTAGTTTTTAGATGGATTGAGTGTTTTTAAAAGTGGAGGGGGGGGGGTGGATTTCAGTAATTTTAGAAGTGGGAGGACGCATGGGTATTTTCTTGAAAAGTGGGTGGACGAGTCACCCCGCGTCTGCCCACACTTCTATCACTGAGAATGCTAATTCTAGAGCCATTAGATCAGCGTCCGCCACTAACTTTTATAGACGGGCCGCATGACTTATGTTGGAACTTTCCGCAAGACGCAGATTTATACCGAATACACCAATAAATATATTGCTTTACTACATATGTTCAATGTTAGAAATGTGATAATTACTAAAGATTTAACAATATAAAACAATTTAGAAAACTGAAACAATAATTTAACTTTTTTATATTAATAAAAAAAACAATTGATATTTGATTCTTGTTTCAAATAATTAAAAAATTAGTTTTCTTTACATTGTACATTAAAGTCATAAAAGAAATGAATTATTAGTGACACTATTACAATGTGACTTGGCCTCATAATCAATTAAGATATTTAAAACATACCTCCTAAATCCTTCATTTTAGTTGATGTTAATTGCGAGATGATGACGGCCAATCCGCTTTTCACTATCTACTTTGCGTTTAAAACTAGTCCTCGAAGCCATTATTGCACTGGAGTTACAGAGATCACGCTTCTTCTTTTCCCGTCAAAACATATAGGCATGCATTAAAACACCCAACTCCTGCCCATTACATTCAAAAAAGCAGAATTCGAAATGTGTCATTCACGAGTCGAGGGGGTTGGGTATCATAAGTAATAAACTAAGCAATGCAAAGGAATGCGTCATTGGTAATAATTCAAACTATTGCTTTTTTTTTTTTTTTCTGGCAGTCTCAGAAAAAAAAAGGATTTTTCAGACTTACTGACGCGGGCCACTTAATGGAAAACGCGAAATTTGGTAGTAAACGCATACTATTATAGACACTAGACAAATTAAAATTATTTCCGCAAAATTTGATTTTTGCTCTTCTGTACTACCGGCGGCGGGCAGGAAAAAAAGCTGTCGCGGGCCGGATCCGTCCCGCGGGCCACCTTGTGGCTGACGCTGCATTAGATGGTTCTCTAGTTCGTAAATTATAAAATTAGATTTGTTAATTCAGCTGTTTTAAACTAAAAAATCTCAGCTTCAAAACTAATTACAATATCATCTGATTATTTATCTTTGAATATAGCAATAACTCGATTTTTAATACGTTAATTCCGTGTTCTGCTATATATATTTCATATTTATTTAAAAATTGACATACCTTTTCACTGTAACGTTGCGAGGGACAATCGTACCAATTTTGAATTTAAGTTATTTTATTTCTCAGGCAAACATAAAAAAAAAAGAATACCAGTCGCTTCAGCCAGCCACCTTTGCAGTAATTAAAAACTACTTTCGCTAACAATTTATTGCTGTTGATCAATACTGCTGAAAGCACACATTTAGACTGTTTCGTTTCTCTTCCTCACAACAACCTGTTTGTCACTGGCCCTCTAAAAATACAGTAAAAATATAAAAAGAAAAGAAAAAGAAGAAAAAAAAAGTCCCAACCACATTCCTGGGGGTGTAGTGTTGTTGACACCGGAAATAGGGGGCTAGATGGATCAAAGGACATAGGCAGCACAAGGAGATTTATTGAGGAAGTTTGAAGATAAGGAAGATGGTTTTTGCGGTTTGTGAAAGGATGAATCTCGACTGATTCTGTTCTGCAAAAGACCCTCATATTCTCCTGTACTAATGCGAACGATTTTGTCACACTCGCGGTGAAGTTTGCTGATTTCTTATCCAATAGTTTCTTGTCCTTGATTTCTATGAAAAATGCAACTTATAACCTGCCATACAATTCGCCTGAAGGCTTAAAATTAGTAATACACGGCTCGAAAATAATTATTATGAATAAAACTTACAAAGTTTTAAAATTTCCTTAGTGATAATGACAGTGACACATTTGATTGGGAGTCGAGAAATGTTTTGAGAAATTACACAATTCTCTATAAAATGGTGAGGCATAGCTAAATTCGATAAATGATATGAAGCTTAATTTAAGGGGAAAAAAACGTTTAGGGGAATCAGTATATAAAAGTGATTACATTTGTAACAAATTTGGGAAGAAATCTTAAACATTAAACTTTCTTAAATCACAAATTTTTCTTAAAATTAATTATTTTTGTGACTCTAAATTATCTTATTTTGAAGTTATATGTTAAATGGTCCATATGGACACATCTGTATGCTATGATACGTCCTTACTATGCTAAAAAAAGATCCCAAAGGAATAAACGTTGTTAAATGAACAAGCAAAGGAAATATTAAATAGATTGAAAAAGCCCTCATACTATTAGCAAGTACAGTACAGGAGAATATTATTTTTAAATAAAAAAGAAGCATTTATTATCACTCTGGAAAAATAATTACTTAGAGGCTAATAATATAATCCTAAATTTTAAAAAATAAAGAAAAGAAAAACGTGTACCCGCAAAATGAATTTTTATCACTTCTTAAGAAAAAGAACTTGAGAAACACACATTCAAAGTAAAAATTTGAAAAACATCTGAATGTTGATGCTATCAACGTATTGTCACAATATCTACTTATGTATGTATGTTTTTGTATAAAAGAAGCTACAGTTTAATTCCAACCTTGATGAAATTTTTTGCACCTGATCTTTGAAACACAAGAGGAAGAGGCTATTTGAAATTTTGAAAAACCCTCCTCTACCCTTTTTCACCCTTTAAAGAGTACAATAATGAATTTAAAGTTTAATTCGATTTTGATGAAATTTTGTAGTCTTGATTTTCAAAACAAGAGGCAGATTTCTGACTATTTGACAATTCTAAAAACCTCCTCCTCAACCTTTTTAACCACTTAAGGAAAAAATAAGAACTTGAGATCTACTAATAATGAATTCTGCTAATTTTTATTCCATATCTGTAATGACTAATTTATTGTAATTAAGGTGGTGAAATCGAGGAAAAGGAGTGAAAATTGGTATGTTAAACCGGCTTTTTTTTCTATACGTATCTTGAATATTCCATATTGTAGGGAAAACAATTTATTCCGATGTTTTTTTGCTGATAATAGGAGATACAAATATAAAAATGACAACCAACTACAGGCATAGAGTGAAGGGAATGAATGCTTATAACTTGTAATCGACTGAACATTTTTGAAATTTTGATAAGTTGATAAGATAAAGCAAAAGAGCAAAAAATTTAGAGAGAGGAGAAGAAAGAAAAAAAATCATTGGTTTACAGTTTTCTCTCTTTTTTTTAATACTTTTTACTACTGCCCAATTTTAGATTTATGACTGCCCAATTTTAGATTCACGACTGCCCATTTTAGATTCACGACTGCCCAAATGAGCCACGACTGCCCGTTAGAATAGGCCCTGTATAAATGTGCATACTTTCATGAAATTAAATTAATAGAGAATTCTAAAAAGTTTTTTTTTTTTTAAAAAATAACTTGTCTGTATATGAAACAAGAATAGGAATTTAACTTAAAAGAAAGCTCTCCCAAAGTTAATAGTTGACCAAGTGTAAATGTATTTGTTAGTAAATATACTTTCATCTTTAAACAAAGTACTACAATACGTTTTTATAATAACATGATATATATAACATAAATAGTTTTAAAGTTTGATGTAAAAATAAATCTTTTTGTCAGTGTCACTACATTTAAAGTTTAATGATATTTTTCATTAGTAGTTTTTAGGCGGATTGAGTGCTTTTAAAAGTGGGGGGATGGATTTTAGTGAATTTAGAAGTCTGAGGACGCATGGGTATTTTGTTGCACAGTGGGGAGACACGTCACCCTACATCTAGCACTGTTTGTAAGTTCAAAAGGTAAAAGTTTCAGCAATGGTGTGAGAACTTGTCTTAACAACACTTTTCTTTTAACATTTAAAGTCTCTGTAGCATTCATTTTGTCATTCTCAAAGTCATTTTGGCTAGGAATGTTATTAAAGTAGGCCCTTCGTATAAGTCATACTTGCATATCAACCTGTCAATCATTGGCAAACTTTAAGTCAACTATAAGTGTTTCAACCATCTGACCTCCTCAGAGGGAATACCTCAGCTGCATGGTAGACCGGACATTCATCCTGGTCGGCCATTTGAACAGGCTAAGGGAATCCGTTTGACAAACTTTTTATAACACCAATGGTCAATTGCATAACTCGTAAGTATTGAATAATCTTCTTAATACATTGGGTATTATTCCCCTATAGTACTTGAATTTAAAAATGACAGTTGACTTTATAACAGAATTTTAAACACAAATGATTTTTAACAGCCAAATGACAAGAGCCACAATAATGGAATAAACCATGCATTATTAAAAGCAAAAAAAAAACCTATACTTTCAAAATCTACTAGCTTGTAAATGGATCATTTGTTCTTTTCATGGAAAAAAATGAGCAATTAATAGTACCTATAATGCAATTAATAATAAAAATGGCCAAACAAATATATTCCAGTGTATACAAAAATTATCTTAATGCATGATAGAGTGGTTTTTAGGAGTAGAGTGAAGCCTTTTTCCCAAAACAATTTGTTTCAAGTTTCAGGAAACCTTTTGCCTTCTACTAGCTCCCATACAGATTATAAAGGTAGCCAACAATTTATGTTAAAGTGATAATTAAAAGGTAGATAAAATTTAAATTATTGGCAATCGCCAGGTACCTTTAGTGCATTTGCACCCAAGTCCTTTTAACTAAGTTTTGAAACCTTGCGCCTGTAGTTTTTGTATTTGTGTATTGTTATATTTGTATAAAGCCAATTTTAAAAGTTATACAGTGATGGAAATTGATTTATGAACTAACACTATTTTTGCCAGATATCGCTTAGTATTAAATGCTATTGATTCAAATTTTGTACGTTGTATATTCAGAGCATAATAAAGGATTTGCATACATAAAAATTAAAAAAAAAAATTATAGTAAATAAAAATATATCTATTTTTCGTTTTTAAGCAACTCAAATGGTGGAAATTGATTTATGAACTCGAATCTATTTTGAACTCTGATACCAAATATTTCAACTAGTTCTTCATTTAAACATCAGGGGGAGCTTACTATCAATGTTTATAAATACGATCAACGCCTACTTCGTTGAAATTTATCTGTTTTAGTCACGTTTTACGAAATGGGTAAGAGTGCGGGACTGTCTGAAGCCGAAAAGGTAAAAATTGACACTTATATACTATGTAACAAATCTGTAAGAGAAATCAACAAATTAATTAAAAGAACAATAAATGTAATATATAAATATTTGAAGAACCCTTCTGATTACGGCAAAAATTTCAATAAGAAAGGTAACCCTCGTTTCAGCACGAGGGACAAAAGCAGGATTGTTCGACTTGCATCCTAAAAAGGTTACAGTTCAAGGCGAATTTGTAATGAACTATCACTTCCTTTAACTCAAAGAAGAGTAAGATAAATATTGAAATCTTCATCTATCTTGAAATGGTCCAAAATGAAGGCTGGTCCGAAGTTGATTCTGCACCACAAGAACATGCGATTAAAATACTATGATAACTACATGGAAATTGGGGGGAAATGGGAAAAAATTATATTTTCTAAAGAAAAAAAGTTCAATTTGGACGGACCTGGTGGTTTAAACTATTATTGGAGGGATCTTTGTAAGAAACCAAGATCTGTCTTTAGATGAAATTTTGGTGGTGGAAGTTTGATGGTTTGGGCCGCGATATCTTATGATGGAAGAAGCGATATTATGTTTCTGAAGGGTCGACAAACATCACTTGATTACAGATTAGTTCTAGAAAACTCTTTGCTTCCGTTTGCATGGCAAAACTATGCCTTTGATTAAATTTTTATGCAGGATAATGCAAGTATCCACACCTCAAACAAAATGAAAGACTGGTCAGAGTGTTGTTCTTTTAGATCATCCTGCCAATAGCCCTGATTTAAACCCCATGGAAAATGTCTGAGGTCAATTGGTTCGAATGATTTACTCAAATGGAAAGCAGTATGCATCAGTTACAGAATTGAAGGACTCAGTCATTAAAAACTGGAAATTACTTGACCAAAATTTGATCCAAAGTCTTGTGTTATCTATGAAAACCAGAATCAAGGAAGTATTAATGAAAAAAAGGAGGCTTTATATATTAATTGCGATTGAATGTAAAAATTCATAAATCAATTTCCTTATGCTGAAACTAAAATATCAACAAAAGAAACTGTTTATGAATTTATATAAAAATTTATTTATGTGTATAGTTTATTATACAAAGCCTGTATATTGTATGAAATTTAAATCGATAAATATTAATTTAATAAAGAAATCTTTAAAAAAACTGTCGGTTCATAAATCAATTTCCACCACTGTATCTACATTGATTATGCTAATGTACTTTAAAAGTCAATCCATCCTTAATAATTCTCAAATGATATACGAAAAAGTTTTCTAAAATCAAAAACCTATTATTAGGAGTACACAAAGAAATTTCGAATAAATAGGGTTTTTTACCAGATTTTCCATTGAAAGTTTTTTTAAAGGTAACAATTCTAAATTAGAATGGCATGTAAATGAGGCAGTAAAATTGCAGGCAATTTTTAGAATAATTTCAAACATATATAATATTTAAATACAAGTTAGAAATTGTTGATGTCTGCATTAAGAGCAATCACACATGCACATTGAGACAAAAAGAATATTTCAATCGGTAAATAAACGGAATTACTTTTGAAATTTTTTTTTGACAAACGTTTGTTTATGAAATACAAGCGAAGTTTTTTCAGTAGAATTATATGACTTAAAACAAATTAAATAACTTTACCATACCTCAAGAATTCATGTTGAAAACTTGGTTTATATTTCCGCTTCTTCTTAAACGAAACCTTCCTCTTTTGAGGAAGGAAAATGATTGGTGGAATGATCAGTGACGTATTAAAATCTAATATTTGACTTGGAAAATTTATTAAAATAATTGGCATGGTAAAATATTGGAAACTAAATAGTTTTTAGCATTAGTTAAATGGATTTTATACGTGACATATTGCATTATTACTTGAAGAAGGTCAAAGTCATGACCTAACTATTGAAAATTAATGACGTCACATATTTAAGTATCATATTTTCTTTTTTCATTTGCAAGTCAGGAAGAAAGAGACTCAACCCAAAAATTAAGTTTTATTGACTTTGTTTTTTTTATACTGGAGTCCACTTTTCACTTTCACTTTGACATGTTTTGGTAATGTTTTCTAATCGTTATTTTGTTTGTATATGTATCCTTATTTTACCAATAGACAGGTTAATACATTTTCTAAAATTGATTTCCACACTTCCATTCAATTGTTCCCAAATGTACCTAATTACACACTAGATTTTTCACTTTAAAGCAGTTTGTTGTTTTTCTTGATTTTTCTGTATTAACTTTAAAAATAATCTTTTATTTCCAAGGTACTTCTCTTTTATAAAATTGTTTCTAAGATATCGAATTTGAAATACATTATGGGCCTTTAGTTTTAGATATAATGTATAGACTGCGCTTACATGAATAGTACTTAATTAAATTCCGTCAAAAGCCTTTATTTTCGTTTGCAAATATTCGCAATTGTTTGATGACAAGTTAAATTTATCTGTCCTGTTCCGAAAGAGCTATAGGAGTTCAAATCAATCCCGCAAATGTGAACGATGGTGAATTATTCTAATTTCTGTTACGCTGCTATTAATTCATCATTTTAAAAATGTTCTCTCAAAATCGTCAAATTTAAAGATTCGCTTTAAAGTTGTTAAACACTCGTAAAAGAACACTGTATTTATAAACATAAGTGATAACATAGTGTTAATTTCTCAGTATTCTTTACTTTTTAAACTATTCAAATAAGATTTACAAACAATAAGTTTTTCCAGTTTTTGCTTATCTCCATGCAACACAACTGCTTGTACCAATTTTTTGCCAGATGAGGGATAGAAATAAAACTCCTACAGGAATTAATATAATCTTTTTTTATCTATTTTGACACCAAGAATTGAAACAAACCCTTTTAAATGGCACCTCAACATAAGTAGTAAAGTAATTTGAAGCTGCTAAAATCTTTACCATTCTACTCACAGAAATGTACCTGAATTTGAACAGATTATGTATATAGGGATTTGCAAATAAATCATAGCTCATTTGTTACACAACAAAATTTAATGAATAACTGTAAAAAAAATTTTAATAAAATGCTTAAATATGTGGTGAAACAAAGTAGCATTAAAAACTATTGCAAAACATTTCAATTGAAACACATCATAAGACATTTTTTATTAATTAACAAATTTTTCCCATTAATTGGTGACCAAGGAGTGCCTTTTGTCTCCATATCCTAGTAGCATGTCTTAGAATCCACAATCAACTAACATTACTTAAATATTTTAATAATCGGGAATAAAATTATTCCTTAAATCAGGGTATATAAAGTGTTTTGCAATGAGAAATATTCTAAATAAATAGTAAATTCAAAATTAAATTAATTTCAGGTAATTTTACTTTGCACTCACCACAATGAACTTATTTTATCTTTTCTAGATACTCCTCAAAGTATCACCTGGTGTTCCTATAGTATATCTGTACCTTAATTTTTTATGAATACCCCATCATTGATAATTTGAAAAAATGTTGTAAATTTAAGTACCATCATATTAATGGCCGCTATCATGTAATGGAACTTACTGACAGACCCAATAGCAGAAACTTTTCTGCCCGTCTGCGACACTAATTTGGATATTAGAAAATAATCTGCGGCATAGTTATTATTTATTTTTATTAAGTTTGCATAAAGTACATAAGCACCTTATTCGACAATTTTATTAAAAATTCTCGTTTTACATAATCATAGAAATTTGGCAAAATAAATTAAATATTAAAACGGAAATATTTAAAATTATTGTATCTTAAATTTAAATTCTAATCATTCTGTACAAACCAAACGGCAAAAGCGATCTTCATGCTAATCACGGAATTTTACGGCCGTCACTTCAGCACAAGCCTACGCGAATGACACCAAAACGGCTTCACAATTCTCGCCGATATCTGCTACTAAAACGGCTTAAACCTAGACGAAAATTATCACTACTCCAACGTAAATATCGACCACTTTACCTGCGCAAATCTCGGCAAAAACATCAAAGTAACAATCTGCAAAAACGACCATTATATCAACATAAGTATTGGCGTTAGCGCCTAATATATCACTGCAAATCTGGAAATTTATGCTATAGAGAGGATTATACTATCGACGTAACACTCTACAAAATTAACTATCACAACCATGTAAATCTCGGCGATGGTGACAATTATTTTGGTGCAAACCTTCAAAATAGTGGTTATTATATTGGTGTAACACTCGACAAAAAAGAACATCGCAACGACGTAAATATCGGCGATATCTCCCATCTTCTCAGCACAATTCGTGGCAACAACGGTCCTTACATCAACATAACTTTTAGATAAGCTAACTACTACTACACACCAGCATGTGAAAGTTCATAGAACTCATTATGTTTCTATACAATTTCCTTAAAATCGTGGAGAGCATCAGGATTCTGATTCCTCTTTTATGAAATGTAGTATCGCGCATGTACGTTGACTACTCAAATTATAACAATAAATTACATTACACAAGCAAGGTTTTGTATTTTCATGCTTATAATCATTTAAATTTAGTAATCGTAAAATAAATTTTATTGAGGTGGAAATGTTCGATTTATTTTTGTATAAACTACATTGTCACTGCAACATGATTAATAATTTTAAAAGAGGAATGCTTTGCAAGGAAAAACTATACTACTACCAAGTAATGAGATAAATTGCAAGGCTATCTGTCACAATTGCCATTTCATTTTTTAGTCTTGGATTTGTAACAGGGGCTCTATTTTTTTGTATAATGCAACCATTCTATCTCTAAGTTGCTAGTCCAGCATTAAGCAAAATGGCAACTACAATTATTTTTAAATTTACGTAAAAAAACTAACTGGTAAAAAATACATTGGAAACTTTTATGTGCATTTGCATTGAACTTTTACCAGAGTTCGTCCTAAAAATGAAAAAAGACAGGGTGCTATTTTTCAAAGAAGGGCAACTCCTGTTTTCGAGGGCACTTTTATGGCAAGTTGCAGTAATTTGTATATGGTTTTCTTTCATAATTTCTATATTGTTTTATTTTTTCACTATGATAAATATTTGTAAATTACAATTTTTTTGAAAAAAAAATTTATAATGCTTAACGCGGCTCAAATAAACAACATGAATGCGCAACAATCGATTGCAGAAAGGGTGATCCGCATATTACATACTGCTGAGGGGAGAAACCAAAGTTTAGAGAATTTGTGCAAGGTGGCATTTCTTTTGAAAAAATGGGGAAGGGTGCTATTTTTGATAAAAATGGCAGGGATTGCACTATTTTTAAAGAAAGAGGGGCAGGCAGGGCTCGCCGCCCCTTAATAAACGTCTAGGATGAACTCTGCTTTTACCTCGCATCTGATATTAATTTCACAAATTTTCAATCGAGATATAAATCCAAATGTAACTAAACTATTCAACGTTGGGCTCGTTTAGACCCAGTTCATTGCTGGTAAAAACATTTTTATTTTAAAGAATGGTTAAACTACATGAGGATTTGTAGAAATATGTGTTTGCCTCAAAAACTTGATAGAATCTATTGTCGTCACTAGTGAGTCTATCTGTCAAGTTTCAGCTCAATTAAATGATGGCAAGTGGTTCAATTAGCTTTATGAAAATTTTGCTTGGTTCCAAAAAGTAAATCAAAGTTAATATAAAAGAATAAAAAAAAAGGTGTTAATGATTCATATAAAAGAATAAAAAAAAGGTGTTAATGATTAACTAAATGAATAATCATTCCCCTTAATTAAGAAAAACACACTAAAACTACAAATTTTCCTTTATTAAAATATTTTCCATTTATGAAATAGTACTTAAAATTTGTTATTTAATTTTTTAAATTTTAATTTAAATACAAAAAAAAGTGTTCAGAAATTTGTTATCAGTATATGTCAGAGTTACAATTGTTGAAGAAGCTAGCTTTTGCTTTATGATTTTTAAAAGCTCTTATAAACAAGATTATTTGCTTTTTTTAAGGCTTTTATTAATTGTATTCTTTCAGGCTGCATCATTTCGAAAACTAAATAGCAATATCAAGCTCTTCTTTTCCAATCTCGAAATGGCAGCTGTAGGTCAACCGCCACATATCCAAACCCCAAAGCAAAATGAGCGACCAAAACCCCCCGTCACCCAGCTTGAATTCCATCAAGCCATGTCGGACTTCAAAGTTATGTTTCCAGAAATGGACGAAGATGTCATAGAAGTAGTCTTGAGAGCAAACAATGGAGCTGTTGATGCAACTATAGATCAGCTGTTAGCAATGACTACCGATAATGAAAATGAACGCCTTCGTGCAGAGTTAGATGCAGATGAAAACGATGAACTTCCACCAAGTTATTCTCCTGCCACACCACCCCCTTCTTATCATCAAGCAGTGCCATATGCCCAAAGTCCTGGACGATTGGTTGGTGTCGGGCGCAAAAGTAGTGGTGTTTCTCCTTTGTTAGCGCGTCGTAATCAGTTGTTAAATCAAAAATTAGCCCAACCTTCGCAGCCTATTGCTGTGCCTAAAATTGCACCTCCACAAAAGAATGAGGTTTGTCAACCTAAAGTAAGTGCAGCTGCAGAACCACATAAGAAGAAATGGAATCCGCCTTTGGTGGGACCTTTACCACCGTCATTCTTACGACTTGACGACCATCCACCTAAGAGTAGAAGAGGAAAGGTATTGTACCGATTTGAAGTTTTATAACCCTTCTTGAAGCTAAAACCAACTGATATTTTAAATGAGTGATTGAAGTAGAGTAATATTTATTTTTACATCAGCAAAGTGAAAAATTTGATCTTTTCCTCACATTGTTAATTTAAAACTTACTCAGCACAATTTTGAATTTTATAAATAGAGTGTTGCCTTAACTGTGGTTATTGGAAATACCGCGCACTTCATCTTCAGACTGTGTTGTATAATCGTGCAACTACCATTTTATTTGAGAGGATTTAAACTTTGGTAGCATTATAATTTTAGATATTTATCTAGTAAAATGTTGTTGTGTTTCGAGGTCTAGTACTATTTGCAACTATCAAAATATATTTGTTTTTTCAGTTTTATACACAAGTAAAAATAGGAGATGAAAAAAAAAATATTAAATTGAAAAATCTTACTTTTATAAAACTTTGTTTTACTGTTATATTTTAGTTTATGACCTTAAGCTCTGCTATGCTACAAAAAAGAATGCAGGAAAATGAACGTCAGCGAAGGAATACTATTGGTGCTGAAGATCCTGAACTAGCTCAATATTTAGAGGATGAGCGAATCGCTCTCTTCCTTCAGAATGAAGAGTTTGTGCGGGAACTTATGGGAAATAAAGAATTTCTTTCTACTTTAGAAAAGGGTAAGGATTTTCTTCTTTTTAATTATAAACTAAAAAGTAATTGAAGTATCACTAAGCATTTCCATACATTTTGTATTATTATTTTAACAAACATAGCAAGGATTCATATTATGGATAAGATAAGCAATAAAACAGACACGCTGATTCAAAGAAAAGAGCATTCCATTTACTACGCAATCACTCTTTTACAAACACGAACCAAAACTTTTAAGAATCAAAACAAGAACCCAAACTTTCTTACAAAGTTGAGTTGAGTTGTGTTTCGCAACATCCTCCCTCTTTTTGAGTCTAATCTGACTCAAAAAATAAAGTCATGTTTAACAAGTTTAATTTTCGGGGAGGTCTGATCTTTCGTCCAAATCTTGACAACTTCGGAACGTCCACATCGTGAACACCAGGAGATAATCCAGTCATCTCTGGGTCAGCAGTCGGAAAAAAAGTTGTCACTGGATCATCCGGTGGGGCCGACGACTCTGGAACATCGCTTAGACCAGCAGCTACAGCTGGAGTCTCTGTAGGCAGGATCTCTAGAGGAAAAACTCTCTGCACAGGACGGATTATAACATAGTTACCACACTTCAATTTTAATGTACGAACTTTACCGTCCCTACCAGGTAACAAATCCAAAATTTTGGCTAAAGGCCAAAATAATCTCTTTTTGCTAGTGTTCTCTACAAGGACAATTTCCCCAACAGTAAAGTCTCGAGAAGATGACTTTTGGTGTCGTTGTACTAACAATCCCAAATATTCCCTTCGGAATCTACCTCTTAAATCTTTAAGCAATTTGGCTCGATACTTAACACGTTTTCGAAATTTGGCACATTCATCTAAATCAGATACATCAGAGGTAGAATTGGTCATTAGAAACATGGCTGGTGTAATAGCAACCAAGTCCTCAGAATCCTCTGACACATAAGTCAATGGACGGGAATTAATAATCGATTCACAATCACAACAGACTGTCAGTAACTCTTCGTAAGATAAAATTGACTTTCCTAGAGTGCGTTTCAGAAGATCTTTAATCACTCTTACAAGTCTCTCCCACCACCCTCCCCACCAAGCAGCAGTGGGTGGGATGAACTTCCATTTCACACACTGAAGTTCTGTCTCACGTTCAATTTTATCCCAGTCCAGCTTTTGGAATTCAGTAACAGCACCCTTAAAATTACTACCGTTGTCTGTGTACACTGTCTTTGGTCTTCCCCTTCGAACGATAAATCGACGAAAAGCTAGTAGAAAATTCTCCGTTGAGCGTGAAGTCATAAGTTCTAAATGCAATGCTCGGAAGACCGCACATGTAAATAACACAATCCACACTTTCTCACCATTCAAAAGGAAGAGAGGACCGGCCAGATCTATGCCTATAACCTCAAAAACATTAGCCTCACTTACACGGTCTGCAGGTAAAGCAACAGGCGCACTAACAGCTGGTTTTGCACTATATCTGCTGCAGGTTACACACTTCCCTATCACACTTCTAACAGTTTTCCTAGATTTTAAAATCCAAAATTTTTCTCGAATAATTGAAAGTAATATTTGGGTACCCGCATGACAATTTACTTTATGTAGGTATTCAATTAACTTCAAAGTTAAATGGCAATTTTCTGGAAGGAGGATAGGTGTTAAAAAACAAGGGTTATCTTTCCGCTCAGTTATTTTTGTCTTAACGCGTATTAACCCATCTTCATCTTTGAAGACATTAATTATCGGAATACAACTTGGATCAGGGAAAAATTCTCTTTGTATTGAGCCAATAAGAATTTTTTCTGCCTTGTCAATTTCAGAACTTGACAATTCACCTACAGCTCTATCGTCAGATGTCGTATGACAGTTACTAATGAATCTTCTAATCCATGCTGTCAATCTGACCATAGAGTGATAATTTGTAAACCTTTGTGAATACCAAGGAAAGCTATCTTTGACATTAAGGTTACAAAGTTTAACCTTCCTCCTTTCAGCATTGACCTCTTTAATCTCACACTTTATGTCAGTTACTGGCCATTTTCTTGAGTCTTCTTGCAGCCACACAGGACCATTAAGCCATGCTGAATCCAACAGATGACTCGGGGAACACCCACGAGAAAGAACATCTGCCGGATTCAACGTATCGGGAACGTGCCTCCAATTGTCCGGAGACGTTATTTTTCCTATCTCTTTTACTCTATTGGACACGAACATTGACCACTCCCCATAGTTTTTAATCCAATATAAAGCTACCATAGAGTCAGTCCAAAATGTAATATTTAAATTCGGCATATCCAAAGCCCCTTGAACGGATTTAACCAATCGTGCACCTACACAACACGGTAATAGTTCCAATCTAGGAATTGAAACGGGTTTCGTAGGAGCTACCCTTGACTTGGCCTTAATTAAATGTAACTTAATCCCTGTTTTCGTTATAGACCTAATGAATATACAAGCAGCATACGCATTTTTGGAAGCGTCTACAAAAACATGTAGTTCCGATATTTCACCAATCTCAATGTATCTAGGGATTTCTATATCTTTTAAGCATTTCACTTCTTGGAGCCATCTACAGAATTTTTTGCACATCTCAGGTGGCAGAGGATCGTCCCAAGATAATTTAAGTTTCCACGCTTCTTGTAGCCAAAGTTTGGGTAATAAAGTGACAGCTGTTAAAATACCAATAGGGTCGAAATATTGCTGCACCATAGACAGTACTGATCGTTTAGTAACTTCAACAATACCCTGGAGTTGTTCATTACCTATAGAACATCTCAGTGTGTCTCTATCGAAGTTCCAAATTAGACCCAATAAATTTGTGTCTCCAGTACTCTTAAAAACATTTGGCCCTGCAACATTACTCTCCCAGTTCCTCAAATTAAAACACCCCTTGGCCATAACACTTGTAGCCCCTGAAATAAAATTATCCATTTCATTTACATTAAATACTCCACTAACAGTTAACAGTTAAAGATTTATTAGTTTATTAGTTTTTAACAGTTAAAGATTTATTACTAGGTACATCAAAACCTCCCTTAAAAGGTAAAAGCAATTCATATCTTCCATCTGGAAGTATTTTTAAATCGTTTTCAAACTGATTTATTGAGTCCACTAGCCATTTGCTTTCATTATTTCCCATCGGGTCCCAAATTCCCAACGTTTCAAGATCCCATAACTCTTTTATATTTAAAGCACACGAATGCAATGTCAACAAAGTTAAAACATTAGAATTCAATTTATTTTCATATAAAGCAGGCAATGATATGGCTTTGTGTTCCTCACAAATTCCATTTGTGACTTTACCCATAACTGTGCATCCCAATTTTGTATCTACAACAATCAGTCCAGAATTCAAATTAGTACATTTCCCTGTTAAAATTAAACCAATCACATCAGCCCCCAAAAGTAAATCTACTTCATGATCAGGTATAAGTAAATCTGATATCTCAATACCCTCTTCCTTTATTTCGATTAGTGCTGATAAGTCCTTAACTTTAGGAACAACCCCACAAATTCTAATTTCGGAAAGTACTTCTATTGAACACTTAAAATTATTACTCAAGCCTTGTATTCCAATATTATATACAAAGTGTTCACGGGGTTTACTTTCTCTCCCCCCAAACAAACCGTGTACTATGGTTTGTTTTGACTTTGGTCGCAATTGCAAATTTTTAATAATTCTAGTAGTTAAATAGGATTTTTGAGACCCTGTATCTAACATCCCCCGGACAATCTGTTCACGACCATTACCATTTACTTTAAGAGCTATGGTTTGTAAATAAATATTTTCTGACACAGATTGATTGGCCAGAACATTACTAATTTCTGGTTCCGCAGTAGTACTACGGTCTGAAGGTGTATCGTCACGCTGAGGGCACATTAAAATATAATGACTTTTTTCACACTGTAGACATTTAACTGTGCGTCTGCAATTACGACTCATGTGGCCAAAACCTAAACATTTAAAACAAGCTCTTTTTTTCATAATAATACTCTTTCTATCATTGTAAGACATTTTGCGAGCTAAAAAACATTCAGAACTTAAGTGATGTTTACTAATAAATATACACTGAATTTTGCCGGACCCCTCTTCCTTACCTGAATTTATTAACACTGCATTTGTGGGATTCATTTGCACAACACTACTATTTTTTCTTTCCGAAATACTCTTCTGCGGGTCACCAAGTCCAGAGCGAGCGAGTAATATCATTTCTTCGCTCTGAACTTCTCCACGTAGAAAGAACATGAGCTTCTCCAAGGAACGCACACTGGAAAGCCGGGGGGGGAATCATCATCAGTAGAACTGCGGGATGACTCATCCAAGGAGCGGCTCCTCTCCCACGCACGTAGTACGATTTCGGGTAAACACGACTCCACAAGTGGTTCTAGAAAGTCCGCAAACTTTTCTTTTGTTTTCCCTAGGCTTTCCAAAGCCATTAACTTGCCTTCTAGAAGGTTGTAGAGTTCGCATAAGTCAATTTTGCATTTTCCCGATGCATTCCTCATCACTATACTCAGCAAGTCTCTAACGTATATTTGGACGAGAAGGTCTTCACGGCCAAATCGTTCAGTAAGCTGTTTAATCACTTTAGAATAATTTTCCCTGGTTGGTGGGAAACTCTCAACCAGTCTTGCAGCTTTTGAGGCAGGAACAACACATTGCAACAAATATTGGAATTTATCCTCCTCAACAATGTCCTCATCTTCATGGATTTTGACAAATTGTGCCCAAAAGGCCAAATATTCTTTGGGATCGCCGCTGAAACGTTTCAATTCTAATCGCGGTAACTTGAAGCGACGTTTTCCTCCTGTAGATTCAGCGTACTCCGATGCAGGTACAACGGTGGACAAATTAGCTATCGCCGTTTCCAACATAGCAGATACAGTCAAATACCTGTCCCTATATTCCTCCGCTGTCACAAAATCCCCTTCATATGTGATCGCCAACGCTTCATCACTCAGGAGGGCACTGGATACTTCCTCCTGCGCGGCACACAGACGATCAAATTTATCCCGAAGCTTGTTTTGCAAAGCTTGCAGATCCGAGAGTGATTGTTCATTGTTCAATTCATCTTGAATCGTATTCGCACACACGGTAAAAGCCGTGCGTAGTGCCTTTCTGATTGCCTTCACTTTTTCCATACTTTCACTGTCGCGGACGCCACTATTTAACAAACATAGCAAGGATTCATATTATGGATAAGATAAGCAATAAAACAGACACGCTGATTCAAAGAAAAGAACATTCCATTTACTACGCAATCACTCTTTTACAAACACGAACCAAAACTTTTAAGAATCAAAACAAGAACCGAAACTTTCTTACAAAGTTGAGTTGAGTTGAGTTGTGTTTCGCAACAATTATATCAAATTCCATACTATTATAAATATCTTTTAAATGTCCTCAAATTGTATCAAAATAAATACTTTTATAAAACTTGTTTTTTGGAATGAATTTTTTATATTTTTAATCTTATTTTTTTAATGAAGAATACTATATAGTTGATAATAATAATAATAAATTAAAATTTGTATTCTAAGTCTCTTAACAGTTTTCCAAGAAAACCCATATTGAACTACAAACATACATAAAAAAATATATTTATATTTTTAGATACTGAATCTGAGGGCAGCATGACTCTTCCAGTGAAACATCAATGTGAGTTGAAAACTATTGCAAAATTTCATTTAATAATATGTTAAAAGTCTACTTTTATTTCATAATTTAAGTTGTTGCTGTTAGGAAATATTATTATATTTTTTGCTAAAATTTAGTCTTTTTTAATAAGTATCTAAATTAACACTCTTCGTCAAGATTTTGTGGCATTTTATTTGCTTAGAAAGACAAATAATAGTAACACTTAGCTCATGATTTTTTGATGTTTAACTTTTGCAATCACTAGTATCAATATTTGGTGTGGCTAATTTTTTTTATCGTACATTGCAATATCTTTTTATATAAATATATCAATAGTTAAAATAACTTTTGTTTTCATGTTACAAAGTCTAACCTCTATTTAAAATAGCAATTGTTTAAATTACTCTACAAAAATACCTATTTTGAAGGAAAGGGGTTTAAAGATTGCGAGTTTGCATAATTATGTTTCCAATCTCAAGCTCTCACTAAGTTTACATCTAAAGTTGATATAAAATTCTGACATTAATTTTCATAAAATTTAGCATGAATTCACATTTTTCGATACATAATTCGAACTTTTGGAAGTATTGCAGTCTTGTTCCAAACAAAAGATAAATTTATTCTACTTTATGGATTAATATGGGATAAAAAGGGGATATCTACTTTCTAAAATACACAAAAAAAAAAATTGTATGTATTTTATCTGAGCCAAGCAAAAGTGTCAATTTGACTTTTGAAAGAGCCTTAATTGTATTTATCAAAATATGTATAAAAAAGTATGTTTCAAAATACATAAGTTTTTTAAATAACTTATATATTGCCTTCAACAGCAAAAGGTGCTGAAAAGAGTTCGGGAGGTGCAGAAACTTCCAAAGCTGAAGATCATTCTCAACTTCCACATTCTTTGTCAGGTGATGAGACAGATGCAGTATTTAGAGAACGATTAAAAAATATGGGCAAATGTAAGTATACTTTTTTATAAATATTTTGACCAGTAATACTAGTTTCAAAATTTATTTGCTTTATAAGAATTTGAACTGTTGCAATGAAACTTTATAAAACTTAAATTGCTGTTAATTAGTTACTGTTAAAATATTAACTACTACTGAACAAAGAGTTTTATATTTATATCTATGCAAACATAAAACATTTTTGCTGAGCTACATATCTCTAGATTCAGGGATGACAGTTTTCCTCCTTTTGGAAGATTTCCACCTTTTGGAAGATTTCCTCCTTTTTAGTTTTTTATGTAACATTTTCCTTCGCTTTGTCCCTGTTTTGAGAATCCCCATTTTTCTGATCTGAACCAGATTTTCCCTCTTAGCTCCCCTTTCCTCACAGATTACTTCACTAACTCCTAATATTTGAAATGTAATTTTTATATGATATGAGAAATTTCATTTTATCTTTAAAATTATTGAATCATCCTACCTGCATACTTTTTTTGTTGAATTTTCGTGTATCCCTTCCACAAGCTTTTTTTAACAAATTTTTGGATTTCCTCCATTTTGCTCTCTGATCACTCTCATCCCTGTAGATTGCTACCATGATAAACTGTCATAAAAAGTTACTTTAAACATTTTTGTGTATATATTCATTATAACTATAACGTAAAATACTTTTTTGTATGTAACAAAAGCATCAGTTAAGATTGTGAAAGTCAAATTGAAATTTTTTAACTGCAAAATATGACACAATAGTGAAGCCCCAGTTTTATAGTTACAGTTGATGAGTTGAGGCATCAAGCTCATGATCTCAAATAGCTTCTTCTGTAGGAATATATGAAAATAATCTGTTAAAGTGACTTTTAAGCCTACTCCATGCAACCCTTGATCTACCTGGCTAAAGTTCCTATATGCAGACATACTAAAATTCTACCAAAACGAAGAGTTCTAGGGTTATTTGGATTTCGGACATTACTGAAATTGATACGAATCCTCAAAGTAACCTGATCCTATGGGGTTCAGGTTTTTGTAGCCTGACTTCAACAATATACAGTCGACTCTCTGTATTTCGAACTCGAAGGGATGTGAATAAAATTTCGAGATACCGAAAATTCGAAATATCAAAAATCTAGAAAAAAAATATTTTGATAAAAGTGAATCGTACAAAAAGGAATACCAAAAATAACTTACCATATTTTATATAAAATATCTATTTAAAACAGTGTGGTAAGCATTCGATGTTCTTTCGGCATCGAGAACATTTTCCAGATGCACAATGGCTTGAAAAGTCTTTGTTGTCATGCCGGATCGGGACTCAATAAAAGCCCGCATAACATCCATAGCACTCTCAGCTTCTTTAAAAGTTATCCTTTTTGGAGGGACAAACTCTTCATCGTCATTATCTTCTTCTTCTGAATGGGATCGAATTTCTTCAAGGATTTCTTTATCCGTTAAATTTCCGCAAATTTCCACGTTGTTGTCTACATCAACAAAGTCCTGAAATGTTGTTCCAAAGTCCAAATGTAGAGAATTGGAAATCAAACGCCATTCTTCTTCCACAGAATCCTTAAGGCTTTCGATTTCCTCTTCCTCATCAGGTTGGCCGGCTTCATCCTCTGCAATCACGAATCTTGCCTTTCTAAAACAATTTGCAATTGTCTTCTGTTCCACGCAATTCCATGCTTTATAGGCCATTCGCATGGCCTCCAATAAATTAACAGAGGGGCTGGTTCCTCCATCAATCTCGGCAATACATTTTTTGACAACTTCGTGCCGATACTTCACCTTAAAGTTTTGAATGATTCCCTGGTCTAAGGGCTGCAACTTCGAAGTTGTATTGGGCGGCATAAACTCCACTCTTACAAACTTCAACTGTGAGGTGACAGTGCTGGGATGTGCTGTACAGTTATATATAAACAGTACAATCTTGCGCTTTTGACGTTTCATTTTCTTTTCGAGTTCCTTTAACCATTTTTCAAAGAGTACCGCTGTCATCCAAGCCTTTTTGTTACATTCGTAGTCCATAGGAAACGATTTGATACCAGCGAAACACCTTGGCTTTTTTGATTTCCCTATCATAACAGGCTTCAGTTTTTCGCTTCCATCCATGTTTGAGCATAAAAGTAAAGTAACCCTTTCTTTGCTTCTTTTGCCGCCATGACAGGGTTCTCCTTTTATGGACATGGTTTTGTCTGGCAGACACTTGAAAAAAAGTCCAGTTTCATCAGCGTTAAATACGTTTTTAGGATCATATTGTTTCAGAATGGAGGACAATGTTTTGACCCATTCCTGGCACACATCTTCACTCACACTTCCACTTTCACCACAAATTTTGTGAAAACTTACGTTGTTCCTTTTTTTGAAATTTTCAAACCAGCCGCTGCTTGCTTTAAATTCCGTGTATCCCAATTGCTTTCCAAAATCCTCAGCTTTCTCTCTTAAGATGTTCCCTCCAAGTGGAAAGTTCTGGGTCCGGCACTGCGTCATCCATTTCATAAGACATTTCTCAACATCAGGATAATCGCCACTTCTCATCTTTTTTCTGTCTCCATGATGATCATCAAAGTTCTTGAGAATCGTGTCTTTATTTTTCAAAATTGTAGACAATGTGCTGTTTGGAATACCAAACTCCTTAGCAATTTCACTCTTTTTCTTTCCTCCCTTTTCTACAGCATCTATGACTCGTTTTTTCTCTGCTAGTGAAAGTGTAGTGCACTTACGTTTTGTAGCCATCTCTACGAAAAATCAACTTTGATGGTGTAACCAAAATCCGATGAGTCGTTAGCTAGTGACCTTTATTTGACCTTCGCTCTTCCGTATACGCTAGCCAATCAGAGTTGACACGTGTCTCTCAGCTAAACGCGATTTCTCGGAATTCATTCTTAATCCATTTCTACCATTGGCTGCCGACAAGATATGTAACATCGAAGTGTGTGTTGCGGAGTATTCCAATAAAACACAATAGGAACGGGAGAAAATATTCTTTAGGTTTTTCAAAATCGAGGGGAAAAAATTTGAGTTGCTTCCAAGAAAACTTTGAGTTACCAAGAAATAAGGAAGAAAAACCTCGAGTTAAAGAGATAAAATTGCATTAAACAAGAAGTGAAGGTGCAGGGAAACTATTTTTTTTCGAGATATCAAAAAATTTGAGTTGTCGAAGTTCGAGCTACCGCGAGTCGACTGTATCTTCTAATGTCATTATCTAACTGGTTCTGTTTTATTTGTTTTAACATGTTTTACAGTTTAATCGCTAAATGCACAAAAAGGGTCATGTTTAATTGAAAACCGTAAGACAATGGCCCCTTTAGACATTAGCGATTCAGTTTTAGCATTGTATCCTTTGTATGTTATGTTTTCCATGTATCCTTTCTATTGTTATTTAAATTTGTCTCAGTAGCAGAAAATGTGAGACAGACGTTGCAATTTTTTCAGCAGCCTGCAGATAATTTACAAAAATGACTTTTAAAAAAATCTTTGAGTCCGATTTATAAAATTGGTTGATTAAAGTCAACGTGCATGCACAATACTTCACTGCATTGCAGGAGGAATCAAAATTCCATGCGCGATTTTACGAAGATTGTATAGATAGATAGTGCAACAACCAACATAGCAGTTTCTATTTGCTTTCAGGGATGTGCTATACCTCAGATTATAAATCCACATCGCGGTTTTTTCCAGAGTCCCCACTGACCTTAAAAAATATTTGATGAAATTTGGTCCTTGAATTTTCTTTAAATGGTACTTGAATTTTCTTAAAAGGGTCCTTGAATTTTCTTTAAATGGTACTTGAATTTTCTTAAAAGGGTCCTTGAATTTTTTTCTACAATAAGAGTGGGAACCCTGTTTCTCTTTGCGTACCAGATTATGTCAGTTACAAGTATTTAACTCAAAGAAATTAAGTGAGCACTGTAAGTTTTTAACACTGGGGGTATTGTTATTGCGCAAAAATAGGCATGACTTCTAAAAATTGCGGACATTCTTTTTGGATCCAAAAAGGACAATTAAAATTTTAAGTCTTATTTTGTATTATTTTTATTTTGATTATTTCAATCATAGTAATGTGTTATATTGTAGGTAATAAATTTTTTATGTTGGTGTGATGGCCATTTAGCTGCATTACGGTGATGAAGCACTATTCTTGTAATTATAGCGGTGCTATCAACTGGAATTATGTACATTGAGTGATGTTCATTTTCGTCGTGTGTTTCACTGATATAATAGTCGCTGATACTATTGAAGAGATTACACCTGTCGGGCATGGTACAGTTCAGCTGAAATGCAGAATTAAGTTCTTTTTTTACTGAAATTTCGATCCTTCCTGAGATCGATACAAATCTACATTACAATTTTATTGAGCTTTTTTGCAAGTCCAACAACCATGGATCCTGTGTACGTTCAGACTTTCCCTAACCACCGATGTAATGATCACTTTTCCTGTAGATCGCTAGCCTCTATTGCTATTATTTCTGTTGGTGTTTGGTGGTTAGTTTCACTTATCATTACGCTGATGTAAGGACTGTTATTGCCAAGATCTGCGCTGCAAAAACACGAACTATCACCGATATTTACATTGTTGTAATATTCCTTTTCAACGAGTGTTATACCCATATAATAACCACTATTCGGAAGGTTTGTGCCTCAATATTTGTCCCCATTGTTGAGATTTACGTGGTTGGTTACATGGTTCATAAGGTGTTACGTCAGTATAATCTCGTCTATTACTTATATTTCCACCGATTTATTGGGCGCAAATGCTGATATTTATATTGGTTGGATGGTCATTTTTGTGGATTATTGCTTTAATGTAACTGCCAAGATTTGTGCTTGTAAAGTGGCTGCTATTGTCAATATTGGCATTAGAGTGATGGTAATTTTCACCTAGGTTTAAGCCGTTTTAATAGCAGCTATTGGCAAGAATTGTGATGTTGTTTTGGTGTCATTCGTCTAGGTATCCACTGATGTGATAACCACTATGTCCATGATTACTGTGTATGTGAAGATCGCTTTCATAGTTTGGTTTGAATCGATACAAAATTATTAGAATTTTTATTTTATTTTGTGTAGGAAATCAGTCACAATTGCCGAATTTTACTGTATATCCTTATTTAAAATTGTAATTTTAACTGTTGTATGAAAAATTGTTTATTAACACGCTTTTATTAGCTTTGTATGTATATATGGGATGTAATCTTTGAACTCGATTTTCGACCACTTCTAAACTTTGGATTAATTTAAATTTTGCACAGTTATCAAGGACCAATGACAATTCAATAAGTTTGTCGCATTATCGCAAGGATTAGCTCGTGTTGCTCTTGCACCCTTTAAACTCCAACCAACCTTCTCCGGAATCGAACCCTGGTGTCCTGTTACTCGTTAAAACCCCAGTAGTCACAAAACCTACCATCAACAGTTGATAAGGCAGACATTTGAAAGATCTGTCATAACACTATGGTTATACTATCAGCAAAGAGTTATTCAGATTTATCATATAATAATGATGTACGAGCTACCGTTTGGTTTTGATCTAATATTAAAGCGTTCCTTTCATCTGGTTGAAACTCTGGATTGCAGGGATTAGCTCTAGAAATACCACAGTTTTCCATGTAAATGTGGACATGATCTTAGGGGCCATAACCAAATTAATGAGCTATTCGCTGTTTCACCTTAATATGACGTGTACTGAGACATGCATGAGTTAATCATTGAGACAAGTATATGACTACTGGCCGGTTCAACTAATAGGGAATTTCATTCATGTTTCACAATTGAATAATTAATAGTTTAAAAAACTAAAAATCACACTTTAATAGAAAGCGTGTTTTTTTAGTCGCATTACCCTTACCAGGATCTTCAGGATTACCGATTTTTCATATTCAGACCAGAGAAACAGTAATGTTTTGTTCCAAGTAATACGGCGTGTACTAAGGCATACACATGACTTGAATTTGAGACAAGCATGTGACTATTGGCAGGGACAGCTGGAGAGTTTTGTACATTTAACTAAAACACACGCTTTAATATAAAACCAAACTAAAAAGTAGAAAATAAATAATAGTTTAAAAAACTCGCTTTAATAGAAAACTGAACTAAAAAGTAGAAAATAAATAATAGTTTAAAAAACTAAAAAATACGCTTTAATAGAAAACTGAACTAAAAAGTAGAAAATAATTTTAAATAAGTTTGAAATAAGAATAGAGTGATTAACAAGAAATATTTATTTTATTGTAAAAAAGCATGGGTTGCTTTTTAAGATATTTTCATAATGGGTCTACTTTTACCAATATCTGTCATTAAATATTTACAACAATTGACATCTAACACCCCACGCTTTTTTACGATAAAATAAATATTTCTTGTTAATCACTCTATTCTTATTTCAAACTTATTTAAAATTATTTTCTACTTTTTAGTTCACTTTTCTAATAAAGCTTGTTTTTTAGTTTTTTAAACTATTATTTTATTAACTTGAAAAACAATTTTACATTTTAATTATAGTTATAAACAATTGTTTAAAAGTTAAAACAGTTGTTTTATATAATTGTTTAAATTAATTGACTTGTACAATTTTGTAAAAATTTGTTTTTTGCTTGGGTACTGTACCTGAACAATGGCTGCAGCGGAACTTGCATGAAAAAAAGGAAATTTCAAATAATTCTAACTGGAAATGACGATATTGAACAATTAGACAAAGAAATTATGCAAACTGAAATAAAAATGGTGTAACTCTCACAATCCAACCACATACTGAGAAAAAAATTTAAATGTACGAATTGGTAAAATTTTTATCAATTTCATTTAATGCATAAAAATAAAAAATTTATATTGTGAAATGTTTTTAAAGTAATTGCTGATTTCTTAAATTTTTATTAAAACTTCAAATATTCAGAAAACAAAAATAATGAATATAATATAAAGTATTTAAAGTGCATCTACTTTGACATGATTTATGGTTTGTCTTAATTTTTAAAAATTTTATTTAGAAAACCACTTTTTAAAGCTGAAATACGATACTAGAGTTGTCTTTTTACAAGATTAAAGTCTCTAAAAGTCCCGAAATAGTTCATAAATGGACCTACAGAAATTTAGTAGCCACCCTGTAATTGCTAAAAATATATTTGCGTACATAAATTCGTACGTAATTTGCGTACGTAAAATGTTACGAAACTAAGTAAGCTTAACTTTTTGCGTAAAAACATTGGGCTAAAAAAAGTTTTTGGTTGTATTTTATTAAAAAATATTGTTTAATAAATATTATAAAGTTTTTTGAAGTAATATAAAATTAAAAAAAAAAAATAAGTTACAATAATTCTAAATATTTTCGTTTTAATATTTAATTTATTTTAACAAATTTCTGTTTGTGGGAAATGTTTATGGAAAACATGAATTTTTGATGAAATTGATCCATATGATGCTTATGTATTTACACAAACTTAAAAAAAAATAAAAAATTATGCTACAGATTATTTTCTAATACCAAGAGTAGTGTTGCAGACTGGCAGAAAACTTTTTTGCTACTGGGAAACTTATTTATACAAGTTTTTATATTACAAGTCACATTGATACATCCAACATTTTTGAAATCCGTTATGAGTATTATACATACACAGTGATTGTGATGATAGTTGATCTTAGTAAATGAACATGTTCATCCTCTAAGCTCTTCTATGCACTTAACGTGTTCATACACTAAGCTCTTCTATTATAACTTGTGTTTTTTAACTGTTCCTTTTTTTTTTTTCTCTTACTATTTTAGTGTCAAAAAGAAAATTTGCCCAGTTAGCAAGTATTTTTTCTCGCAGAAAAAGAGCATTTAAACCCATGTATCCTTTATAATTTATGTTGTGTTTTTATATACTATATATATATATAAATTTGTTTTTACAATTTTAGATATTTTTTTATGTTTCATATCATAGAATTTAGTACAACATATTGTTTTCAATTCATATGCACCAACTATTTGCTCCTTATTAAACATAATAAGAATTTGTAATAGATATTGTAAGTTAAAATGTATAATACAGTAAACACTCGATACAGCTACCCTTCCAGGGACCAGCAACAAATGGTCGTAATGAAGAAAGGTCTTTAGAGTGAATTAAAAAAAATCATAGAAACAAGGAAATAAACTTACCCAGAAACACTTATTTATTTACAGTACCGTACATTTTTATGGTTTCTTATACATTTGTACATTTCTATGATAAAGTCTGTTATTGCCAATTGTTTCATTATGTTCTTCAAAGATTTTAAAATGAAATTTAAAATTTTTTTTTAGTTTTTGAAGAAAATTTTCACTGCTGTTTTTTTTTTTCAAAATATCGATGCAATATTTCAATTGAATCGAAAACAGCTTTTTTGGTTGGCCTTTCGATTGAATTGCCATCAGGTTCATCTTGATCTTCATCAGAGTCATCGATTAAATCGTTTTCAGATCAGTAATCCGGACAATAAATTCTTTCTCATCATAAACTTCACAGAACTGAAGATTTGAGGAGTCTACCTCAACAAATTCAATAAAAGACAACTGGCCGGGAAAATTAAATTCAACAAGAAGGTTTGTCAATTCTCTATTGTCGTTGGCTTGTACAGTACGCAAAAAAACATCTCCAGAATTTTTTTCATTCCATTTTAACTTTTGGTTCTCAATATTTTAGCAAAAATGTAAAATAGCTCACTTGAAGGATTACGTCTTGAAGCACGCAAAAAGTTTGCTTCTTCCCCGCTTTAAAGAAATTTGCATTCAAGATTGGCAAATTTTGCGTACTGTACCTGTGGAAGGGCATCGGACAATACTGGTATTGGCGATGATGATCGAAGTTCAGGAGCTTACGAAGTTAGGGTTTCCGCTTTTTCCAATTTTTCTTTGGCTTAGAGGCCGTTATGATGAAATCAGATAGCTATTGCTTAATGAGTCTAACTATTCCATGCCGATTTTGCTAAGTGCATGGCTCCAAGAACATCAATTTCATATGACTTCTTTACTTCAATGGCAGTAATCATCCTATTATTTTTCAATAGTTGGATTTAAAGCTGTGAATTACTCCCTGATCCATAGTCTAAAGTACTGCTATCACATTAGGTGGGAGAAATTGTATATGAACAGCCTTCAGTTTGGTGCCAACGGGATGTGTAGTGCAGTTGTCGATAATCAAAAAAATCTTTCTCTTGTATTGACCATTTTCCGTTCTAGATTTCTGACCCATTCTTCAAAGAGTACACTTGTTATCCATAATTTGTTGCTATTTTTGTAAATCATAGACAAAAATTTGACTTCATTACCTCTCCGACATGCTTTGAACCCTTCTTGTGAACAAATAGAGCAGATTTCACTCAAAGGTTCACCGGTCAGGACTGAATTGTCAGCTGCGCCACCAAAGTTTTTTGAAATACGTTTTCACAAATTTCGAAGAAAATATGTGGTCACTATAACAAAACATTGCCAGCGTTTTGGTCATTGTAAAAAATAATGATGAAAAAATGATTGGGACTTTCAATGTTGGTTGTTATAACTATGGGATCGCTGTTATTCTGTATTAAAAATTGTTAATCGTTGCTTGAATCTTATTGTTCGAGTGCTTTAAAACTATGATATACTGCTTTAATTTGTCTATTTTCTATTCTAAAATCTATTTTCATTGTTCTTTAGTTTTCAGTTTTTTCTGCTCAAAAACCTTTGGAAGCAGGGCAACACCTGCATTAACTTGATAATTCATTTTACTTCATTCACTTCAATTTTAAGTGCACTGTTGTAACTGTTTATTCATGCTAATATTCCTTAATTCATGAAACAGCTTGGGTGAAGGCTCTAACCCCTCACGAGATAATCTGTTGTTGCATGAAGATGAGTATTCTGAACTGTCTGAAGATGATTCTGATACTGATTGGAACAAAAAAGACTCTTGGAATAGTCATGTAAGAAAAACTTCTGTGTTGATCTTATTTTGCCCTTGTTTAATACGAAAATGTCATTTTAATGTCAGTTCTATTAATTTTTATACATCTTTAAGTTGTCATATGTAAAAGTTCATCTGTGAAAACTACTCCTTATTTAGTGAACAGATACACACTGTAAAAACTATTAGACATTTGATACTCAAAGTGTAAAAACTAATACTTCAAAAATGCAGCAATACATATTTGAAGCAGTATATGTTGTTAATCAAGTATTTATACAAAAACATTTTGTTAAAAAATATATCATAATGAGTTTTGTACAATGTTTAGAAACATTTTCTCTAAAAAAATCTCTCTTTTTCATTTAAAAAACTCTAATGCCAAAATAATCGAAGTCATTTTCTGAGTAATTTAGAATCTTGCAAGTAATTTATGTATGTAAATAATGCTTTTATTTTCCCCTGACCTTTCTCCAAACTGGAAAATTGTGTGCACATTGTTCTTGTTTCAAGGTATAAATAATGTCAATAAATTTTAAGTGGCCTCAAAAGTTTTGAAATTATAACTAAAACTTTTTGCTGTACTCTAGTCACCCTTTTTTTTTAAGAAATGAAGTACTACTTGAAAGAAATGAAGCAGCAAAAATACACTTAAGTGTTAATGAAAGCAAAAATCAATACATGCTTGTGAGTGAGAGCAGCATATCTAAAATTTCTAGAAATTAAAAATCATGAATTTGAACTTGTTGACAGTTTCACTTACCTTGGCTCAAAGGTGAACAATCTGGGCAAATTGTATAGCAAGATCAATTGACTCTCAGCTGCTGCTATTTAGTATTGTAATGGATTGAGAAATTTCCTACAATCAAAATTAGTAAAAAGAAAATAATAAGTTCTTATATATATGAAATCATTATTAGACCTATACTCACAAATATGGTTCCGAAACCTGGACGATGGCAAAATCACAGGAAAATCAGCTTGCTATCTTTGAGAGGAAGATTTTTAAGGTATGTTAGTATTATTAATGGTATATTTAGGTATGAGGGTTGTCTGAAAAGTTTTGATGTCATCATTTATTGATGAGTACTCCCTCAACATGTAGATGGCAGCATTCATCAACAAAAGTTTAGGAATGTATTCAGGCATTCGTTGAAAGGTATTCCCTAAAATTTCAGCAATTTTTGACCCTCAGTTTTTGTTTGACAGTTGTTTGAGTAAGTCATAGTGCATGTTTTTGTAAAAATGGAGAAAAAAACGAATACTGTGATTAAATACTTGCATTTGAAAGGCAATACGCTCATGCAAATTAAAACCGAGTTGGATGCTGTTTATGGAGACTCTGTCCCTTCATTTGCAGCCATGAAAAGATGGGCAGCTAAATTTAAACATAATGATGAGCATTCGGGACACCCTAAAACTGCAACCACCAGCAATATCATCGAAAAAGTGCACCAAATGGTACTGAATAACCGTTAAATTAAGGTTAGCAGAGGCTACGGGCATATCAAAAGAATGCATGTGTCATATAATAACTGAAGAATTGGATATGTGTAAGCTATTCACAAGCTGGGTGTCGCATTGCTTACTTTGGACTTAAGACTTAAACGCATTCGAATGAACATTTCTAAGGAACTGCTGAAGCGGTTTAAGCAAAACAAGTCAGAATTTTTGCGCCGATTCATAACTGTTAATGAAACGTGGATCATCCACTACACTCTTTGAGATGAAAGAACAAGCAAAACAGTGGACTGCAAATAAGGAACCTGCTCCGAAAAAAGCGAAGATGGTTTCATCAGCTAAGAAGGGAATGGCGACTGTTTTTTTGGGATATGCACAGAATTGTGTTTATCGATTATCTTCAAAAAGGTAAAAAAATAATGGAAGTTTATTATGCGTCATTACTTGACGAGCTGAAGGTAGAAATTGCAAAAAACCGACCGCATTTGAAGAAGAAGAAAGTGCCTTTCCATCAAGACAATGCGCATGCTCACACTTTGACGGTTGCCATGGCTAAAATTCAAGAACTGCACTTCGAATTGGTTGACCATTCACAGTATTCACCAGATCTGGCCCCCAGCAACTTCTTGTTTCCTAACCTTGAAGTTTCACTTGATGGAAGGAGATTTTCTGCAAATGAGGTCATCCAACATGTAAACTCTTATTCTGAAGAGTAAGATGCCAGCTATTTCTGGGAAGGGTTAAAGAGGTTGGAAGAAGTGTATTAACTTAAAAGGAGACTTTGTCGAAAAAATAAAACTATATTTGGCAGAAAAAATACATCTTTCCATGTTAGGCTAAAAACTTTACAGACAACCCTCGTACAGATATAACGAGTTATACAAGATTTACTCAGAGGCAGATATTATCTCAAATATAATAAAATTAATCACATTAAATTTGCTGGACACATTCTTGCTGAATATTTTTCAGAAACAGATAAATTAATATTTCCAAATAACATAGTCAAAAAAGTTGTGTATTCTATTAGTATCAGGGTTCATATGCCTCAGGGAGAACAGAGAAAACCTGAAAATCTCGGGGAAAATAAATCAGCCTTAAAATCTCAGGGAAAAAAGTAAAATCCCCCTTAAAACGTGAAAAAAATCATTGTTACTCTGAAAAAAAATCCTACTCTTCGAGGCTATTTGCTTAACTCTAACTCGAGGAATTGAAGTTATAGAATTATTTTGATAACATAGACTTGCAGAAAGTTATTCTTAAAGAAAAGACTTTTTTCGAGTTATCAGAAGAATTTCTGTAATCGAAGTTTGATTATATTTATGTGGCTAAAAATAATTAAGCCTGTGATGGAAAACTCAGAGAAATCTCAGTGAATTTTATTTCTGAAAATTAATATAAACCCTGAGTGTCCAACGCTAGAGTATTAACACCGTTTTTTTCCTTAACAGTATGCAGAAATAATTTTGATCGTAATTTACTTATGTCCAAATTAACAAAAAGCAATTCATCTTTCAACCAGTTTATATTACATTGAGTCATTGACAAATATTTATTTAAAGCATTTGGTTTGACTTAACCCTGTATTGAACTGGATATATCTGATACAAACCCAATGCGTTCTTTGTCATCAAATTTAAAATGTGCTGGATTAATAATGTCTTTAATACAAGTGCCTTATGTTGCTGTTAGTTTGCTTGCAATTAATATTTTACGTTGATTTGAGTATTGTATAATATATCTGTCTTGAAGAAAAAAATTATCTCTTTCTTGCTTTTCTTTCTTTTTAAAATAATTATATGGTGATAAAAAAAAGTCACAATACTATATAAAATCGTAATGTGTTACTTCTTGTTATTAAACCCATTTAGGTAATTTTATATTATACAAAAAATTTCTTCAGATAATCAACAATACCAGATAAAAATGCTTTTCAGAATTTTTTTGTAAATCTAATAAATAACAGTGAATGAATTAATCAGGAATATTCACATTAAACAAATTATTACAAAATTTAATTTAACAAAAGAAACTGTTGTGATGTGCACTGCAGAATGTATTAATCAAACTAATAAACCAATCTTTTACTTTGGTTATGACCTTTTTCTTTGGGATTAATATAATCATAAACCACTAAAATCTTACATATATCACCTTTGTTTATGTGTGTAAAAAAATTATTTTTGTATACAACTCATAATATATACATTATTTAACTAAAAAAAAAATTTAATTGCCACAAATTAAAAAATAAAATACTAAATTTTCAATGTTAGATCATATTTTAGCCTTGGAATGTATTAATCTTACAAAATTTCAAATAAACCAACTAAAAAACTTGGTTTTGAACAATCCTAATATTGCATGTCCCTTGAGTGTACTATTCATGAACTTTAAATAAGACAAATCTTCTTTCAGGACATTCTATTATCGTATATTAACTTAATTAATTAATAACTTAATAATATTGATTGTTATTCTAACATTTGCTCTGTCTTTGTTTCTAATGATAGTGATTGCTGCTTCCAACTCGCATTGACAAGATTCAACCTACAAATGTGACTTTAGTTTCTAAACTTACTGTTGGATATAGGTGAGGTATATGATGTCACAAAACCTGTTTCCGGATTGATGCCATCTAAATTAGCCCCCAAATCTGTTAATTTCATAGCGATATCCTTGAAATTTGATCATTTGGGCATTTTTCTTGTTTCATAGGGTTTCAGCTTGAAGAATGTTTTTGCAACCACCTTTAAATTTTGTTCAAATGTTGAAGACCATCTAAAAAAAAGTGCTTTAAAGAACAATTTTGTTTCATCTTAAGCGAGATTTCATGTTATGCGATTTTGTGTCAAACAAATAAATTAACATTAAGTTTAAACTTCATTGTATGCAAAACTACTTGGGCAATTCTTTGGATTATGCATAGAACATTTTCGTTCTTTCTTCTCTTAAATGAATTAGAAATGCAAAAATATGATGAATCTAGTAGTTATATATAAGTTTTATATAAAATTAGTTTGTGGCAAACTTGCATGAAAAATAATTTAACTAGGTCAAATACACACTTATAAGTCACTGACGCTGGAGACAAGGAAGTGTCCAGTACGTCGACTCTAAACACAATATTTTATGTAATTATGAATTTTTGGTCTGCACGTCTTTGCACTAAAAAAATTGAGTTAAACATATATAAATATCCAAAACTTTTGCTTTACTTTGTTATTCTAATGAGTCTACTTTTTCAGCATGGTGCTTCTGAAAAGAACACAATGAAAAACTTGCATTCAAATAAACAAGGTCACAGCTGAAAATTAAGTGAAATCTCTGCAATGAGTTGAAAATTTGAACTGCAGTAGTTGAGACCAATAACAAACTTTATCATTAGCTTTGTTTATTTTATATTATCCTTGCAATTCTAGATATCGTTATGGGTTTGTATAATTTTGTTTTCACCTTAGTAATGCCATATCTCTTCCCAAAATGTGTGCCAAACAAATTTTAAACTCCTATTAACTATTTTTATACTATTTTTAAGTTAATGTAACAGTGTAATATATTTTATTATAATGAATTTCAAGACCTGTTATCATAATTTTTTTAAGCGTATGATAATTTGCTTGGTGTTGAATTTTATATTTATACAAAGGAGCATGTTTTTCTTGATTGTGTTAAAAATTAACCTTTTATTTTTAGCTCTGTGACTTGTGCAACTTAGTACTATTTAAATTCATTGAAAAGTATTAGTATACATTACCATAAACTATGTATTATGGAATGACCTGTGAAAAGTGTTTTAGTGTAGTATTTTTGTGAACGTTCGTAAAGAGCATTCCATATGAAAGACTGTTTTTACCATCAATCTTGTACTGTATTGTCAAAAAAATATAAATCATTGATACTTTTATCTTGTTATTCCGTACAAATATTTTTTAAAGAATTATGGTTCATTTTTAAGAACTACTTTTGTAGTTAAGCTAAAACAACTTTTGTGTGTTTTATGTCCATATACTTGAAAAGTATGATTAGTGTTTTTTGCTCTAGTTTAATTAATGGTATGAAAGCTTTTAATATTTTTTAGACTAGTGTTAGTCTCCTTAAGATTGCATAATTCTTTGAGAGGAGGCAAATTGAATTTATAAGATTATCATTATTTTGTGCGAAAGGCTTTGTCTCTTTAGGGTTCAAATTTATTTTATTCTAAAATGATATTATGATCTGTATTTAAATTTTTATGCAAGATTTTATATATATAATGTTTGAGTTAAATATTTTCAGTCATTTATATTCAACGCAGGCTGATTGCCATATTTTTTGTCTTTGTTTATCATTGTATGTTGTTTTTTTTTTTTTTTTTTTTTATTTTATGCACTGACTGTTATTACCTTGTATATAACAATTTAATAATACAACTAAAATAACTAAAAGATGTAATATATTAATAATACAGTGATGCTGTACTTCAGAGATAATTTTAAGTGCCATTTTCTCAGTTTTACAGAAAAGAAAAGCATTTTAAAAACAAATAATTTCTTTAGTAACGTTAGGAACTTCCATGAATCTCAGTTTATGATGCTTACAATTATTTTACACAATTTATGTATTTATTTGTTTTCACAAGTTAATCTCAACTCAAACCAAAAAAAGTCCTCTTACAACAGATTAACCCTAAAGTACAGAATAGTCTTTGCTACTAAGTAGTAGAAAATAGTTTCCTATGCAAGAGTTTTATTCCCATTGGTGATATTTTGTAATGCCATGAAAGGGTCAGCCTGATAGTATCAGTTAGAATTTCACAAAACAAAAATTGACTTTAGTGCAGTTACTTACCATTGAGCTCACTGACCTGCAGTATAGTCTGAAAATTCTGGATCTATACATCCAGAACTTCTAAACTTGTGTTTAGGAGTTGGTTACTGCAAGTTCTTTGTGTATTTTGACATCTGTCTTTTTTTTCTGGTTTATGTGTGGTGGAGTCAGGAGCAATTATGTGTGTTTTAGTTTAGAATCTATTTTTTAGTCACATTGACACATGCATTATCAGATAATTATTTAGTATACAAAATTTCTTTCAACAAATTATCAGTTTTATTGTGAATCACATTTTTATACATTTTAGTTTTTTAATACTTTTCTTTGGTTATTTTTAACTAATTTTAAAGACATATGTTTAAATCAAAGTGTTGTACACTTATGAATTCAAATAAACCCAAATCATACTGTCTTAATAGTATATATATATGCTTATTATACCACAAATATTGGACTTTGCTTTGACATTAATAGTAATGAACAATATATGGAAGATTCATAATTATAATATGAAATGTATTCTCAAAAATTAACTTATAATTTGTTCAAAATCTTTTTGATAGTTAAAAGTTAATAGTATTAGTACTTTTTCAAATATTATATAAAAAGTTACATTAGTGATAATTCCACTTGCTAATAAACTAATCTGCCAAATTTATAGGTTTTGCTGTGTCAAACTTCAAAAGTTAGCTTCTCTACTTTTGTTATTTTCTGCTACTTTACATTTAGTAGGCAACTTCTATTTTTTTTTATTATTATTGTGCTACGAAAAGCTAGTTCAGAATGATTTTGTAAGACCATTTCTTTATTCAGGATGTCAAGCATTTTACAAAATGAGGAAAACAGGGATTTTTCAATTTTTCATGGAATTTGGGAATAAAGATTAAATCAAGGAAACAAAGATTTCTTAGTTTCTAAAGTTACAAATAGAAACAATCAATGAGCACAAGAAATTTATTATTTTGTACAATTTTTCATTCTAATTTTAATACATCTTGAATCAATCAACAAATTAATCAATTTTCAGAAGTATTTTTATCATGAAAGAAGTACAAATAATATTAATTGTTGGCAAAATATCAAAGTTTCAAATTGTTTTCCCTGTGTAAATTTATTTATACTTCAAAATTATATTTACAAAGCTTTCAGATTGTCTAAAAATTAACTATGTATTGAACTTTACCTTAGTGTTTTTTAAAGACATATTTGCTTTTTTAACAATTTGCAACTTAAAGTTTGCTTAATTGATTGCATTGATAAGAAAAGTATCTTCAAGTAATGTGTTTGTTCGATAATTAATCTTATTTCTTAGTTTTATTTAGGCTTTTATAATTCAGTGCTGCTAGTCATAGCTCTATAACTGTTCATAAATATGAACAAAAACTTGATGTGTTTAAGTTTTTGCTGTAGGCATTGTTTGAATTTATTTGTTGATCAAATTGTCATATTGACCTTGATTTTTGATATATACTTGAAAATTTATATCTAAGTTTTTATATGACTACCTAATTTTAATCATAATAGTGGTTGTTTTTCTAAAAAAATGTGACCTAAATCTAATATTCTAATGTATCCTAACTTCTTAAACTAAATACAAAGAGTTGAAGAAAAGAAGAGTCTTGGCATTGAATAAAACCCAATAACAACTCACCAAATGTAGGCTTTTTGTAGAATATTGTACATAGATTAAAATTAAATCGTGGCTTTGATTCCTTTTTTTTTTTACTGTTTTTCTCCAGTTTTAATTTTTTCTACAAGATGCCTTCTTAACTTTAACTCATCAAATAAGATTGTATCTTGTGATTGATCTTTTGCATGATTTTAAATTTCATTCTCATGTAATATGCATCAGGTATGTAAATTATGTACCTGTGTTTCTAAATAAAATTCTTTTCATGAATACTAACATGTGTTTATAAAAAAACTTATAAATAAATCATAAAAAGATAATACATTGGCAACTTGAGATTTTATTTTATCAGATAAATTATTGATGCATTTATACAAACAAAATTTCCATGTGTTCTTAAATTGTAAAAAAAAAAATATTAAACACCACTTCATTAGCAAAATTTATTTATATTGAATAAAAATATTTAACAATTTATTTTACAACCTAAGTTTGAAAAAATATCTTTATTTATAGATTTGAAATTAATAAACTGTTGAAGGGTTTTGCTATGTAGATGATTATTCTTTTTGTAGCATTCAGCACTTTATTTAAAATTAAAATAAGAGAAAACCCCATCAGTGAAATAGAAAATAATGATTTCTCGGAAATTTAAAATAACATTTATCACCATTAAAAAAAACTTAATTCACAATAGAAAAGCTTTAAATCTGAGTCTTAGCCAACTATGTTAGAATTATGAAATTTTTAATGTCCCTTCTCTTAATTGAATTGGCCCTTATATTGGATTTCTTCGGTACTCAAGTTAGAATCCAATGTGTTATAAAATGCCATCCTTATCCTTCATGTACTCTAATGCTGAATAAATTTGAGAATTGCGAGTTGAATATAAAGAGATCAAAATATGTGTCTCTTTCGAAGCCAAGTAATACTGGTAATTCTTAGTCTTCCGATGACATTCTACAAGAAGGAATTCAACAATTAGAATTTCATGGACTCGAAGATACTGAAGATTTTCTTCGACCACTGATTGATACACAATTATTAAATTTGACTGTTGGATGACAGTGAAGTACACTCATGTCCAAAAGTTTAGAATAATTAATGAAATATGCAAATGATGGTATTAGTTTTAATGCAATGATTCAAAATTACTTGGGAAAAACAAAGGTAAAAACATTGTGCATTTGCAAATCATTTCAGTTGACACATAACAACTGTCAGACCAAGTATAAAATGGCCGGAATGGGAAACGAGTGTTGTGGGAAATTTGATTAAAATGTCATAACTGTTTGTTACGAATACAAAGACAAAAGATGCCTAAAAATGCAACTTGGACTTGTTAATAAAAAATAGAATAATCAGCATGCTGGAATCTTGTTCGATCATAAACTGGTGTCACAGCAGTGGCTGCTCATTAGGGTGGATCGTTCTTCTATGAAGAAAAAAAATTATTATTAATCAAAACCTACCTATGGGGAAAAGATGTTCTGTGATATAGAGATTATGGAAAAAATAATAAAAAAAAATTAATTTTAAAATTTTGCACTGCCACAAAGGGGTTGAATTTTCGAAAAAAATGCAAAAAGTCCTAATTTTAGTTGAATGATTTTACACTAAAAATAATTGTTTTTTACAATATAAATCCTAAAAAAGTTACGATTACTGACTAATTTGTAGTACAATGTACATTTCAATTTTTTTTTTACCTAACTCCCTCCCCCCCCCACCCACCCCATATCGCCGTTGAATCAGCCCTACAACCCTATAGTGCAATTGTTAGCGGCTTACGGAATTCAACGCCTAATCGGTGAGCGCTGTTCTTCTAAAATAAATTAAATTACAATTTTATTATGTGACGTTTGTTTGTGTACTTTGACTTATACTGTACTGTGGCGTTGTTAAGAAAAGACATGATTTGTCCTATATTTGGGTCAGGCTGTAATATGCCCACGATTATGCTTCCTACGTACGAAAAACGTAATAAGGTGCGTATATTGGCATTCAAAAAGAGAAGCAAAGTACAGTGTATTTAAATATACTTTTCTCCGCATGTCAATAATTTGCAAGTAAGTTAGAAGAGACCCTGGAAACAATCAGCTTTAATACCAATAAATGACCACTCCAACATTTTGAGAAAAATAAGTTCATACTACTACAAATATCGTACTTTCAAAGCTAGAAAATTAACTGAAAGCTATCTCAAGGAAAGCACATCGTAAGTTTTGTTCATGCGTCGACTTGGTTGTTTTCAGATTATCTGGCACCGTCAATAACACGAGGGCTATAATGTGCCGAAAAATTCGTCATTTGGCAAGCCAAAATACATTTACAAACATCCATGCCTTACACGGGACTAGTACCCGCAACTTCGTGGTCTAGAAGCTAGCACACTAACCACTATACCGTTTGGTAGGCTAGGTCATGCGTCGACAATGACATAGATACAACAATGTTGGTTGCGATAATAGGTATACGAAATATGGAACTGATTCTGAAGCGTCCACTACAATGGTTTGTGTGCCAGTTACAAGCCAAAGAGTGACCGTATGCGAGATACTACCTGTAGTTTCATTCACGTAAACCCAACCTATGCGAACTGACTAACAAGAAAGACTTAAATGCTGATCAACTGTGTTTAATGGAAATTTGTGAAGCCATCACTGCGGACAAAGCAGCAAAGGGCTGTTGAAGTGAAACTCTGGAAAGATTCGCCACTCAAGGTGGTTTACAACCCCCAACAGAATTCTCATGTTCTACTTGGCTTAGAAGAAGTCCAACCAAAGCTTTATTTACATTAATTACGTTAATCGTAAAAGTCGAGGCACATATGTGATTCAAGATCAAAACCAAACAATCGGTAATCTATGGTGCAGAGCATTTGCGTTAATCAATCTTTCTATCGCGTTATTTCTCAATTGATTTGAAGATTGTCATTGATCCAGTAATTTTTGAAACGGGGGTGTTGGAATTACTGACTCTAATTACTCTACCAGAGTAAAAGAGCTATAAGAATTCTTGAAACTTAAGAGAGTTGACGACCTTTGTTTGAAACTTAAAGATATTTATTTTCCTTTTGAAATAATCTGTTGAGGGAGCTGCTTTTCTCCAACCACTCGGTGTGGCGGCCTAATCCTCTCTCTCTGTATTTCCTCCCACCGAAGGAAAGCGGGGGTGTTCTGCATTCCAACCCAAAAGGGGCCTCTTAACATAGTGACTCACATCCTGGCTGGTCTGCAACATACTCCCACCTTTGAGTTTAATTTTTGAACTCAAACTTAATCCTAAAACAGAGCTCTCCCCAACAGAGAAACATTAAATTTTACATAAACGAAAAGGTACACAAAGTATTATGCAATACATTTTAAACAATATTATGTTATCAAATGCCAAACTTATAAAGATATATAAAAACATACAATTTAAATGCAAAGTAAGATATATATAGGATGAAAATACCCTAAATTAATTTTTCAAATGATCATGCTTAATATGTTAATCGATCTGGAGTAATAATTGTTCGACCACTTTTGGTACGAACACTAAAATTAGGATTTTTCTTAGAATTTAAAGTCTTCAATCTCCAAACAATAAAGTCTTTTAACCGGTCTTAATAGTTCTCCGGATTCAGTTTTTACTTGGGCTACTCGAACCATGCCATCTTTACCTGGTAAAAGTTTGATTACTTTAGCCTACATGCATGCAGTGACCAGAATGCCCGTTTCTTGTCGTCATTTTCTATAAGAACTATATGTCACCCAATGACAGAGGCCTAAGCTTTGTGCGGTGAACTGCCTGATGCCTTAACTGTCCCAAGTATTCGATTCGAAAACGTTGCCTCAGATTATCTCGTAAGATTTGTTTGTATTGGGACCTCTTGTTCAGCCCACTATGGTCCAATATGTCTATGTCATTAACGCTTGAAGATCTTATCTCTTGAAGGAACATAGACGGGGTTAAAGGTGCAAGATCATTCACATCTTGGGACACATATGTAAGTGGTCGTGAGTAGTTAGAAAATGACAGTCCTGAGCCATAAGGTGGAGCTGTGGAGCAACCTTGATGGAATGAGACCCCAGTTGTGGCCATTTCGCGTTAAAATGCTTGCTTGTGATTGGTCGGATTTAAACACGTGACTAAGTGGACGCTTGTGATTGGCTACACAGTTTAGTAAGATAGTTTTCTGCAAAATTTAAGGCAGTGGCGCCATCTAGGGGGGAATTTAAGAGTCATTTACATTAAATTACTAAGATCAGAGATATATGCAAATAAAAAAAAATCTTAACACGACTTTTAAGTTTAATAAAAGTAAAGGCCTTTTGCTAAGGGTCTAAAGAACCCTAACCCCGAGCTACACGTGACATTTCAATATTTTACCAAACAATTGTTAAAATATCGACTATCGGATGTTGCCTTCATGGGAACTCATCTACCCACCCCCCTTCCCTAACCAATTTTGAATAAGCTAATTTGAAATACTTTAGAAAATGTTAATTATTTTTAAGCTAAATTTTAAAAGTGAGGACCCACCTCCTGCCCGATACCTCTTTTAGGAAGAATTGGTACCGCCTCACTCCTCCCTATAAAAAGAAAAAAAAACTTATTCCAAAGAACGTATATTTCTTTGAAATATGAGGTCACTAACCAACCATCCAATACTGAATTTCATGAAAATTTTAGTCTGTCTAAACATTTTTTCATGAAAATTTTAGTTTTGAAACAAATTATTTGAACACTAAAGTAAAAAAAAATTATTTTTAATAGAAATTTTTACTAATATCTAGTTGTATGTAGCTTTTTCTGAAAAAATTTAATGAATTTCACGAAAATTTTAACGTACCCTTAACAGTTTTCATGAAAATTTTAATTTTGATACAAACAAATTTAACTTTAGCGTTACAGTTTACTTCATACAAATGTGCAGAAATATCTTAATTTTTTTTTAACTAGCATATCTTTCTTTATGATGTTATTACCAATGACTCACAACGGCTCCCAATTGGCTCTCAATGGCTCCCAATACCTGTTAAAAGCTTCTTAACTGCTCCCAATACCTGTTAAATGCTCTCAATACATGTTAAATGCTCTCTAAATGCTCCGTAACTGCTCCCAATGCCTGCTAAATGCTCCCTAACTGCTCCCAATACCTGTTAAGTACTTCCTAACTGCTCCCAATACCTGTTAAATGCTCTCAATACCTGTTAAATGCTCTCAATACCTGTTAAATGCTCTCAATACCTGTTAAATGCTTCCTAACTGCTCCCAATACCTGCTAAATGCTCCCTAACTACTCCCAATGGCTCTTGAGTCCCGATAGTTGAGCTTTACCCCAATAAACTTGTTAGAAATTAATCTGTCTATGTTAGTTATATTAATCAAGATAGTTTTTATTGTACAATGATACTTACTTAAGTTGATGAATGACAACACAGAACTAGCTGCTAATGCTGAATAGAGATGTGATAACTGATTTTGGATACTCTAATGTCCAAATAAGAGAGAAAAAAGTAACATACTTGAACATCTTACAACTAAGAATTCAAAAGTGAACGTGAAAATTTGCTTTACGAATAAACATCATGTCTTTAAAATGTGTACGAATATCACTAAATAAGTTAAAAAAGTAACATACTTAAACTCTCTACGACAAATAACTTTAACATTAACGTAACAAATTTACTTTACACATAAAAATCACTTTAAAATGTGTAAAAATATCGCTAAATAAGAGAAAAAAAGTAACTTACTTAAAATTTCTAAGATAAATATTTAACATTTACACGAAAATTCCCTTCATATGTAAAAATCACGACTTTAAAATATGACATGCAAGAGAAAAGTAACGTACTTAAACTTTCTACGACAAATAACTTTAACATTAACGTAAAATGTTACTTTACACATAGAAATCCCGACTTTAAAATATGTAGAAATATCGCTAAATAAAAGAGAAAAAAAGTAACATACTTAAACTTTGTACGACAAATAACTTTGACATTAACGTAAAAAATTTTCTTCACATATAAAATCACGACATTAAAATGTGACGTGTAAGAAGAATTAGCATACTTAAAATTTCTACGGCAAATAATTTTAACCTTTACGCGAAAATTTACTACATACATAAAAATCATGTCTTTAAAATATGTAAAAATATTGTTAAATAAAAGAAAAAAGTAACATATTTAAACTTTCTACGACAAATAACTTTAACATTAACGCAAAAATTTACTTTACACATAAAAATCACGACTTTAAATTTGACATGTAGGAGGAAAGTATAACATACCTATAATTTCTACGACAAAGAATTCAAACATTGCCATTCATGTTTTTAAAATGTATAATGACAACTCTAACTTTTAGAAAAAAGAAACACTAAAAATTTACAAGGCAGAGAATTTAAAATTGAACGTGAAAATTAACTTTACATGTACAATCATACTCTTATATCAACGGTAAATAAGATAAAAAAGAAACTCTAAAAATTTATAAGGCAAAGAATTTAAATAATACGCGAAAATTTACCTCACATATAAAAATTATGTCTTTCAAATGTGTAAGAATAACGCTAAATTAGGGAAAAAGAAATACTATAAATTTATAATTTAAGGAATTGAAACAATACGCGAAAATTTATTTCACACATAAAATTTTTATCTTTAAAATGTGTAAGAATAATGCTAAATTAGAGAAAAAAAAATCACATACTTAAACTTTCTTCGACAAAAATTTAAACAATACGCGAAATTTTCATACACAATTATTTTCTTAGGTTAATGTTAAATAATGGGAAATTTAACAGAATAAAAATTTCAAAGATAAAGAATTTTAACCTTTACAAGAAAATTTACTTCACTTATAAATATCATGTCTTTAAACTTTAACGTGACAATTTACTTCTCATATACAATGAAACTCTTAGGTTAATGTTAAATAAAAGAAAAAGTAACATACTCAAAAATTTCTAAGATAAGCATAACGTAAAAATTTCATATCATGTGTTTAAAATGTAACATATAAGAGAGAAAAAAAAACCTAACATACTTGAACTTTCTATAGCAAAGAATTTAAGCGTTAGCGTAAAAATGTACTTTACATATAAAATTCACGTCTTTAAACGGGATGATAAGCATGTGACGGTAATTAGCCAATCAGGTTAGCGGTAGGTGATACGCCACTCGCCGGCATTTTTAGACCGGAGGATGAGTCACGCTAAAACTTGTTCAAACAGGTCGGGAGACTTGTACAGCAAGAACAGCAGCATCGACGCGCAAGCAGCGGGTGATGCTGTGGTGTGTCAGCAGGTCTTTGAGATTATCCTTTTCCTACTTTGCCTTTTTTCATAATGAAATGTTTGTGAAAACTTGGAATGAATGAAGTGGATTTCAAAGACACATTAGTAAGTGAATGTAGAATTCGCATGGACTTTCTTCCAAAAAGTATGATTCACTTGGAGAATTTAAGATCATTTCTACTTGAAAACTTTTCTATTATCTAAAACATTGAATATTGTTTAAACTCAGTGGGATTATATGCTACAATACGGGTAAAACTTAATAAAATTGTTACATAGAAGAAAAATAGCAAGAGATTTAAAATAAATACTAGTTATAGATACTCCAAAGAAAAAATTTCACCTCTACTTTTCAATCGGAAAATCAATACAAGTTGGAAATTTATGTTACTTCAAGAAAGACTTAGACAATTTACTTTGTAATAATATACGTTAAGGTGTCGTATTAACTCGTGCAATACATCATGACTAAGGTTTATTTTACTTATCAATCTAAGAAAGGTGAATTGGAGGAAAATATTAAATAAATTGTAGATATTAAATACATTGTAGATATGCATTCAAGTTTTGAAAATCGCCTGCAAGATTTTTAAAACATTTTAAGATAATTTGAAAGAAAATCACAAGTAATTTAGTTAACTTTTTTCATGGTAACACTCATATTCAATGACATGTTTTTAAAATTTAACCTTCTTTACAAGATAATAGTTATAAATTTTTTCAATCTCAGATGCGATATACTATTATTTCTAACATATATGTTTTGAATTGTGTAAAGTTTTTAAAAGAGTATATGCAAATCACCAATCAGAAACATAAAAATCTAACATCATTCAAACAAACTAAAATAATAAGATATTTTCCTCAGTGGAAATAGTTAACTACTCATGTGATGGAATATACTTAGAAAATTTAAATACTGAAAAAAGTTTGCTAGGCAAAACTTAAAGAATATTTTTTTTTTTTTTTTTTTTTTTTTTTTTTTTTGTGAAACACTAGCATAAATTGGAAAAATGTAGAGTTTGTTAATACGTAAAATTGAACATCATCTGGACAAACTAAATTGTACGTGAATTTTTTTTTATTTGAGAGGTGCTGACAATATATCATTAATATAGAGATTTTTAACTTCCACCCATAATTTCTAAATAACTTATACATAAATTTCAGAAAAATGAAACGGAATGTGTTTTACAAGACGCTGATTTTATAAGATGAATATTCAATACTAATATAACTGAGCAAAGTTCATTCCGGAAAAAACTTGTAAAAGATACTAATATTTTGAAAATAGTTTGAAATATCCTTTTAAATTTATGAATGCTCGCTTTCGAAAGACACAAATGAAACTGATAATACTCATGATAATTAACACATGCATAACATTAGTCAAACAAAGGGAAATTTTTATTACTTGGGACCGATAACTTTTCAGTGAAGTAGAACTTTCATAGGAAATTTGTGGAAACTTTTTCAACTTTTAAACCAAGTATCATGTACAATTTTAAATTACGATAGGAAATAGCATACTTCAGAATCGAAACAAGTCTTGTAGTTAAGCAAAATTTATTTCTCAAAGAATTGAAAGCATACCAGAGAAGTCCTTATCATTTCGCATCTTTTCTCATGTTGCAAGAAGATATACTTTGTAAAAGATCGTCGTAGCACTTAACAAAAATCAGTAAAAAAAAATATATTTTCTATGACAAAGATAAAACTTCACAACTTAAAAACTGAAATTTAGCTAAGTTGCATATGGTTTATTCACATAACTCGCATATACTTCAAATGTTGAAATATATTTGTCAGTTGAAATCAAACTCATCGAAAATAAATGCTATCTACATTTTCAAGTCGGAAATTACTATTAAATAAACTTTACATGTAAAACATTGTCATGTTAAAAAGAAAAATCTACAACAATGTAAATGATAATTTCACTGTTGGTACATAAATGATGAATAATTTATAATTTTATTCTAGGCAAACGTTTTATTGTCTAACAGAGAACTTAAACTTTAGCAGTAAAACGAAAAAATACAATTTTTATATCCTATTATGCTTGTCGAAAATTGAATTTATTAGCTGTTGTAATAGATTTTTATTGTCCAAATTTCTATAGTTTTTTCTTCCCAGTGCAATAAAATTAAGTTCATGTGTAATAAGTATGTTTTTTGATGAATCTTATAAATTTAATGAAATTATTATGACCTAAGAGATTGAGTGAACTGAATAAATCAATGATGTAAATTTAAACAGTGACTTGAACTGATACATAACTATAACTGTAAAGAAGTATGACAAAGTGATAGATGAAGAGAAAACAGAAGTTGAGTGAAATGTGTTGAAAAAAGTTGAAGACGACAAGAAATTCGTGAATGAGAATTATCATTGACTTATATTAACTTCGTTTTTCTTGCTTATGACAAGAAAATACACTCTTTCTTATCAAGAACCAACTTGATATCTTATCATAGAATGACAATGATGAAATATCAATACATTAAAAAATTAAAAAATAGCAAACTTAGACATAGGAAACTTCTTGAAATTCATGTATAATGTGAGAAGTTATACTGGAAATTTAGAAGATACAACATTGAAAGATGTGAATGTTTCGAAGTACTTTATCAGAAATAAAACAAATGCGCTGAGGTCCGCTATAAAAAATTTTAGGAGAAAGTTTAAACAAAATTTAAAATCAAACATGCTTTTAAGTGGGAACACATATATTAAAACTATAACACTTTAATAATTTATATTATGTCATCTCAGTTGTATCAAACTGAATAACATGAAAACAACCACAAACTGAATAAACATGAAAATTATCAATATATGTGGAAAAGTTTCCTTTTTTCACATATAAAAAAAAAATAACACATTGACATACGTTAAGATCACGAAACATGCGTAATCATATGCCGATAAAAGCAACCAATGTTGCGGGGAAGATATTCACGTGATGGTCAATATCCCATGAATAAATTGATTGATTGAATTTCTAATGCTAATTCCAATAGTATTCCACGTAACTTCAACTTTATATGTTACACTATAGATATATTTGTGGGTTGGAGATCCCTCCAATAGATGGCATTCCCTTCAACGGATGTCGCCCCTGGCGGAGAAGTTGTGAAGTAGGAGTAAGTGATGACGGAAGGAGAGAGGGAGAGAACATTCTTCTGGAGAGAGAGAACGAGAGCGGAAGGTGCTGTGGGGTTTTGTCCCCTGACGATGTATAATAACCTCAAAATATGTTAATTAAAGTTCAATGAACAACTACTGCCTAATTATTCAGCCCCACTAGCCTTCCCACATGGGGGCTCGGCCTAAGGAAAAAATGGAAAGATCTTCGGCCTACAAAAGCCAACGGTAAACCTGCCGCGTGAAAAAATTGTTAGATACGGTCGCCTAGCCGCGGAGTATTAAAAAAGTAAAACTGGACACTTGCGAGTCGTCTCACCTGCACAGCAGCCCATAGAAAAGATTTCCCTATTACAATCAGGCAGAAGCGAAACTACGGAGAGCCAAAGCAGAACTGATACCTCGAACTATGCCAGCACTGGAGCATTGGGGATGAAATGATGAAAACCAACCTGAATACTACAGACGGACTGTAAAATCAACTAAAAGAAATTGAAATGTGCACAGGGTGCATGAAAACACAAGGCAAAAAACCGTAACGACAAGTGGAAGAAACGAGTGGCTATATCTACGGGGTTTCTATAGTGTCTGCACGGGTATCTACACTGGATCCTGTGAGTAGAAATTTTTGATTTTTGAAACTAACCATGCCGCTAAATACAGCTGCAACTTCAAATAAACCAGTTATGACCTTTTTGGCGAAGGCACGAAAATGTGATTTAATAGTCCTTGTTAGAGAACTTAACTTAACTGTTCCTGAACATGCGACAATTGCACAGATGAATAAATTAATTACTGAGTCTAGTGATTATTCTGCGGAAATCACTAAAGATATGTTAGCTACTATAGTTAGCGAACGTGAGGAGGAAGAACGACAAGCTCAACTCGATATTGAAAGGGAAGAAAGACAAGCCCAACGCGATTTAGAACTAAAAAAATTAGAAGCCGAAACTGCAAACCGACAAAATCAGCCGATAGAAAATTCCGGAACAAAATATGATGTTTTAAAAATTATGAAACCTTTTGATATGAAAAGCGACGTAGCTATATTCTTAACATTATTTGAAAGACAAATTTCTAGAGCAGAAATAACAAAAGAGAACTGGGTTACGCATTTGTTAACACTACTTCCATTAGAGATAGTTAATTTAATTGCACGGGAACCAGAAATCAAGGCTAACGATTACGATCATATAAAAAAAGTACTTCTAAAGCGCTTTTATTTATCACCAGAACAGTTTCGTCAAAATTTTGCTAGTCATAAAAAAGACATTCAAGCTTCATGGAGAGACTTCGCTTTTGAGCTGACAAGCTTTTTGGAAGGATGGTTACAGGGATTAAAAGTAGAAACTTTTCAAGATTTAAAAGAACTAATGATCGTAGTTCAACTGAAACGAAAAATGCCAAAAGAAACTCGCGAACTTTTTCTAGATGACCTGCCTAAAATATCTCGAGTAGAAGAGTTGATAGAAAAACTCGACGATTTCGATTCGGTTAGAAGAAATATTTCAAATATAAATTTACGAGGAAATAGGGGGTACGAAACAAAGTATAATGATAGTGAACATGTAACAGGTCATTATAATAAACGTGCCCAAACCTGGTCAAAAAAGCAGCTTACTAACCCATGTGTATATAATAAAAATAATAGTGCATCTTGTGGCTATGACAAATATAATAGTGCATCTGGTGGTTATAGTAGAAATAATGATTCTTCTTATGTAAATAATGGTAGAAGTAATACTGTAAATAATGATAAATATAATACTGTAAATGATTCTGATACTACTAATAGAAATAAAAGTAGTTTAGTTGATAAGAATAACAGTATAGTCTGCTGGCACTGTAACAAGTTTGGACATAAAAGTTTTGGGTGCCCAGACAAAAGGGTAGTTAACAGTGTAAATAAAGCTTTACCAGTATGTAATAAAACTTGGAAAAAGTTAATTATTAGAGGTAATGAAGTTTTATCTTTGGTGGATACAGGGAGTGATTTATGTCTATGTAATCTAGAATTTTATTCAAGTATTGGTAATCCGGAATTATTACATGAAAGTATTATTATTAATGGGGTTAACACACAAGGTATTATGCCTAAGGGATATTTTTACTGTGATATTGAAATTGATAATTTTACCATATCAAATAAAGTGTATGTGATGGATAATCTGAGTACCACATTCATTCTGGGAATGGATTTGCTTTCCAAAGTAAATTATGTTTTAAGCGATCAAGAACTCGTAATTCGTAGTATTAAAGATCATAAAACAATCTCTTTAGCTCAAATGAAACAGATCAAAATGCCCAAAGAACAGGAAATAAAAAGATACTTTATTTCCAGTGTTTTTATAAAAGAGGCAATTCCGTCTTACGATAAATTCAAGGTCAAAAGGTATCACTCTTCAGAAATTAATGAGCTGCATGATTCGCAAATATCTTTGGGAGGTAAACAGGGCCACGTGTTTGAGGAACAACATGGCGGTGTGCTCACATCACAACAACAAAACCACGTGAGTTTGTTGACAAACAGAAAAAGCTGCGGATTCCTAACAGTTCATAGATTAGATTCAGATAATGAAAAGGCTTCTATTCCGGAAAGAAACATTTCAACGAATAATGATTTTAAGGAAAATGATATTTTTAAAACTGTTGGAATTTTAAATGATAACTTTTTGGATTTAGTGCACATTAGTGATTTGAGCGTTAGAAAGGAGGTTTCGCACTTAATAAAAAATTACGTTCCAAATAAAACGAAGAGTACTAATTTAAAGATGAAAATAATTTTGAAAGACGATATTCCTATTCGTCAACGTCCTAGAAGATTAGCTTTGCCCGAGAAACTGGAGGTTGATAAAATCGTTGCCGAATGGCTTGAAAAAGGGATTATACGAAACAGCTGTTCAGATTACTGTTCTCCAGTGGTCTTAGTGAAAAAGAAATCTGGAGAATCACGTTTAGCAATCGACTATAGGTTGATTAACCGTCGTTTAATTAAAGATAGTTTTCCCCTACCCATTATCGAAGAAGTTTTAGATCAATTAGGGAATAATAAGGTGTTCTCAAAAATTGATTTGAAGAGCGGGTTTATGCACGTCGACGTTGAGGAAGACAGCATAAAATATACTTCTTTCGTGACTCATTCTTCTCAGTTTGAATTCTGTAAAATGCCCTTCCGGATGTCAACAAGTCCGGCAATATTTCAAAGATACATTAACTATGTTTTCAGAGATCTTCTTAAAGATGGAACTGTGCTTATTTATCTTGACGATATAATTCTGCCATCGCTTAATGAACGTGATAATGTCAACAGTTTGAAGAGAGTGTTAGAAACAGCATCCCAATACGGTCTTGAATTAAATTTAAAGAAGTGCCAATTTTTAAAAAAGAAGATAGAATTTTTGGGACATGTCATTGAGAATGGTACAATCAAACCTTCGTTTGACAAAGTTAAAGCGGTCCAGAACTTTCCCACACCTAAAAATGTAAAAGGCGTTCAAAGTTTTTTGGGATTGACGGGATATTTTCGTAAATACATCAAATCATATTCCCTCATAGCGAAACCATTGAGTGATTTACTTAGAAACAACACTACATTTTATTTTGGGAATGAGCAGCAAAATGCCTTTAAAGAACTGAAAGACATCCTTTCAAAGAGTCCTGTGCTTCACATTTATCAACCGGGTGCAAGATTAGAGTTACACACAGACGCAAGTTCTTATGGGTATGGTGCAATTCTTTTCCAGGAAGCGGAAGATAAGAAGTTGTATCCCATATACTACATGAGTAAAAAAACATCGACACACGAAGAAAAATATTCAAGCTATGAATTAGAAGTTTTAGCAGTAATTGAAGCTTTGAAGAAATTTAGAAACTATTTATTAGGCACTAAGTTTAAAATAGTTACTGACTGCTCCGCATTTAAAATGACCATGAGCAAGCGTGATTTAACACCAAAAATAGCCCGTTATGCACTTATACTTGAAGAGTATGACTACGAAATTGTACACAGACCTGGTACTCGTATGAAACATGTTGATTCTTTAAGTCGACATCCTGTTTTGATAGCTACGTGTGAAGACATAACACGAAATATCGCCGCTGCACAAGCAACTGATGAGTACATCCAAACAATCAAAGATGCCTTAGAAGAAGGAAGAGTAAACAACTTCGTCGAGAAGAATAACATTTTGTATAAGGTTGTCAATGATAGAGAGCTACTGGTAGTACCACAAGAAATGCAGCAGAGATTGTGAGGAAGACTCATAGTAATGGACATTTCGCTGCACAAAAAACAGAAGAAATTTTGAAGCAAGAATATTTTATACCAAAGGCACGTAACATCATTGAAACAGTCATAGCAAACTGCGTTGAATGCATACTTTGCAATGCGAAGAAAGGAAAAGCAGAAGGATTTTTAAATCCCATTTCGAAAGACAGCATTCCTCTACATACTTACCATGTTGATTTTGTTGGACCCCTACCTTCTACAAACAAGCAGTACAAACATATATTTTCGGTCATCGATTCTTTTACGAAGTTCGTATGGTTTTACCCAGTGAAATCTACATCTGCCAACGACGCCATACAGAAATTAAAACAACAGCAAGCCATTTTTGGAAATCCGTCACGAATAATAGCGGATAAAGGTTAAGCTTTCACGTCGAAGCAGTTCGAAGAGTATTGTCAAGAGGAGAACATAGAGCTTATTACCATAACAACTAGAATTCCGAGAGGTAACGGACAGATCGAAAGAATACATGGAACTTTGGCACCAATCCTTGCCAAGCTGTCAATTGAGGAGCCTGAAAAGTGGTTCAAGCACGTCGATAAAGTCCAACGAACGATGAATTCAACAAAAAGTCGAAGTACCAAGAGAACTCCTTTCGAATTACTAACTGGAGTCAAGATGCGAAATAAAGAAGATTTGAAGATTTTGGAAATGCTGGAAGAGGAGAGAATTACAGAGATGATGAACACTCGTGAAATAGAACGCGAAGAAGCTAAGAAGAATATCCTTAAACTACAGGAGGAAAATCGAAGAAACTTCAACAAGAAGAGAAAGGTCGCCCACAACTACAAGATCGGAGACCTAGTAGCAATACAAAGAACACAGATGGGGCCAGGAATGAAACTGCGTCCTAAGTTTCATGGACCTTATGAAGTCATCAAGATCAGACCGAAAGACCGATACGATGTGAAAAAAATGGGTCATCATGAGGGACCTAATCAGACGTCGACTGCGGCCGATCACATGAAAAAATGGGGACAATAGAAAGTCATAAACTAAAAAACTTTTTGGTTGTGAACTTTTCCTAAGTGTTTTTGAACTCTTTCAAGAGAACTTTAATTTCGAACTTTTTCGAATTTTGAAACTTTTTCAGTGTTTTTTTAACTTTTCGAGTGAACTTTGAATATTCGAACTTTTCTAGTGAACTTTTTAAGGTTTTCTTGATAACTTTTCAAGATGTTTGAACATTTTCTAGTGATTTTTTTTTAAACTACAAACTTTTTGGGGAGAATCCTGCAAGTTTAGAACTTTTCATCACATCCTACACCAAATTTTTGTAAAATTTTAGAACATTTTTCTCTCCGTTTTCTTTTGATTCTTTTCAGAATTTGATATCAGGCGAGGACGCCTGCATTGTCAGGACGGCCGTGTGGGTTGGAGATCCCTCCAATAGATGGCATTCCCTTCAACGGATGTCGCCCCTGGCGGAGAAGTTGTGAAGTAGGAGTAAGTGATGACGGAAGGAGAGAGGGAGAGAACATTCTTCTGGAGAGAGAGAACGAGAGCGGAAGGTGCTGTGGGGTTTTGTCCCCTGACGATGTATAATAACCTCAAAATATGTTAATTAAAGTTCAATGAACAATTACTGCCTAATTATTCAGCCCCACTAGCCTTCCCACATATTTACCTTTCAAATATATTGACTTTCGAAAAATCATCCTTCAATATAAGAATGATCATAGTAAGAATTAAAGAAAAGATACTAAGCATTGATTTAAAGTGTATTTATTTCGACTTAGAAACAAATCATATTCTTGAAACGAAAATTGCTTCGAACCAAAGTATAACTATCCAATGGACGACGTAAGTGATGACGTCACGGTTGTCAAGTGAGTCTAAGCAATCCGTTGCTATGCTAGTTTCATTGTAAATTTAGACTCACTTTCTTCGAGCTATAGTAGAAACACAATTTAAATTCATCCAGTCATATTTCAGCGTTTAAAACCTTATAATCGTATAAACGTTGGGTAGTGTTTTGGCTTCACTTACTTTTAGAAAAATTGTCCATTTGGCTAATCCTGATAGCAAAAGGTTTATATATTTTTAATCAGTCTATATCAAGTAAAATCTTATCTAATTAAACATGTGTTAACTGTACAGAATTTCCTGGTTTAGAAAGCTAATAAATATCTTATAAAGTTAAGTAAAAAAAAATATTTCTTACTTGGGATGTTTTTCAGGCGAATCAAACATCATTATTTTCTTCTCATTTCGTTTGAAGATGCTTGGCCCATTGCTCTTCGCCCCATTTTTGAAGTGACAGCTGCAGACTTGAGAGTGTTTGGTTGGGAGTTTGTCAGCCGTCCTAAAATTATTTTTCACAAAAAAATTAACCCATAAAAACAAAGTTGTTAAGATACATTCTTCATATTCATTTTTAATTTTTTAAGCTCAGATCCGAGTTGCCATAGTGTTAAAGCATCAGTAACCTGGCATGGATTAATTATTAATTTTTTTTTGTGGCCTAGAATGCATTGCCATCGACAAGTCTATTTGCCAAATTTTAGATGATTAATTAGCTTTCTACAGCTATGGTCATCACACACTTAAGAAATTAGTCATGATTTAAAGAATAATTGTATTTAAGTAATGAATTTTGTGTGTATATATATATAATTTTGACAACAGTTTAAAGTAAAAAATACATAAAGATGAAATATCTGTCCTTCTCAAAACAAATTTCAATAAATCTCCACATCTATCAACAACCACTTGCCAAATTTTGCTAAGAAATCTGGGTACTTTTCTGTTATGGCACTATCGTGCGACAATAATATTCCAATGCATCACAAAAATGTGAGGCCACGCATGAGCTATTTCGACGTATGTTTTGAAGTCGCAATAACAAAAACTATTGAGTAAACAAAATTATTTACCAAGTGGCAGTGCTACAATGAAAAAGTACCAAATTATGTATATTGCATCATAACATATACTGAAGTGAGTTAATAAGATAATTTTTGCTATTAGAGTTTGAAGTGAACATTCATTAGAGTAAAATCTAAATAGAGCCAAAACAGTGACTAAAATTAAATGTAACTACTTTAATAAATTAAAGTACAGTTACTTTAATAAATTAAAGTAGAGTATAACTTAAAATAAAACCCGTTGGCACAAACAGCATTTATCTGTGGAAAAAAATCCCAAATAAAATTGCGCGAAAGAAATGTTCTATACTACATCTGTACCAAATAAATTGTTAATGAAAAAAAATTATATACACCTTATATTTCTTATCCAAATTTTCTTTGATTTTTCATCCCTGGGAAATCTATAAAAACGACAACAATCCCGTTGGTTGTAATGCTTGCAATCTGGTACAAAGCACATAACCATCTTTGCCTAAAAAATAGTAAGCACTTATGCATACACTAGGCTCAGTAAACACTTATATCACTAAGCTAAAACATAGTAAACACAAATACTAGACTCTACAATACATAAACAAAACTTCATAAAACGAATTTTGTTTATTCTTCCATGAATAACTGATAAAACATTTAAAAAAAAATTACAGTATTACCCTATTACTATATATACAAATCCATATAACAGCACATACTTCAGCTAGAACAGATACTTAGAGGCAAAAAAACATTTAAATAAAAATAATTGTACAGCTAAATAACTAAAAATATACATTTTTCTACTTTATCATATATATAGTGTAGATAAAAATTTATATTTACCTTGAATCTATAATAAGAAACCAGTTATATGAACGAAAATCTTCGATCGCAAGTGCCTCCGATCTCCAAGCACAAGATAGCAGAAGCGTGACTTAAAATTACATAAAAATAAAAGATTACATGAAAAAATAATATTCAAAATGTAAACACAAAAAAATATGAATTATATTGTATATAATTACAAAATTTTAAAGGCGCAAATATTGGTAGATTAATTTAAATTCTGATTCTAAAATCACTTGACGAGAGGGAGTCTAAATTTACTTTGAAACTAGCATAGCAACGGATTGCTTGGACTCACTTGACAACCGTGACGTCAGACTTACGTCGTCCATTGTCGAAACCCAGTCCCTCCTGTTCAGCGCGGCCTCCCTGGCAACAGCCCAGCTTGGCCAACCGAGATTGTCTCTTTCCTTCAAGATCATTCGCCTCCACGTCAGTCTTGGTCGTCCTCTCTTCCTTTTACCGTCAGGAGACCATGTTAGGGCGATTCGTTATTTGGATTTGGGGTCCCTTCTAAGAACATGGCCGACCCAATGCCATCTTTTTCTCTTTAGGTCATTGATTAAGGGTTTATCTGCTGTTTTGATATATAAATCACGATTTGAAATTTTTTGCGGCCAATAAATTTTCAGAATTTTTCTTAAACATTTAGTATGGAATGCGTTCAATTTATTTTCCTGTTGCTTTGTGATTTTCCAAGTTTCACTGCCATATAGTAGTATTGACTTTACTATTGCATTATAAATTTTTAATTTAAGAGAAATGTTTAAGTTTGATGACTTCCATACTTTAAAAAGCATTCTAAAAGCATTTTGAGCTTTTTTTAATCCTACATTTGATGTCTTCATCCGTTCCACCCAGTGAGTCTACTATGGAACCAAGGTATGTAAACCTATCTGTTTCTTCAATTTCATTGGAGTTAATGATTACTTTTGACCTATTATTGCTGTTTATTTTCATTACTTTGGTTTTATTTTCATTTATTGCCAAACCAACTTTTTTGGCATTTTCTTCAAGGTGACCAGTTTTCTCCTGTATATCTTGGAATCTGGACGACATCAGAACAATATCATCCGCAAAGTCCAAGTCCTCAAGAAATGTGTTAAAGTCCCATCTTATTTCCCTATGGGTAGTTTCTACTGTTTTCCTCATTACCCAATCCAAGACAAGGATAAACAGTAAACCCGACAACACACATCCCTGTCTTACTCCTGTTTTTATTTCAAATTTCTCGGTTAGTTCACCATTTACAAGTACCTGGGCACTACTCCCATTGTACATTTCCTTGATTATGTTTATGATCTTTTCTGGAATTCCATAGAATCCCATAATTTTCCAAAGGCATTTTCTGTCAATGCTGTCGAAAGCCTTACGGCCGTATTCACGAAAATCCTTACCCTCGCGCCGAACCCCTGGGTTGATAAGCGCTGGGGCAAGACCTCTTACCCCAGGGTTAAGAAAGCGGTATTCACAGAGCTTTTTCCGACCTGTGTTTGTCAAACCAGTGTTCCTCACCCTGCGTTTGACCAAGGCTAAACTCGATTCAAGGGGGAATAAGGCTTTGACAATGGCTCATTTCGCGACGACCAACCTACGAGATAAATTTTCTACTTGGACAGCGCCAATCCGGGGTAGTGGCGAAAATCGTAACCATTAACCAAAACAAACAAATCATAAAACGAAACATAGCATATTTACATAACTTTATACAAATAGAAAAAATGATTTAATTCATTAGTTTGTTAATACTAGGGTGAACCTACCAGTAATTGACCATTTAGTGCAAGTTTCTACACATTTAATTTTTTTTCTTGAAAAATTATTAACGGAATACTATGAAAACTTCCCAAAATATCAATTGATTAATAAATAAATAAATAAATTAACATGATGTTTCAGTCCTTTTTACAATTTCATATATCATCAGAATTTCTTACCAAAAGCAATTTTGCCATTAATTGACCAAGTAGTAATTAATCATTTCTTTTCCAGAATAAAACCCAAAGTTAATTGTTAAATTTTTTTATAAAATGCTCTAATATTCATAAATTAACTATTAAATGAATTAAAAAAGGAAGTAAAAATAAATATAATCAATTTTAATTAATGAAAATATTGGAACATCATAAAATATAGTGTGATGATATAGATATCTTACTCAAAAAATTAAAACAAGAAAATCGAAATAATATAAAAAAGACTATCTAATCCTATATTTTCAATTCTGAATAAATTTAGATGACAAGAATTGATTTTAAAGGATATTATTTCTTGAACAGTACCAAAAAGCATCAGTTTATCTAAAGGAACACGTTCTAATAAATCAGCTGGGAATTCGTGAAAATATATTTTATCGACCGTGCTATTTGACTTAGATAAAGGTACACAGCAATAGACCGTCATTTTATAATGTTTTGGGAATTAAAAGAGTAAATAATTACAAAAATCACTTACCAAACGATAGCAACATCCTATTGAAGCATGGTATTCAAAGCGAAATTATTCAAAACTATCCTACTAGACCAGTGCCATCTAGTGGTAAACGGTCAAACTAAGGTGGTATTTGAAATCCTTTGATCTTTACCGCACTGTCATAGCCGCGATGAATCAAGTTTAGCCGTGGTTTGACCCCAAGGGTGAAATACAGCTTGCTATTGGTTGAAAAATATGTCATGTGACTTTTTTCCCAGACTGCTTTGCGTTTGCTCTCGTAATGTCGTAATGTTTTGATTATATTATTGAGCTATAGTTTTTCAATGAGTTTTGAAACTTGATGTTATATTTATCTTCAATTTGTGATGATTGAGGGGAAAAAAAGATTAAAAAAAACATTTGAAATATTCATATTGTACTTTATTTATCATTAATTTTTTTATATATATACACATTTCATAATTTCAGGCTGAACATAGATACGTCTTGCTTACAACATGAAATGTCATCATTTATTTTATGTCACAGGGAAAATTTGTGTCTATTTTATGCAACTTTTTTTTTCTGTAATGGATTTTAAACTAATATCTTACATTTCTGTTAATATTGGAACAAAAAAGGGACATGTTGTTTGGTATTAATTTCCATGCATTTCTTTGGTTGATATTTTAAAATTGCAACAATCTGCATTTCTGAAAAAAGGTTCTGCTTTGAAATTTATTTTTTTGTAAATTTCTTCATTTGTGTAAACAAGAAAGTTAATTTCAATTATATAAATCTATGTGAAAAAATAGACAACAATTTTGTTCTGTTGAATATGATAACTGCAATGAAAACCATGTTAGGATATTAAAAAAAATTCCCACATGCTTAAGTTTCAGCCTGCATAAAATATTTCGAAACTTGACATAGAAATTAGAGTTTAGTCCCAGGGACCCCCTCCTAATAGCAGTTATAGTGTTACATACTTATTGTTAAATTATGTCGAATAATTCTTGCATTTCCTCCTGATTAGTGGCATTGGATTTATAACCTCGCAAAAGTTACACTAGCTATACTGTAGTAAATTTTTGTAGCAGCCCCTCGTTAAAATTATCTCGGTAACAAGTTCAAAGTTACAGCCTGCATAAAAAATTTCAAAATACATAGAAATCAGAATTTAATCCCTGGGACCCTTAACATGTGAACTACTTTTAAAAAAATCAGATGGTTCATGCATTTCTTCTTAATTTGTTGCATTGTATATCTAATGGCGCAAAAGTTACACGAGAACTATATTGCAGCGAGTTTTTGTAGCAGAGCCTCGTTTAAATTATTTCGGTTACAAGTTCAAAGTTATACAGCCAGTGTAAAAAAATTACAAGACATACAAAATTAAACTTTGATCCCTGGGACCCCCTCCCATCAAGAAAATTTGCATAATGGCACTTAAAATGTTAACTACTTAAAAAAAAATCAAATAGTTCATGCATTTCTTCTGGATTTGTTGCATTGTATTTCTAATGGCGCAAAAGTTACATGATATCTATACTGCGGTGAGTATTTGTAGCAGCGTCTTAAAAATTATATCGGCAACAAGTTTCCAGTTACACCCTGCGTAAAAAATTACAAAACACATAAAAAATAAAACTTTGATCTCTGGGCCCCTACCATCAAGAAAATTGGCATAAGGGTACTTAACATGTTAGCTACTTTTAAAAGAAATCAAATAGTTCATCCATTTCTTCTGGATTTGTTGCATTGTATTTATAATGGCACAAAAGTTACACGAAATCTATAATACTGCAGTGAGCTTTTGTAGTAGCGCCTCGATAAAGTTATCTCGGTGACAAGCTTCACAAGTATCTGCGTAAAAAATTTCAAAACACATACAAATTAGAATTTGATCCCTGGGACCATCACCCTCCCATTAAGAAAATTGCCATAATGGCACTTAAAATGTTAGTTACTTTTAAAAAAAATCAAATAGTTCATGCATTTCTTCTTGATTTGTTGCATTGTATTTATAATGGCCTAAAAGTTACACGAGATCTATACTGCGGCGAGTATTTGTAGCAGCGCCTCGTTAAAATTATATCCGCAACAAGTTTCCAGTCACAGTCTGCGTAAAAAATTACAAAACACATACAAAATAAAACTTTGATCCCTGAGCCACCTACCATCAAGAAAATTGGTATTAGGGTACCCAACATGTTAGCTACTTTTAAAAAAATCAAATAGTTCATGCATTTCTTCTTGATTTGTTGCATTGTATTTATAATGGAACAAAAGTTACACGAAATCTATAATACTGCAGTGAGCTTTTGTAGTAGCGCCTCGTTAAAGTTATCTTGGTGACAAGCTTCACAAGTATCTGTGTAAAAAATTTCAAAACACATAAAAATTAGAATTTGATCCCTGGGACCCTCCTCCCTCCCATTAAGAAAATTGCCATAATGGCACTTAAAATGTTAGTTACTTTTAAAAAAATCAAATAGTTCATGCATTTCTTCTTGATTTGTTGCATTGTATTTCTAATGGCGCAAAAGTTACATGATATCTATACTGCGGTGAGTATTTGTAGCAGCGTCTTAAAAATTACATCGGCAACATGTTTCTAGTCACAGTCTGCGTAAAAAATTACAAAACACACACAAAATAAAACTTTGATCCCTGGGCCACCTACCATCAAGAAAATTGGTATTAGGGTACTACTTAACATGTTAGCTACTTTTAAAAAAATCAAATAGTTCATGCATTTCTTCTTGGTTTGTTGGATTGTATTTATAATGCAGCAAAAGTTACACAAGATCTAAACTGGAGTGAGCTTTTGTAGTAGCACCTCGTTAAAATGATCTCGATAACAAGCTTCAAGTTACAGCCTGCGTAAAAAATTTCAAAATACATAGAAATTAGAATTTGATTCCATCGACCTTCTCTCGTGAAGAAAATTTGTATAATGGCAGTTAACATGTTAGCTACTTTAAAAAAAAATAAAATATTATTCTTGCTTTTCTTCTTGATTTGTTGCGTTGAATTTATAATAGCGTAAAAATTACACAATATCTATATTGAAGCCATTTTTGGTTGCAAAGTCTTTGCTACTGAAAGTACTATAAATTTCTATTACTATTACGAAACAGCTTCAAATCGAACACTGTTACGTTTAATTCACGTTTCAACGGAAGTAACCTGAAAAAAAGAAAACTTGATAGCCTGACAATTCACAAAGCTATTTTTCACAACTTATATTCATAGTTAAATTCTTTATATTAATTTTGAAGGGTTTGTTTGTAGTGGGCAAATCTCAGGAGCCACTTACCATCATCCAATTGGGCTGAAACTTAACACATATAAGCATTGTCGAAGACAATCTACCAAGTTTGTAGGCGTGTCTCTAATAAGGCGCTTTTGCTCGTGTTTCTATTGGCGTTTCGGAGGAATAATTAATCCACTTGTCCCATGTCTACCAAAGGACACTTTTGGTAGATATGGGTTACGAAAGGGGTACAGTCTATTGTATTTTTTTTTAATCGCAGCGTGTTGCACAAAAATAGTACTTAAAATAAAGTAACACTTGCCACAAATTATAAAAGATTATGAACTTGTACTTACATCCGCAGCACAATGAAACGAAACAAATTTCATAATCTACATGCCATTTTTATTTTCTTTATAGCTTTGTGCATCTTTACTTTCCTTTTGTATTTATCAACCACACAAAATGTTCTCAATTAATTTTTTAGAACCGAAAATTTAAAAACTTCACACACAATCATAATAACAATGACTAAAAGTTTAACTAATGAAAGTCCACTTTGTAAATTTTTGGAATATGCAAAAAAAGAGGTCAAAATTGATATTTTCTTAAACCTTCTCCGCTAAATTATTATTTAGAAGGGGAAAATACTATTTGCGACAGAACAAAAATCAATGACACGAAGAATTGTAAATTTGGTCACCGATTAGTAAAATATAGGATTATTTGCAAAGTTCTTTATACATTAAAATATAGCAGTATTTTGAAAGTTGGTATACTATTCCATTGGCCGGATACATAGAAACTGCAAAATTGCAGACAGGAATCCAAACAATCTTCAAACCATTTTTAATTTCTATAACAAGCCATAACATTTAGGATTGATGATACATTAATGCATCATTTAAACATTTAGGCTTGGTGACTAATATTATTCGGCTAACAGAAGAGTACAAAAAAGTTTATTCAATACTAAAATATAGGACAATATATCCAAAAACATTATCAAATGAAATACTTTATTTTCAAAACAATCTTTTTAATAAAAACAGTTACTTAACAGCCAAAGTACATTCATTTTGGTATGGATGCACTATAATCCCCTGTCGATAAACCTTGAACTCATTTCCAGAATTCTTTATTGCGAAAGAAGTTTGCAATATAACAGTGGGTGGAAACTTATCACAGAATTAAAAAATATGTTCAAATGTTTTCTGTAGTATAACAATGCTTTAGTTCTTCTATGCATTGTGGCATCCTAAATTACTAATGAAGAAAGTTTTGAGATTAATAAATTTGAGCACAGGCATGTAAATGTTGTGAAGAATTAGGACAATACAAATAATATTCTCTTGAATAGAAAGAATTGGAAATGTACCTGTTGAATTAATCGCGAATATCCAAAAATTTGCCGATATAAAAGCGAGGTACAGATCTATTATAGGGATCTGACAATTTTTGTTGATTTACTTTGGCTTTTTAAAGTAAGTTTAAATAGTAGCGTTTTAGTCTTGCTCTATAAACACTTTATATCTATAATTGTGTATTTTAGCTTGAAAACAAAGTTAACAGGTCTGTGCAGTACCTCTGTAACAAATGCATCTTGGGAAATGTAACGGAACTGCAAAATAATCCCAGAGGAATTTCCCGACAATTTATTGTTGCGTAGAAAAAAAGTGCTATTCGCAAGGAAACCAAGTTGTTCCACAGAATCCAGGACATTGTTGGTATTTTTCAGCAGCTCTAATTTTACATGAAGTCATTTATAAATTTCAAAACCACCTCTTCTTCGTAAAGCAGCATGTGACACTTGTGTCATTCAGTTCCGAAAAAAAAATATTTTATGTTTGCGCACAGTTTTCTATCACATTCAACTATCTCCAATAATTCGAGATAGTCCCACAACTTTAGATTATCCATGATTGAAATTTAAAAGTACGATGCATTTCTCTTGTGATCGTCAGAAGGTAGCATTGAGTCTCGATTCTAGCGAAAATCAAAACAAACGACTCAAATTCATCATCTGCGCATGGGCGGGTTAAGAAATTCTGCCTTACCCTAGCTTCACCCCACCTTCCGAGGTGGGGTGGAATTAGCGGTGTTTATCAACACCGTGTTAAGTTGGCCCGAGGTCGAAACCAGGGCTGCCAACTCTCAGATAGCCTGAATCGCCAACAGCCTATTAAAAAATCGCCAAAAATCGCCAAAATATAGCCAAAAATCGCCAAATGAGAAAATAATTCGCCAAAAAAACTAATTATCTTAGAAATAAGATGTGTTTATCAATAGTATTGCCTTTCCAGCCAAGCCAATTGGCGGATAAATACCTGGTTTTTTCAACGTTGGAGGGTAATTTGAAAATGAGGATATCTGCGGGGTTTTTTTTCCCCCCCAAAAAAGAATGTATTTTTTTTGCTACGGAGAGGTCATTTTTTCGAGTAATCTGATAAGTTCAAGGCATGGATTAAATAAACAAGGGTCATTACTATACGAGTAGGCGACAAAACACAAGATCAATTTATTTTATCCCCTACCCGGTAGTGGTCGTCACTGTGGTGTTCGTTTCAAATTTCAATTAGTTTGCAGCCGTTTTTAGGGTTTCCTATCCCTCCCTATTGACCCCCAGGAGTTCTCTTACAAAGAAACCTCGGCGCCTACTTGACAAATAATTAGATCGACTTGGCGGGCAAACTTAACGTAACCAAATGGTTGTGGAGAATCTCGTTTTAGGGCAGTTTAGCTTCTAGCCTCCAGCCTTCTTCTTTCCTTTTTTTTTTTTTTTTTTTGTCTCGCATGCAGAACCAAATCGCGGCGAACAGAACAAAGGACCAAGGGGTACCCTGTTGTGTTTGTTAAAATACTAGTCGCACTGTCGGCGTGGGGGGGGGGGGGATGAAAAGTGCAGTGTCATTTCCTTTCCCTTGTTCCAATCTTGAGCCGAAACCGATTCTGGTTTGGCTTTTTTCCTTTCCATTTCTATCTATTAACTGTTAACTGGGCTGGGATTTAGGAAAGTTAAGCTGAAGACACACAGGAACAAATTCCACCCTCCTTAAGATTTCATTTCTCCCCTTTCGACATTTATCAAAAGGAGGCTTGTATCCGCGCCGTGCCCGGCCTTTTAGTGAGGCCTGTGTGTCACCAGTTTAGGCTGCCACGTATTATTCATTACGTAAAAAAAAATTTCGTTGCTTTCGAAATAATATTGGAAATTTTTCTTGGATATTCATAGGTTATTTGCTTACGCTTGTCATTTAAAACTTAACAATAAGAATAATAAAAGATTGCAAATTATTATTTACTTTCAATTTGATTTTGTTCAAGGGAAGAAACAGTATAAATAGAAGAAAATACAACGAACCTGGAAATGATGAAGAAAATGGTAGATAAAAATGTAAATAGTACAGCTTTAACCACAATTATTTCTAAAAAGAGTTAATTAACTTTAGAGAGAAATGAAAAAAAAATATTGACATAGCTAACATGACTGATTACAATGCTTTAATTGGATATAAAAATAAGAATTTATGTTTTTGAATAAGAATTATTTGATTAGTTTTCTTAATAATCTTATGAGTTTGGAAATTTTAATTTGTTAAAAATTTTAAACTTGTTTTTTTAACAGTTCAGATTCTTACTACATCAATAATCGGACATCTGTCACAATCCCTGTCGTGTCTACTTATATTTTGAAAATTGAGATCACCACAGAACTCCTTCACGCTATGGAAAATTTTGAAACAATATTTCATATTTTCTTAGTTACACGAACAGTTTTGCATTTCAATAATTTTATGCTTTTACATGGAACTAGATAAATTTATTTTTATGAATTTCAATGATCCATTTGTTAAAACAGGGAATAAAAGTATTGGATTCGGTAAAAAAAAAAAAAAAAAAAAAAATCGATTTTTGCTTTTCTTCATGTTTTGGGATGTGCTCTGAGTTAAAAAAAGTGGTCTAGAACAATGTCGGTGTACGTCCGTAGACCTAGTAAGCATAACTCCCGAACAGATTGATCTACGATATTCTATTTTGGGTCGCACTCATCAAATAAGCATTTTACCTTGTTTGTAAAAGTATTACTTTCCCCACTAGTTGCATAAACAACTATTTCCTATGACATTTTTTTTTCAATTGGATCGGCTTAAATTAGAACTTCTCAATAGTCAAAAACTTCTCAAATCTATTGTATCTCTTTGTTAATGTATTAGATTTTGCTGTGAAAAATATGTGATACATTTTTGTAAATTATTTGAGAATTTCCGATTAGTTTGGTATGTGAACGAAACAAGTAACTTAAAATGAATGACTGGTGTTTGATCTAACATTTTAATTTTTAGTCTTTATTTTTGATGTCGACATTTTCAATTTTTTTAATTTTTTTTTATTAAACTTTTATCATTTTAAATAAGATACTCATTTCATAATACATGCTAAAAAGTTTTTAAAGTTGTTTCATTGACTTTGACTTCTGGGCAAAAAATTAATTATTATAACTATATTATAAGAAGTCAACGGATTTTCGGGGAATCGGTTGACTTCTTATAATAGTTACAATAATTAATCAATTTTTTTTTTCTTTTTGTCGCGTTCCATGTGCCACCTACGTGGGAAGACTGCTTCTTCCTCTCGTTTTTTATTTCTGGGAACACCTTTAGATTATTAGATACGAATCAAGTTTCTTAATAAGTAAAAATCCTTTGCACGAAATAAGAAAACAATTTGTGATTAGTTGAAACGCACTTCGAATTCTTCCACCTCTTTTTATTTTACACTACAACACTTAGATTAAGTTCAATTGGATTACAGTAAATGAGTTAATTAGTTCCTCCAAGTCAAATAGAAACGTGTGTAAAAGAGGCCATTTAGTGACAGCCCTAAAACTTGATAGAATGCATTGCTATCGATATCGAAATCTATCTGCTAAGTTTCAGATCGAATGGATAAAGCTAGGCAAGTGGATTAATTTGTCGTTATCATTTTCTCAGATTCGTACACCACACACAAAAGCAAACAAAATCGAAGTTAGGATTTAGAAATACAACATACAAAATTCAAAGAAAATTGTTTCCCCAATGAAAATAAAATTAAAAAATAGGCCATATTCTAAATGAACAACCGAATTCTTAAAATAGATATCAATTAAGTACCATATTTAATGCCTAATAATCTACAAACAGCAAAGTATTTAAAAGTAAATGGTTGAGAACAAAACAGGAACAAAAAGTAAGCCAAAGTATTTTAATGATAGTGCAATAAATGTATCTTCTAACCAATCCTCAATAATTCAAGACAACAGGTGCCTGCATTCACCAGACAGTTACAAGGAAGGTTGACTAAGTCTGCTTTAAGCAAAACAAAAAAAATATATATATATAAAAAAATAGCAAATATCCAGAAAATCACTGGAAAATCCGAAAATCGCCAAAAAAAGGTGGAAATTCGCCAGAATAATTTTTTTAAATCGCCAAAAAATCGCCAATCGCCAAACCCTCAAAACCTATCGCCAAACGCCTTCAAAAATCGCCAAATTGGCGAAAAATCGCCAAACCTGGCAGCGCTGGTCGAAACTAGTCCGTGAATACCACTTTTACTTGCCCTCGTGTTGAGACCGGTTTTTCGAGGGGCGAGATTCGTTAGCGCTGGGGTGAAAAAATTCGTGAATACGGCCGTTAGAGAAGTCAATAAAGTTAAGATAAATTGTCTCATTTCGTTCAACACACTGTTCGATTATGTTTCGAAGGATAAATATTTGGTTAACAGTGCTCTTTCCACTACGGAATCCTGTCTGTTCAACCCTAAGAATGTCATCGATTCCTTTCTTTATCCTGTTTATGATGACTCTTGAGAAAATCTTTCCGGGTACAGAGAGCAGGCTGATTCCTCTCCAATTGTTACATTCAGTAAGTTTTCCCTTAAAATATTTATTAATTAATTAATAAAAATTAATTAAAAAAGATCAAACTAAAAATTTAAAATTCTGTTTTTCAAAAGTCCAATTAGAATGCCAAAACTACTTATGTTGAAAATTTCAGAACTGTAGCCCTATTAGAAGTCGTTTTGTAATTTTTTTAAAATTAATTAAGAAAATTAATTAAAAAATAACTAATTGAAATTTTAACATTCTGTTTTTTAAAAGTTCAATTAGAAGGCTAAGACTACCTGTATTGAAAATTTCAGATCTGTATCTCTATTTGAAGTCACTTTGTAAAAAATAAATTAATTAAAAAAGAACTAATTAAAATTTTAACATTCTGTTTGACATACATACAATTAGAAAGCCAAAAATTTCTATGTTGAAAATTTCAGAGCTCTACTCCAATTTTAAGTAGGTTTCTATAGATCCACAGACAGACAGATAGACAGACACACAGCTTGTTTTATTATTATAGACTGTCGTGTTACTAAAGTCGTAATATAATATAATAATTATGCTGCAAAATTGGTTGGTTGGTTGTATTCAGATTATCTGGCGTCGTCAGCAACACGAGGGCTATAATGCGCCGAAACATTCGTCATTAGACAAGCCAACATACACTTTCAAACACATACTTTTTCAACATACACTTTCAACATACACTTTCTAGAAGCTAGCACGCTAACCGCTATACCGTTTGGTCGGCGCTGCAAAATTGGCTTTGATCTATGATTTTCTAGTTTTAGTTTGCTTTAAAATATTTTAGTTTAAAAAAAAATTCCTTAGCCCCCCCCCCCCCCCGTCGGGGATGGATAGCCCCCTCATCGGGCAATTCCTAGCGCCACCACTGTCTGCGCCAATTTAAAATATTGATACAAAACCGCCCTTTTTTACGATTTTTGCGCAAAACGATGAGTCAACTTTTTTTCTTTTTTTTTTTCTTTTTAATTTGGTGCTTTGCTGACTGAAATCCGCCAACATTTCTGTGACGATTCGTTAGCAGTTGTGTAAAGCGTATCAGCTATTTCCATCGATGCGATTCTTCCGTCGCGAACTTTTCCCCAAATATTATATATTGATTTATATTTAGAAATATTATGATGTTAGGTGTTATTAAATATACATTTTCAATTGAAATTATATGTTTCTGTTTGAAACATATTTCCTCAGATTTATCATACCAATATAGGTTTATCAGCTTGGGGTCTGAACGCGGAAAATATCACTTCAGCGGAGAGCGCTGGTTTGGCTTTGGAAATCAGCAAAACTAAAGGATTCCCTGCACCAGAGGCGGCGCCAATTTTTTTTTTCGGCAATTTTTTATTTTTTGCTTTTTGAATTTTTTTTCCACCAATTTTGATATTTTTAAAAACTAAAGTTCTTTAATCATTTCGCTGCTGGATTTTCACAGTTTTTCACTTGACTGAAACTATAAGTATCATTAACGACGGAACAAATTCTTGATGTTGGAATTTCATTTGCTCAAATTTCGATTAGTGAGTGAGTGATATATGTTCGTTTTTACGTGTAAGTGTAACTGCCATTGCATTTGCATAGGACCATACGGCCATCACGCTTATCGGAGAAAAATGCATAAAAATTTAATTATAAAATTAATTTTGTGTGGTTCTCTTATCCGTTTTAAATAGTTTTTTAATGATTTTCTTTTACTCTCAACTTCATCTTGTATTTTATTTTGGATGTGTATTTTGGCAAATATTGAAAATATTTGCGAATGATACTATAAATAGTTTTTATGTAATGAAATATAGAAATTTTTATTGCTTAGAATTTTGTAACATATTCTATGCAAAATGTAAGTGAAATATAGCAAGATTGAATATTTAAAACTGGTTGTTAATAATGAAAAATCTTAAAAAAAAAATAATCTAACGTACAAAGTTTGCGTAGATGTTACAATATCACTAGGCCGGTAATTTCTAAAGGCGGCCCGTGTCTAATACAATGCCACACACAAAAATGATTAATGCTAATACATTTAGCATGTAAATGAGCGGGAATTGAAGGGTTAAGAGTAAAATCGAATGTTTAAAAATAAGGGGTCATTCTAAGCAAGTTACTTCCTTTTTAATGTCATAATTTAAAACGGTTTTGTTTGAAATTGCTTTGAAAACCAGGTTTTGCTTTTATAATTGAAATATTAGCAAGAAATGTATTCAATATCAAATAGTTAAAAACGACTTATGTTTATAAATTAAGTATTTTTATTTGTTTTTCGATATTTCTTATGCTCCGCAGTTAATTGACATTTTAATTTTGAAGAAATGTATTCATATATAATGCTATTATTTGTTAATTGAGATTTGGTCAGCTTTTAATCATTAAAATTATAAAAAAGGTAATTGCCTTGTAAAATTATTATTTAAAAAAAAAAAAGTTTGAGTAAAATCCAAAAAATCTAAAAAATAAATATTATAGTAATTTTTTAATGCAATAATATGTAAATATAAAAAGTCAAAATAAAAGAAAATTGTTTCTGTACGTTCGTTTTACGAAAGTTTGTCTGCAATTAAAGTAACTCCACACATTTTAATACAGTTCTATAACTGTATTAAAGTGACAATTATATTCATAAATCTTTTTTTTTTTTTTTTGGAAGCAATGATTCCTTCAATCTGCTATAATACAACCCAATTAGGCAGTGTGTGTAACCATCAGAATGTCCTACGCTCTGTAGCGATCGAAATTGCCTAATTGAATTTGTTCCACCTTATTTTTATTCATAACTATAAGTATATTACTACACTATTAAACAACGTTATCCTAAAACAGAAAAAAGGAAACCTTTTACATTAACTGAGGGGTTTTACAAGAATAATAACTTGTTAAGTGTCATAATAATTTAATTCAGCTTTTTAGTTTCTATCTTGTGGCAATGGTTTTTGTAAATAAACGAAACGAAAATGAGAAACGCAACGGTTTTTTATGGCGTCCGTGATTTTTTATTTTAATTAGAAGAAGAAAACAGGTAATTATCTACTGCAAATTCTAATATTTAAGTTATCGTTGAGTTATTTTACATTTTTGGCGTCCGTGACAGGACAAGATAAATAGGAATATGTTTAGTCAAGTTAAAGGTTTCAAAAAAGAAGATCTGAAAGCCGTTGCCGAAGAAATCGGCGAAAATGTTTCGCCCAATGCTAAAATGGCTGAGATAAAGAACGTTATTCTTAGCAGCGAAGAGTATAAAAAGGATCCGGGTTTCACCAAGGACATTTAGGAGAATATTATTTCTGAAAGAAAAATTCGTGAAGAACAAGAACGAGAAAGAATTAATCGTGAACAAGAAAGAAATTATGATTTAGAGAAAGCCAGAATGGAACATGAGCTGGAATTGGCGAGAGTTCGTGCCCAAGGACCTTTCCAAAGTGAAATTCAACCGGAAATCGGAAATTCTAGGAGAAAATTCACTTTACCTAAATTGGAATTTCGACGATTTGGCGATGATATTAAGGAGTGGCTTCCATTTTGGAGTCAGTTTGAACGTATTGATAAAGATGAAGATATTGCGCCAGAAGACAAGTTTCAATACCTAATACAGGTATTGAAACAAAATTCCAGGCCGGAGGTACAAAAGGCTCTAAACCCTTCGGGGTGAGTTCTCCGGCCTGGGCAGTCCAATACCTAATACAAGCTACAGTTCCGGGAACCAGGGCAAGAGAAGTCGTAGAGAGTTTCCCACCAACAAGTGCCAATTACTCGCAAGCGATTGAAAGTTTAAAATCACGGTTCGGCAGGGAAGAGCTTCTTGTTGAGGTATACGTTCGGGAGCTTTTAAAGCTTATTATATTTGTCCAGAGCAAACAGAAGTTTTCGCCAACCTTATTATTATACGATAAGCTTGAGTCATATCTGCGTGCATTGGATTCATTAGGAGTTACAACCGAAAAATGTGCCTCGATTTTGTATCCTATGGTGGAATCATGTTTTCCTGAGGACTTTCTAAAAGCATGGAATAGGAGCTCAATTTCTTCAGGAAAGGAAGCCAAAGAGCGTCTCACTGACCTGATGTCAATTCTAAAGTCAGAAGTAGAGGGTGAAGAAAGAATCGGTCTTGCGATGGAGGGTTTTGGATTGGCAAAAAATGAACTCCCTCGAGTTAACAAAAATAAAAAGTATGAATCTGACTTGTTTAGAAATAAAACACCAACTGCAGCTGGTTTGCTGTCAACAACCTCTGAAGTAAGAAATAAATGCATTTTTTGTGAGGGAAAACACAAGAGCTCCGAATGCTTTTCTGCTAAAAAAATGAGCATTATCGCGAAGCAGAATGTTTTAAAGGCCAAGCGCTGCTGTTTTGCCTGCCTTACGCCTGGTCATAACGCTAAGAATTGTAGAGTATTTTTGAAGTGTTTGATATGTGGGAAGAAACACTTTCCACTAATGTGTGAAAAGCTGGAGGTACAAAATACGCCAAAGGCGGAAGAAAATGTGACCGAGAATGAAGTCAACCTTTCAAATATGAGCACGAATCCAAAGGTGTTTTTGCAAACTCTGAAATGCCAACTTATTTATTAATGGCAAAGAAAAGAGTGTCAGTCTTTTATTGGACAGTGGATCACAAAGGTCATACATTTTGAAAGATGTAGCAAAGAAGATGCAATACTCACCGATTAGGCAAGAGAGTGTGACACATGTGTTATTTGGAGGTGTTTCAACGAAGGAATATAAACACGACTGTTTTAAAATAAAATTGAAGAATTTGAACAGTCAGTTTAAGTGCAATTTTGAAGTTTTAGACCAAGATGTCATATGCAATAATATTCCTCCTGTTTGAAAAGGTTCGTGGCTTAAAGAGATGCAAGATAAAAACATTGTTTTGACAGACGTTGGTAATACCAGCGATCCAATCGAAATTCTCATCGGAGCTGACATAATGGGTAAACTGTTTACTGGTCGCCAAGAAGTGTTGTCTTCTGGATTGGTAGCAATAGAAACTTATCTGGGAGGGACTTTGATGGGAAAAGTTCCTCGAAGCAACATTAGAGCTGATAGTTTGGCCATGACGGTGACAAATCTATTTGTGAAGGAGGCAGATTTAGTTGATCTATGGAGACTGGATTTAATTGGAATTAAAGATACCATTGAAAGGAAATCGCAGAGGGAGCAGGATTTTATTACAAAGAAGCATTTTCAAGAAACTGTTCGTTTCAATGAGAAAGGTCGATATGAAGTTCAGTTGCCATGGAGTGAAGGCTGTTCTCCGTTACCTAACAATTTCGACTTAGCTAAAAAACGGTTGGAAATTACAACTTCTAAACTTGTTTCCAATCACCTGTATAAAGATTACGAAAACATTTTGCAAGGATGGTTGAAAGAAGGAATAATAGAAGAAGTCCCTGAAGCTGAGGTAGATTCTTATGGTAATTACTTGCCTCATCGACCCGTACTAAAAGAAAGCAGTAGTACAACGCCCATTCGCCCTGTTTTTGATGCATCAGCAAGAATGCATAATCACCCTTCTCTAAACCAGTGCTTAGAACGTGGGCCTAATTTTATCGAGTTAATTCCAGATATTCTGCTGAGATTCAGGGAGCGAAAGATTGGTGTAACAGCTGACATTAAGAAGGCCTTTTTACAGATCAGCGTATGTCAAGCCGATAGAGACTTCCTGATATTCCTATGGTGGGAGAGCAGAGAAGAAAAGAAACTCCAAGTATTTTGTCATACCAGAGTAGTGTTTGGAGTAAAGTGTAATCCTTTTCTTTTGGGAGCATTCATAGAACATCATGCGAACTGTTCAGAAGACTTAGAATCTGATTTTAAGGAGAAGCTTCTTAAAAGTTTTTACGTCGATAATGTGGTGGCTAGTGTTAATAGTGAAGAAGAATTGAAGAATTTTGTGGCGAAATCCAAAGAAGTAATGCGTAAAGGAGGATTTGATCTCAGAGGCTGGGAAAACTCTGGAGAAAAATGCAAAGCAGGTGAATCCACTGAAACTCCCATAGTTGGACTGATTTGGAATCGTCAAGAGGACACATTGAAAATTAACATGAATTGGTTAAAGGAAGTAAATCTTCATTGTCTCACCAAACGAATGGTTTTGTCAGTCACCCATAAAGTTTATGATCCTGTTGGCTATTCTTCACCGGTGATGCTTTGTCCTAAATTAATGTTGCGAGAAGCTTGTAGAAAAGGAATCGATTGGGATGAAGAAATCGCAGGAGACATAAGAAATAAGTTCTTTCAGTGGTTTGAGGAATTAAAGTTCTTAGAAAAAATACATTTACCCAGGTATATTAAAAGCGATCACGAAAAATTGGAAAATTGTGAAATACACTGTTTTTGTGATGCCAGTAAAGATGCCTTTGCCGCTGTAGTTTTCTTGAGAATTGAAACTGAAAGGAAGACAGAGTTAGTACTTCTTGCATCAAAATCTCGCATTGCACCTCTCAAGGGTGGAACTATTCCTCGGTTGGAACTTTTAGCTGCTTTAGTGGGAGCTCGATTGACGAAGTCGGTGATAGATGCCCTGGGATGGGAAGGAATAAAATGTCATTACTGGAGTGACTCGATGACAGTGCTAGCATGGATATCGCGAGAAGAAAACTGGTCGGTTTTTATTAGAAATAGAGTGCAAGAAATAAAGAAATTGAGTAGTCCCTCCTCATGGCACCATGTACCTGGTGAAATGAATCCTGGAGATCTACCATCGAGAGGATGTAATGCAAAGCAACTATTGAACCTCGCATGGTGGGAGGGTCCACTCTGGCTGAAAGAATCCAGGAATAGTTGGAGTCATGTAGGGATAGATGAAATTATCAATGAAGAAGAGATTCTCGAAGAGAAGTTAAAATCTACTACCCTCACAAATGTTGAGGAAAGTTCTGAAGCAAACTGGTATTATGAATACTTCTCAAAGTATCCGCACATTATCCGTCTGGTTTGTTGGATTTGCCGATTCATTCAAAACTGTTCTTCAGTTAAAGAAGATAGAACATTTGGAGAAATTTCAGCCCTGGAGTATGGAAATGCGGAATTAAAAGTATTGAAGATGATACAGCAAGAATCTTTGGCAGCGTTGGAAAATAAAAAGCTGAAAAATCTTTCGACATATAGGGATGATGACGGCATTATTAGAGTAAAGACGCAAATTACTTACAGAAAAGATGAAGAAGACTTTAGAAAACCCGTTCTTCTACCAGCTGATCATGAAGTAGTTAAGAGACTGATACGTTTTCATCACGAGAAGAACTCGCATTGTGGTGTTCAAATGTTGTTAAATATCTTACGAGAGAGATACTGGATATTAAATGGCAAGAAAACTGTGAGGAAAATCATCTCGAGCTGTACTATCTGTGCAAGATTCTCTTCTCGGAAGGTCGAAAGTACAGTTTCCCCGCTTCCAGAAAATCGTGTACGGGATGCTGCAGTCTTCCAGATTTCAGGGGTGGATGCCGCTGGACCCTTATACCTGAAGGATAATACGAAAGCATGGGTACTTATCTTTACCTGTGCGATATATCGAGCTGTACATCTCGAGTTGGTCAGCAGTGTTTCTACAGAAGTTTTTTTGATGGCATTAAGGAGATTTGTGCCCAGAAGAGGTAGATGTTCTACAATTTATTGCGACAACGGTAGTAACTTCGTCGGTGACGCGAACTGTCTACGTATGTTGGGCTGGAATAAAATTATGAAATATGGAGCCATCAATAACATTGAATGGAAGTTCAATCCACCGACAGCTGCGTGGTGGGGTGGATGGTGGGAGCGGCTCATTAGAATAATGAAAGACCTGTTAAAAAGAGTTTTAGGCCGAGCGCTTCTATCTCAAGAAGAAATTCTGACAGTGTTGTGCGACTGCGAATCACTGATGAACTCGCGTCCTCTTACATATATTTCAGAGAGTAATGCAGATCCAGTTCCCCTTTCACCATCCATGTTTCTACAAGACCGGAATGGAGAGTGCCAGACCTTGATGCAGTCGATCAGAAAAGCCTAAATCGAAGATTAAAGTATCGGCAGGCTCTACAAAAGGATCTCCGAAACAGATTTCGATCAGAGTATTTAGGTCTTCTTGTACAGAAGAATAAAAAGGTAGAGCCCCGTATCATATCAGTGGGAGATATTGTATTAGTTGGAACCGACAACAGCAAAAGAATAAATTGGCCTTTAGGACGGGTTGTCGAGCTACTACCTGGTAAGGATGGCAATGTGAGGTTGGTCAGAGTGCAAACCGCCCATTCTAATCTCCTCCGCCCTATCCAGAGATTATATCATTTAGAAATTTCTGCAGACTCAGATATTTTAAACTCTGGTAGTAAATTAAATATGAAACTGAAATCATGGGTGCCTAAAGAAGATGTGCCTGTTGCTACAGCGAATCAACCTAGCCACATCACTAGAAATGGACGGGCTGTTAAAATTCCTGAAAGACTGAACTTGTAGCTCTTTTGATCTGTCTAAAACTCAAATTGGTCTTTTAAGTTTTCTTTGTCAAGTTAATTTAAGCTGAGGTATTGAGATGCTTCCATCTCAAGGTAGGAGTATGTTAAGTGTCATAATAATTTAATTTAGCTTTTTAGTTTCTATCTTGTGGCAATGGTTTTTGTAAATAAACGAAACGAAAATGAGAAACGCAACGGTTTTTTATGGCGTCCGTGATTTTTTATTTTAATTAGAAGCAGAAAACAGGTAATTATCTACTGCAAATTCTAATATTTAAGTTATCGTTGAGTTATTTTACATAACTAAAATGATTCATCATATTTTTTCGTAACTATATTTCGCATTCGTTTCTTCAAAGCAAAACATATTTATTCTTAAATGTGGATTTAAAAATTATGTATTCTTATACTTGTATATATCTATATAATCCTATTTTTAAATTCAAATGCAACCTGACGCTTATGCACTGAACCAAAGAAAAAGTCTAATTTTAGGAGTCGATTCCTTTTTCGTCAGTGGGGTCTAAAGATTGTTTTGAGAACCCCCTCTCCGCCCCCCCTCCCCCCCCCCCCCCGAGAAAAGAGGAAAGAATTTTTGAACCCCACTTCCGAAAGTGACTCACTGTAGCTTCTGTAATGAGCGTGTTTTTAAGTAGTAAATCGCAGTGACTTGGGTCGTGACAAGCAGGGCCGCCGACAGGGGGGGGGGGGGGTTAAAAGAGTGCAAATGATAGGGGCCCGCTTCGCCAAGCAGGGCCCACAATATACGACCTCTACTCTCTCTCTTTTTTTTTTTGCTTTTTGCTACACCGTCCAACAGACGCAAACCACAAGTGGAGGGAGAGACTATGGGGGACAGTTGTAATGGATGTCTGCTTTATCAGAGTGGGAGTCATCCAATTTTTACTTTTTGTTGTTCTTTTGACGCTTAGTAAACAATCTTTTTGGTTCTAGTGAATATTGATAAACCTCTAAGGGGCCCCTGACGAGCTCTGACCTCAAATGCAAACAATATTTATTGAAAAAATTATAGTGTTATTTCGTGGACAAAGGTTTAGTATGAAGTAAGAATGAATCTAAAAAGTGGCCTTTGATGACCCATGCCTTATGGATCTTTTTGAGGGCCCCGTGCCATATAAAATACGATATTTATTCGTAAACGTGAAACTTCATTTAAGTACATGCAAAAGTTATTAATTGTCATTTCATAGACTAGAGTTCATTATAATTTTTTAGGAATAAACAAACACGTTATAAACATCAAGTATGCCCGAGGAAACCCGGGCCCCCAAAATACAACGTAATAATAAAATATAGTAAACAATAAATTTAGTATATTAATACCCACCCAAACTGTGTATACGTACTAGGAATAAATAATTTTCTGTGTTGCGCTTTACAACATGGTTCGTACGGTCCTTAAAAGTCCTTAAAAAAACAAAAAAATTTCTAAAGCCCTTAAAAGTTCTTATTTTTTAAAAAAATCCTTAGAAGTCCTTATTTTTTTCCAAGTTAAAAACCAGTGTTAACGAAATTTGGAGATCTCATTTAAAGTGTTTTCATCCTTCCTGCCTTTTTTGTTTAAAAAAAAAAAAAAAAGTTTTTCTCCAAAAATAGAATCTTTTCTGAAAAAAAAAGCAAAATTTTCAAATGGAATGCAATATGCGGATCACCCCTACCAAAATCGTCTGTTGCGCATGCGTATTCATGTACAAACGTGCCACGCACAGACCAGTGACTGAACCAGTGCTGAAGTCATTGAATGGCTTTTGATGCCAGGTGCATCATTAGTAGGTAGATTGCTGGGGTCCGTCCCAAAAATTACGAGTAAGCATGTATGCCTATTTCATACGTACCTTGATTAAGTGTATGCCTCTGGATTTTTTTTACCATGCCTCCTTACTCAAAATAGAGATGAAAGTTATTGGAAACGATAGTTTAAAACTTATCCTAAGGTATATAAACCATAAAGTGTTTTTTACGAAGCATTTAAAAAGAATATATTTCCGCACCAATACGCGAAATCGCGATGCTCTCTTACTAAATTTAGGGGAACATTTTGTGTAATTTTAGCTATTGCCAATAAATTTCTGAACGTCCGTTTTATATTTGAAATTAAATATCACAGGGTTGTAATCAAAATCCCGGATTATTTCCGATTTAAAATATATATACGCATCTTTTAAAGCCTATAGTAGCTGCATGCATGACAAAAAATTGCAGTTTTAAGCAGAATTTGATCTGATTTTGGAAATAAAAATTCACATATTTTAAGACATAGTCCAAGTTTTTTAATTAGAATATTCTTTTTGTGATATCATGAATCTGGTATGCTTTTAATAGCCAGCAAAAAGTACGGCTAAATTTGGAGAAATACTATCTCCTGTCTAACAATGGCTAAGCCTAAAAAGTAAAGTTAAATGGTTGGTGTTGATCAAATTTTAGAAATTTTTTCATTGAAGTTGGTTGCAAATACTTTATTAACATTCTTAGCTAAATATTACAGTTATAAATTGCTATCTTTGTACAAATCAGGGTGGTGACAGACCAGGAATTCAGGGAAATGTCAGGGAATTTTACTCTTCTGGACAACTCTGGGAATTTCGTACAATTACTCTTTAATCAGGGAATTTTAAAATATTTCAGTTTCTTTTCTCGCATTCCCTGTGCGGGTGCCGACATCTATCTCGGATCGCGTCACGTGAAGTGGATGCCGCGAAAGTAGTTAGAAAATGCCGATCCGAAGCCAGGGCGGTATGCGGTATGGGACGGGGGGCGATGACGTCACCGGAAGTGGGCGTGACCGGATATGACGTCACAGGAAGTGACATCACCTGATATGACGTCACCGAAAGTCACGTGATCGGAAGCGGAGTTGAGTTGTACCCCTCCTGCTGCTGTTTTAGTTTCGGTTTCATTATAAGCTGTTTGTGTATGACGTCACAGTGGATATGACGTCATAATTTGTTTTATATCAAAGTTTTGAGTGGTGGCAACACTTTTTAGTTTCGGTTTATCTTTCAGACGGAGTTGAGTTGTTCTAGGACTGCTTCTTAGTGAATAAGTTAGAGTGATAGGTTTTTATTGCATGACGTCACAGTGGGTATGACGTCATAATTTGCTTTACATCAAAGTTTTGAGCGGTGGCAACACTTTTTAGTTTTTGCTTCCAGTTAAATGGGGTTGAGTTGTTCTAGGGCTGCTTCTAAGTGAATAAGTTAGAGTTATAGATATTTTTACTAGTGACGTCACAGTGAGTATGACATCATAACTTGTTTTATATCAAAGTTTTGAGCGGTGGCAACACTTTTTTAGTTTTGATTTACCTTTCAGGTGGAGTTGAGTTGTTTTAGGGCTGCTTCTAAACGAATAACTTAGAGTTATAGGTATTTTTGACTAGTGACGTCACAGTGGGTATGACGTCATTCATGATTTTACAAAATTTACTTTTAAGACGATGGCAGCAGTAGGAATATGCTAAGTTTTAGGCGGGATGGAGTTGAGTTGTTCTAGGGCTACTTTTAAGTGAATAACTTAGAGTGATAGGCTGTTTTACCAGTGACGTCACAGTGTTAATGTAGTGGGGATGACGTCACGATTTGCTTTATATCAAAGTTTAAGGAATGGCAACATCTTGTATCCTGATATAGCTAAGTCTCCTTTGATTGGTTGAAATAAAAGCTCACTTCTGATTGGTTAGAATATGTCACGTGATTTCAAATGCTATTCTCATTGACTATACAGTTTAGTAAGACAGTTTTCTACTAAGTTTAATGTAATTGCGGCGCCATCTAGTGGTAGGAAGGAAAATAAATTACATAGTTTATAACTTTTCATGCTTAACCATTAAAAACTTCAAATACATGCAAAGATAATATACTAACACAAATGCGTAAAGTTTCGGATTGAGTGGATTTTTTTTTCTATAAGTGCTTAACACATTTAAACTATGTTGAGAGATATAATCGCAAGACACTTTTAAGGAATCAGGTTTAATCAATGTTAGACACATAAAAATTAACTTTGATATCTTAACGTGAAAATTTCTTTTACAGAGCTTAGCATGTCATTAAAAAGTTTTTTTCTTTTATTGTCATAGTTTTTGAGGGATTGAATACACAACAAAAGAACTTAGACTAGAATTAATTTTCAATATTCAGCAACTGAAACCCATTATGGAAGTTAAAGCAGTGATTTTACAATTATTTTTAGGTTGAGTTAGTCTGACCCTGTTGAAGGAATTAGTAGTTGTAGTGTGTTCACACGTGAGTTTGCAATACAATATTAGTAATATACATTTCCAAAAAACGAAATATTTATCACTTTGAATAGAAAAATGACGATTTTTTTTTATTTATGTAAGTATTATTCTCAATTTTGTAAATTTTAAATGTATTATCCATATTTTATTGAAGAATTTATATTTTTTTTCTTCTTCTTTCAGAATGGTTTAGGAAAAACATTTCATTTTAGTCAGAACAATGTTTTCAAAGAGATGGAAATACGCAACTTTTCGATATATCAACCTTCAAATACTTTGAAATTGATTCTATTTGTTACAACCGGTTGTAATTTAAAGCTATACTGTACTATGCGAGCGATATTATATATCTTAGCTACTTACTGTCTATGTTAAAATTTATATTACCATTAAACTTGTTAGAAATTAATATGTCTATGTTAGTTATATTAATCAAGATAGTTTTTATTGTACAATGATACTTACTTAAGTTGATGAATGGCAACACAGAACTAGCTGCTAATGCTGAATAGATATGTGATAACTGATTTTGGATACTCTAATGTTTAAATACGAGAGAAAAAGTAACATACTTGAACATCTTACAACTAAGAATTCAAAAGTGAACATGAAAATTTACTTTACGAATAAATATCATGTCTTTAAAATGTGTACGAATATCACTAAATAAGAGAAAAAAGTAACATACTTAAACTCTTTACGACAAATAACTTTAAAATTAAAGAAAAAAAACTTACTTTACACATAAAAATCACTTTAAAATGTGTAAAAATATCGCTAAATAAGAGAAAAAAAGTAACTTACTTAAAATTTCTAAGATAAATATTTAACCTTTACGCGAAAATTCCCTTCATGTATAAAAATCACGACTTTAAAATATAACATGCAAGAGAAAAGTAACGTACTTAAACTTTCTACGACAAATAACTTTAACATTAACGTAAAATTTTACTTTACACATAAAAATCCCGATATTAAAATATGTAGAAATATCGCTAAATAAAAGAAAAAAAAGTAACACACTTAAACTTTGTACGACAAATAACTTTGACATTAACGTAAAAAATGTTCTTCACATATAAAAATCACGACTTTAAATTTGAAATGTAGGATGAAAGTATAACATACCTATAATTTCTACGACAACGAATTCAAACATTGCCGTTCATGTCTTTAAAATGTATAATGACAACTCTAACTTTTAGAAAAAAGAAACACTAAAAATTTACAAGGCAAAGAATTTAAAATTGAACGTTAAAATTAACTTTACATGTACTATCATACTCTTATATCAACGATAAATAAGATAAAAAAAGAAACTCTAAAAATTTATAAGGCAAAGAATTCAAATAATACGCGAAAATTTACCTCACATATAAAAATTATGTCTTTCAAATGTGTAAGAATAACGCTAACTTAGAGAAAAAGAAATATTAAAAATTTATAAGGTAAGGAATTGAAACAATACGCGAAAATTTATTTCACACATAACATTTTTATCTTTAAAATGTGTAAGAATAATGCTAAATTAGAGAAGAAAAAAAAATAACATACTTAAACTTTCTTCGACAACAATTTAAACAATACGCGAAAATTTCATACACAATTATTTTCTTAGGTTAATGTTAAATAATGGGAAATTTAACAGAATAAAAATTTCAAAGATAAAGAATTTTAACCTTTACACGAAAATTTACTTCACATATAAATATCATGTCTTTAAACTTTAACGTGACAATTTACTTCTCATATACAATTAAACTCTTAGGTTAATGTCAAATAAAAGAAAAAGTAACATACTCAAAAATTTCTAAGATAAGCATAACGTAAAAATTTCATATCATGTGTTTAAAATGTAACATATAAGAGAAAAAAAAATAACATACTTGAACTTTCTATAGCAAAGAATTTAAGCGTTAGCGTCAAAATTTACTTTACATATAAAATTCACGTCTTTAAACGGGATGATAAGCATGTGACGGTAAATAGCCAAACAGGTTAGCGGTAGGTGATACGCCACTTGCCGGCATTTTTAGACCGGAGGATGAGTCACGCTAAAACTTGTTCAAACAGGTCGGGAGACTTGTACAGCAAGAACAACAGCATCGACGCGCAAGCAGAGGGTGATGCTGCGGTGTGTCAGCAAGTCTTCGAGATTATCGTTTTCCTACTTTGCCTTTTTCATAATGAAATGTTTGTGAAAACTTGGAATGAATGAAGTGGATTTCAAAGACACATTAGTAAGTGAAGGTAGAATTCGCATGGACTTTCTTCCAAAAAGTATGATTCACTTGGAGAATTTAAGATCATTTCTACTTGAAAACTTTTCTATTGTCTAAAACATTGAATATTGTTCAAACTCAGTGAGATTATATGCTACAATACGGGTAAAACTTAACAAAATTGTTACATAGAAGAAAAATAGTAAGATATTTAAAATAAATACTAGTTATAGATACTCCAAGGAAAAAAAATTCACCTCTACTTTTCAATCGGAAAATCAATGCAAGTTGGAAATTTATGTTACTTCAAGAAAGACTTAGACAATTTACTTTGTAATAATATACGTTAAGGTGTCATATTAACTCGTGCAATACATGCTGACTAAGGTTTATTTTACTTATCTAAGAAAGGTGAATTGGGGGAAAATATTAAATAAATTGTAGATATTAAATACATTGTAGATATGCATTTAAGTTTTGAAAATCACCTGCAAGACTTTTAAAACATCTTAAGATAAATTGAAAGAAACTTGCGAATTATATGTAAACTATATAACTTTTTATACTCTGAAAGGAAATCACAAGTAATTTAGGTAACTTTTTTCATGGTAACACTCATATTCAACGAAGTTTATAAGTGGGAACACATATATTAAAACTATAGCACATTAAACAATTTATATTATGTCATCTCGGTATCAAACTGAATAACATGAAAAACAACGACAAACTGAATAAACATGATAATTATCAATATATGTGGAAAAGTTTCCTTTTTTCACATATAAAAAAATAACACATTGACATACGTTAAGATCACGAAACATGCGTAATCATATGCCGATAAGAGCAACCATAATGTTGCGGGGAGATATTCACTTGATGGTCAATATCCCATGAATAAATTAATTGATTGAATTTCTAATGCTAATTCCAATAGTATTCCATGTAACTTCAACTTGATATGTTACACTATAGATATATTTATTTTTCAAATATATTGACTTTCAAAAAATCATCCTTCAGTATAAGAATGATCATAGTAAGAATAAAAGAAAAGATACTAAGCATTGATTTAAAGTGTATTTATTTCGACTTAGCAACAAATCATATGCTTGAAACGAAAATTGCTTCGAACCAAAGTATAACTATCCAATTTCATTGATTCCTACAAGAAATTTTTTCTCATCTAGTAATTGAATTTTTTTTCTCATACACATTATAAGTGTTTTCCAATCAGGTGTAGAATAGTTGAAGATATCCGACCTCTTTCTAAATATTAATAAGTCACTGTTGAAAAACTTATAAAAATTTCAATTTACACTTAAAGTTTTTTTTATATATATATTTCAAAGAATTTTTTCAAGTCAATATGTATATTTAAATACCGAAATTTATTCACTTCAATAAATGTATGTTTAAGTTATAAAACTTGTCGTATGTATTGAAAAATTGTAACTTTTCGTCTTATTCGTATAAATCGATAACGTATACCACTAGTTCTTCATCAATTAATCTCCTAAGTAAATATTTCAAAGGTAAAAACATACTTATAGCTTTATTATTGTAACATGTTAAATTTTACATGTTTCTCGTGAAATTAAAATTTTATATGTTTTCCATGAAAATATATAAAGTTTTGTAATATATTCCATTACATGAGTAGTTAACTATTTCCACTAAGGAAAATATCTTATTATTTTAGTTTGTTTGATTGATGTTAGATTTTTATGTTTCTGATTGGTGATTTGCATATACAGTTTTAAAAACTTTACACAATTCGTAAAATATATGTTAGAAATAATAGTATATCGCATCTGAGATTGAAAAAATTTATAACTATTATCATGTAAAGAAGGTTAAATTTTAAAAACATGTCGTTGAATATGAGTGTTACCATGAAAAAAGTTACCTAAATTACTTGTGATTTCCTTTCAGAGTATAAAAAGTTATATAGTTTACATATAATTCGCAAGTTTCTTTCAATTTATCTTAAGATGTTTTAAAAGTCTTGCAGGTGATTTTCAAAACTTAAATGCATATCTACAATGTATTTAATATCTACAATTTATTTAATATTTTCCCCCAATTCACCTTTCTTAGATAAGTAAAATAAACCTTAGTCAGCATGTATTGCACGAGTTAATATGACACCTTAACGTATATTATTACAAAGTAAATTGTCTAAGTCTTTCTTGAAGTAACATAAATTTCCAACTTGCATTGATTTTCCGATTGAAAAGTAGAGGTGAATTTTTTTTCCTTGGAGTATCTATAACTAGTATTTATTTTAAATATCTTACTATTTTTCTTCTATGTAACAATTTTGTTAAGTTTTACCCGTATTGTAGCATATAATCTCACTGAGTTTGAACAATATTCAATGTTTTAGACAATAGAAAAGTTTTCAAGTAGAAATGATCTTAAATTCTCCAAGTGAATCATACTTTTTGGAAGAAAGTCCATGCGAATTCTACCTTCACTTACTAATGTGTCTTTGAAATCCACTTCATTCATTCCAAGTTTTCACAAACATTTCATTATGAAAAAGGCAAAGTAGGAAAACGATAATCTCGAAGACTTGCTGACACACCGCAGCATCACCCTCTGCTTGCGCGTCGATGCTGTTGTTCTTGCTGTACAAGTCTCCCGACCTGTTTGAACAAGTTTTAGCGTGACTCATCCTCCGGTCTAAAAATGCCGGCAAGTGGCGTATCACCTACCGCTAACCTGTTTGGCTATTTACCGTCACATGCTTATCATCCCGTTTAAAGACGTGAATTTTATATGTAAAGTAAATTTTGACGCTAACGCTTAAATTCTTTGCTATAGAAAGTTCAAGTATGTTATTTTTTTTTCTCTTATATGTTACATTTTAAACACATGATATGAAATTTTTACGTTATGCTTATCTTAGAAATTTTTGAGTATGTTACTTTTTCTTTTATTTGACATTAACCTAAGAGTTTAATTGTATATGAGAAGTAAATTGTCACGTTAAAGTTTAAAGACATGATATTTATATGTGAAGTAAATTTTCGTGTAAAGGTTAAAATTCTTTATCTTTGAAATTTTTATTCTGTTAAATTTCCCATTATTTAACATTAACCTAAGAAAATAATTGTGTATGAAATTTTCGCGTATTGTTTAAATTGTTGTCGAAGAAAGTTTAAGTATGTTATTTTTTTTTCTTCTCTAATTTAGCATTATTCTTACACATTTTAAAGATAAAAATGTTATGTGTGAAATAAATTTTCGCGTATTGTTTCAATTCCTTACCTTATAAATTTTTAATATTTCTTTTTCTCTAAGTTAGCGTTATTCTTACACATTTGAAAGACATAATTTTTATATGTGAGGTAAATTTTCGCGTATTATTTGAATTCTTTGCCTTATAAATTTTTAGAGTTTCTTTTTTTATCTTATTTATCGTTGATATAAGAGTATGATAGTACATGTAAAGTTAATTTTAACGTTCAATTTTAAATTCTTTGCCTTGTAAATTTTTAGTGTTTCTTTTTTCTAAAAGTTAGAGTTGTCATTATACATTTTAAAGACATGAACGGCAATGTTTGAATTCGTTGTCGTAGAAATTATAGGTATGTTATACTTTCATCCTACATTTCAAATTTAAAGTCGTGATTTTTATATGTGAAGAACATTTTTTACGTTAATGTCAAAGTTATTTGTCGTACAAAGTTTAAGTGTGTTACTTTTTTTTCTTTTATTTAGCGATATTTCTACATATTTTAATATCGGGATTTTTATGTGTAAAGTAAAATTTTACGTTAATGTTAAAGTTATTTGTCGTAGAAAGTTTAAGTACGTTACTTTTCTCTTGCATGTTATATTTTAAAGTCGTGATTTTTATACATGAAGGGAATTTTCGCGTAAAGGTTAAATATTTATCTTAGAAATTTTAAGTAAGTTACTTTTTTTCTCTTATTTAGCGATATTTTTACACATTTTAAAGTGATTTTTATGTGTAAAGTAAGTTTTTTTTCTTTAATTTTAAAGTTATTTGTCGTAAAGAGTTTAAGTATGTTACTTTTTTCTCTTATTTAGTGATATTCGTACACATTTTAAAGACATGATATTTATTCGTAAAGTAAATTTTCATGTTCACTTTTGAATTCTTAGTTGTAAGATGTTCAAGTATGTTACTTTTTCTCTCGTATTTAAACATTAGAGTATCCAAAATCAGTTATCACATATCTATTCAGCATTAGCAGCTAGTTCTGTGTTGCCATTCATCAACTTAAGTAAGTATCATTGTACAATAAAAACTATCTTGATTAATATAACTAACATAGACATATTAATTTCTAACAAGTTTAATGGTAATATAAATTTTAACATAGACAGTAAGTAGCTAAGATATATAATATCGCTCGCATAGTACAGTATAGCTTTAAATTACAACCGGTTGTAACAAATAGAATCAATTTCAAAGTATTTGAAGGTTGATATATCGAAAAGTTGCGTATTTCCATCTCTTTGAAAACATTGTTCTGACTAAAATGAAATGTTTTTCCTAAACCATTCTGAAAGAAGAAGAAAAAAAATATAAATTCTTCAATAAAATATGGATAATACATTTAAAATTTACAAAATTGAGAATAATACTTACATAAATAAAAAAAAATCGTCATTTTTCTATTCAAAGTGATAAATATTTCGTTTTTTGGAAATGTATATTACTAATATTGTATTGCAAACTCACGTGTGAACACACTACAACTACTAATTCCTTCAACAGGGTCAGACTAACTCAACCTAAAAATAATTGTAAAATCATTGCTTTAACTTCCATAATGGGTTTCAGTTGCTGAATATTGAAAATTAATTCTAGTCTAAGTTCTTTTGTTGTGTATTCAATCCCTCAAAAACTATGACAATAAAAGAAAAAAACTTTTTAATGACATGCTAAGCTCTGTAAAAGAAATTTTCACGTTAAGATATCAAAGTTAATTTTTATGTGTCTAACATTGATTAAACCTGATTCCTTAAAAGTGTCTTGCGATTATATCTCTCAACATTAGTTTAAATGTGTTAAGCACTTATAGAAAAAAAAATCCACTCAATCCGAAACTTTACGCATTTGTGTTAGTATATTATCTTTGCATGTATTTGAAGTTTTTAATGGTTAAGCATGAAAAGTTATAAACTATGTAATTTATTTTCCTTCCTACCACTAGATGGCGCCGCAATTACATTAAACTTAGTAGAAAACTGTCTTACTAAACTGTATAGTCAATGAGAATAGCATTTGAAATCACGTGACATATTCTAACCAATCAGAAGTGAGCTTTTATTTCAACCAATCAAAGGAGACTTAGCTATATCAGGATACAAGATGTTGCCATTCCTTAAACTTTGATATAAAGCAAATCGTGACGTCATCCCCACTACATTAACACTGTGACGTCACTGGTAAAACAGCCTATCACTCTAAGTTATTCACTTAAAAGTAGCCCTAGAACAACTCAACTCCATCCCGCCTAAAACTTAGCATATTCCTACTGCTGCCATCGTCTTAAAAGTAAATTTTGTAAAATCATGAATGACGTCATACCCACTGTGACGTCACTAGTCAAAAATACCTATAACTCTAAGTTATTCGTTTAGAAGCAGCCCTAAAACAACTCAACTCCACCTGAAAGGTAAATCGAAACTAAAAAAGTGTTGCCACCGCTCAAAACTTTGATATAAAACAAGTTATGACGTCATACTCACTGTGACGTCACTAGTAAAAATATCTATAACTCTAATTTATTCACTTAGAAGCAGCCCTAGAACAACTCAACCCCATTTAACTGGAAGCAAAAACTAAAAAGTGTTGCCATCGCTCAAAACTTTGATGTAAAACAAATTATGACGTCATACCCACTGTGACGTCATGCAATAAAAACCTATCACTCTAACTTATTCACTAAGAAGCAGTCCTAGAACAACTCAACTTCGTCTGAAAGATAAACCGAAACTAAAAAGTGTTGCCACCACTCAAAACTTTGATATAAAACAAATTATGACGTCATATCCACTGTGACGTCATACACAAACAGCTTATAACGAAACCGAAACTAAAACAGCAGCAGGAGGGGTACAACTCAACTCCGCTTCTAGTCACGTGACTTTCGATGACGTCATATCCGGTGATGTCACTTCCTGTTACGTCATATCCGGTCACGCCCACTTCCGGTGACGTCATCGCCCCCCCGTCCCATACCGCATACCGCCCTGGCTTCGGATCGGCATTTTCTAACTACTCGCGAAGTCAGCGCCGTATTGTTAGAAAAAAATCCTCAAACTTCAATCTGACTGCATCCTTTAGAGACATGATTATTTTCTTCTTGCCTCGCGTTTTTTATCAACAGAATATATTAGAACTCAAAAATATTTACATATTATTTATGTTAGATTTTTAGTTACCTTCAATGGTGTAGTGTAAAATAAAAAGGTGTGGGAACGCTAAGTCGTGTCGTTATGCAAAAGTATACTTTTTTTCTTTGGGAGGAGGGGGAAGGTGAAAATGACCACTAAGAATAAATAATCTATATATTTAATAGGCAATACGTTTTTTGGGGTTAGTCCGTCCGCCTAAACTGCTCAACCAATTTCAATGATCAAGGTGTCATTTTAAAGGAAATAAGCTGTAGATTTGCCAAAACGTGCCAAAATAATTTATTAACACTTTATTAATTAGTTAAATTTCAATATTTTTCATCATTAAGCTACTACAAAGCCTCAATGATTTTGAATATATGATAGGCAACATCCTTAAGTATGTAAACAACAAACCGGCTGCTCGGGGGTTCAACCAACCAACCGTTAAGCTATTCTTACGAATGTAAACAACAAACCCGTTGCTAATTTTAAAGCTCTTTTTAAACTCTTCGTTTCAAAGTTGATTTTTTCTGTTTTTCTGAAGCATTTTTGTATTTGAGTAATTATTATTTTGAAGTATTTTTATCCAGAAAATGCCTCGCGTAGGAAACCGTTCTCCCTTACGTATGTAAACAACAAACCCATTGCTAATTTCAAAGCTCTTTTTAAACTCTTCTTTTCAAATTTGATTTTTTCTGTTTTTCTGAAGCATTTTTGTATTAGAGTAATTATTATTTTGAAGTATTTCTATCCAGAAAATGCTTCGCGTTGGACGTCGTTCTCTAAAGGGGCGACTTATCAGAATAAATAAAAAATATTAGGACTTCAATGTAAGGGCATAGCTAATGAAGTTTTAAGTCAGAATGTTGGCGGATAGTATATTTAACTTTCTATTATGAAACTTGCAATTTGGGTGTTTTCTCTATTAGGCCTTACATTAAATTTATAAAAATGTGGTTAAATTTTTTATGGCTGTCAAACCTATTCGAGCGCAGCAAGATGTTTTAACCACAAATTCGAGCGGCACGGCCGCTCAATCCGAGCGCAGCGAGGCGTTTGGGGGTTGGCGAGCGTTAGCGAGCAGAGGGCGAAGCCCCCTAGTATTATTTAAACTATTAAATTATATGGATTTTAAAACAATTTGCCTTACACAACCCATTTTAACAGATCGTTTGATACTTGATAAATGGATTATAAGACATGTTCAAACATATTATTGACACACATTTTTTAGGACATTTTTTAATCAGATTATCTGCAACACATTTTAAACAGATTATTGACATGATTTTTTTTTTAACAATTTCCATTCAGAAAAATTTCTATAAGAGATCGATTTTCGATTCAGACACTCTCGAAATTTGTTTTCAAAATGAATTTAAAAATATTGCGATCGTTGCAGATGTCGATTGAGAGTTTTATGATTTTTCTCTTTCTCGAGATGAAAATGTAGAGAAGTTCTTCTTGCTTGATAGACCCTTCTTCTTTCCTTTTCAAAATTTGCTCCATTAATAAAATGAAATTAGCAACTAGAAGCGTGTTAGCAACTAGTATGTGTTTTGCAAATACTTGAACTTTCCCGCTCAGCTCTGAAATTGTGGATCAAAAACGAAAGCATAATTCTCAGGAAAGAACTTTTTCGTTTTCAAACTCGATTTTGCGTTTAGTGTCACGTGAGGGGGAAAAAAATGTTAAATACAAATTTAAAAAAAAAAAATTGTGATAGAACGCCGTTCCCCTTTTTAAAAAGGTAAAGGATCGTCGTTCCCACACGTTCCCGCTCCACTACACCCCTGGTTACCTTATAATTTAAAAGCGTGGCCCCCAGTAGCCTTTCGGTTAAAAAAATCTTCTAATTTTAATCTAACTGCATCCTTTACAGATATGATTATTTTTCTTCTTGACTTGGATATTTTGTCAACAGAATATATTTGAGCTCTAAATTCCTTAATATTTAAAATTGATTCCATCAGATTTTTTCGTTCTTTTTTAACCGTTTTAGCGCTGTGTTACAGTTTTGCAACAATCCTAAAAGCATTCATAAGCAAAAATGCTTAGATCCTGTACTTGATTTTTTTTTTTTTACTTTTATTTTGACATTTTATTGAACACAATTAACGGAAAGTGATGTGTGTGAATTTTTAATCTTTTAATTAATGTTTTCCATACTTTTTCGTGCTCTAAAGATGCTTGTTTTGATTTTTAGATTTTGGAGCAATTATGCTTAGACTATTTAAAATTACATTTACTTATAAAATTTGTATATTTTTAAATTAGCCATTATTTTCTGTTTCGTTTTTTGAATGATAACATCGACAGAGAGACATCAGGGAATTTTCTGGCAATCAGTGAAATGTCAGGGAATTTTGTTTCTTGAATTCTGTAGCCACCCTGCAAATGAATATTTTATGAAAATCTTACTAAGTGTAGATGTTTTTCTTTATATTCAATAATTTTCTTTTAATCACATTCCAACAGAGGTGGGCTTGGAGCATTTTTAATTGATATTTTAGTATTTTAATATCATTTAACTTTTGAGTTTTAAAATATTTTCTGAAGAAGTTTTTAATTCCTGCCCTTTTGAGCATCATTGTTAAAATTTTGAAATCATTGTTAATTTAAACGTATGCATCGTGGTAGAAAAATAAAATAATGTAGAAATTATGGCAGAAAACCAGTTACGAAATTTTGCAATTTGCTTTAAAAGTACCCTCGGAAACAGGAGATTATTAAAAAATATGCATAATTTATATTGCACTTCAAGAATTTAAACTACATTTAGTAAAAGTATAACTATATCTCAAAATGATTGGTTATAATCATAAGGAATTAAAAGAAATTTCATTCATGAATTTTAATATTCATTAAAATTTTCTTTTCATTCAATTTCTCCCCATCGTATAAATCACAAAGAAAATTGAGGTCCTTAAAAAAGTTAACAAAGTACTTAGAAAGTCCTTAAAAAGTCCTTATTTTTTATTTTAAAAATCTGTATGAACCATGTACAAGTACGTCTCGCAATGTTAAAAAAATCTAAACAAACAAGAATTATACATCAAGCATTGAACTTCGAAAGGGCCCCGTCGATTGTTGTTCCAGTAGAATAAATATATTCTATTTAAATTTAAACTACATAATCATCAATACGCTAATTGTTTTTATGTGCCCGCCACATGCTCATGGACGTAGGCCCTGATCATCGCCTAGGGCCACAAGGCCCGGGCTTTGAGCCCATAATTTTAGGGGTCCCCGAAATTGGCTGTAAACCGGTAACTTTTGTTTCATAAAAGATATGTGAATATCGTTTATAATCTGTATAAAAAAAAAAAAATCATTTTGTATTGATCTTCAACCGTATCCCAGAATGTATTTATTCAGATAAACCAAACCATAATTTAAAAGCGTAAAAAACAAGCTTTCTTGAAAGATTGAGGGAAACAAAATTGAAAGGCAGTCTTGACAAATTTATTGAGATATCATCAATTGTGGACTCTGAAGTTGTGATTAATGCTGCAGATATTGTTGTCACGGATATTACCACACATTGTGATAGTGAAATGCAATGCTATACATTACAAAGTCTCTCCTCTTTTGATTTATAAATTTGATTGATTGAAATTTGTTTCTTAATTTGTGATAAAAAAAAAACCTTTTAGGAAACAATATTAACATTAATCTATCAACTCTTTCTATAATTAATGTTAATTCATTTGACTTTGTGTCAAGCCCATTTCCAATAAATCACTCGTTTAAATACGAGCATAAGAGGGGCCCCAAAATGTGTCCGGACCTTGGCCCCAACTTGTCATGGTCAGGCCCTGCTTGGACGCCACGGTCCCTCACTAGTACAAATATTATTTATTTATTATTATTATTTGCCAAAACGTTCAGCTCAAGATTTTAAGATTCTGTCGCTATACATTTGTAGAATTGTATTTAAAGGAAAATATTTCTTAGAATATATTAAGAAGTGATTTTTAGTTTAAAAAAATCTCATTTTTTTTTTTTTTTAATAATTCGCATTTTCCCCCTCATTCTAATTTTTTTTATATTTGCAGTCTCTATTAATTACTTTTACGAATTCCTATTAATATTAAAATATAACAAATTTTCTTAACTTTTCTTTTCCTTGATTTCAAGCATTTGGGAGAAAGACTATTTCGATAAAATTCAAAATGTATTCGATTTTATCAAACTTTTTTTTTTTTTTTTTTTAAATTAAATTTAATATAATACATTAATTAAAAATGGACATTTCAATGTATTTAAAATTTTATTAAGACCTACGACTTGTGAAAATTGTTCAACAAAATTCTGTGGTATTAAGCATACTTTTTTTTTTAAACTTAGTGCCATTACCTAATTCTTATCTATTCAGAGTCGGTAAAATAAAGACTTGTTATACAATAATCATGTTTTTCACAACTGTTTTTTTAATTCACGATTAAAACGTCCGAAATATTTAAAAATGTTTTCCAATTTTAGTTATATTATTGATTTTTCAACTAATACAAGTTCATTTGTTGCACATCAAAGTTTAAAGTAATACATTTTAAAATAACATTTTCCTAATTTTTTCTTAAGTAATTGCTTCGTTCAAAAAAGTTACATTAACCATTGTTGTAGAACATTTTAGATTTTGCTCATAATGGAAAACGCAATATATAAAGTGTAATATTGCCTTTCCAAGTTTCACAAGAGAATATTAGACATTTGAGAAAAAATAGTAGACATGATCTTAAGATCGCGTGAGAGAATAGGGTTATTTGCTCTAGATGTCGCCAATATCACTTTACCTCCCAGAACGTTTGCCTCAGGGTGAGACGGGGGAGAATTTACAAAGCGATGCTCGACATTATCAATGTACCTCGATGACTCTGTTCCAAATTCTACAATAGACAGGACCCAGGGGGTGGCTATAAACTAATTGCTTCTCCAGTTGGAATTTTAAAAGTAGGGGTTTTGCTAATGACGCTTTCCATGAAAGGCCATTCTCCAAACCATTACTTGGGGGTTTGCAGGATGGGATGAGGTGGTCCAATAGGATATATCAACAGGCGAACAGACACAGACTGACAAGTACGTGACACCCAGATAGAGGTTATATGGTTACAGTTCACAATTTTAACTATTGTTGCGTTGTTACTATACTTAATACGCTTCGTGGTTCTGCGATATTTTTTTTTTTCATTTAAATTAATTCCTAGTCTACGGTATTTTGGCAGTATTGATGATAATTGTGGTAAGTGATAAAGTTCATTTTTATATATTTATAAATAAATGTGTGGCTACCATCAATTCTTTTGAATCCCCATCGAGATTTTGACTTGACGATAAACTGGAAATGAAGCAAAATAGGTTTTATTTGGAACTAACTAAATTTTTCATAATCCAATGAAGTAAGAAAAATAGTATTTGACAAAACATTTATTATCGTACATCTATTTTTAATTGCTAACTGAACTCTGACAATGAAGTATTTTTTGATAGATATTTGCTTAAATACCTAATTAATTAACTAAATAAAAATAATGTATCTTTTGTAAGATATATATTTTATTTTAATATTGCTTTCTGAACAAAAGTTTTAAAACCACTTTTTCGCAGCGAAGGAAACGTAATTATTTAATATTTAATTTTTTTATTTTTTTATATACATTTAATATCCAAAACAAAGCCGTCAATTTTTAACAAAAGAATGACTTTCCAACGGATTTTATTCAACAACTAAATTTGAAATTTTATTTTGACAAACGTTAATATGCAAGTAGAAATATGGCATGTTTTAATTTGTCTTAAACATTTTATTTTATTGATTTTAATTAGGCTGTTAAACATTAATTCAAGTGAATTACAATGTTTCTAAATGATTATAAGTATTTTCTTTTTTTACTTTTATGAAAATATTAAAAAGTTGTTTTAACTTATCTTATTCTATCTTTTAACTTTTATTGAAACGAAAAAATTAAAGCAATACATTGGATTTCTTCAATTACTTGTAAAGTATATTATAAAAATTATCAAGGGGTGGTGGGGCTTGGCTCAGATGTTGACTCTCTGTGAACTTCAACTGTCACTCTAACTGCACATTACATTTCCTTCTTTGGTTTCTAATTTTAAAGCTTGAAAGTTTTTAAAAAAAATAGGCCGTAGTATTCTTATTACTAACTATAATTAGTTATCTAATGGTACTCCAATATTTACTTTTGCTATGTGATTGAAAATCAGGTTGTTTTATTTAGTTACTTGATAGTTATCAATAAATTAAGCTTTTGATATCTTAAATTTTAATTTCCTCCTTCCCCTCTCTTCTTTTGCTGTCTTTTGTTAACTAATAGCCATTTATAAATTTTAGGGTTTACCAACATATTTATTAAAATTTTTGATATTTTAAAATTAGTTTCCATATTTATAGTACTTGAATTTTATAAAATATAAATTACCATCTTTAAAAATAGATGACCCCTTAAAATGGAAGGCGGTAGCAGTTTATTAAGGGGAAGGGTGAGGGGTGCCCATATTATCTTCTCTTATAGTTAAAAAGTCCTTTTGACCGCCTCTGGCAATGATCAGTTAAAACTGTTTCACTTACAGCGTTGCTACCCACCGCAACGTTAAATTTACTGAACCACAGTCCATAATTAATTTATGCATTCACGTCCAATTATATTTTATTTATTTCGATTAAAATAATTTCGGTACCAGGAAAGAGTTTCAACCATGATTGATTAAATGGGATTTATTTGTATTCCAAAGCGATTATAGAAGTGTGAGTAAAAACGATCTTTTTGTGGCAGTGAGAGCCCCAAAGTTTCAATAGAATGCATTTTCATCGACAATGAATTTACCTGTCAAGTTTCAGCCACATAGGATTACGGCAAGTGGGTTATTAGGCTTTTTCAGATTTGCCCGGCCGGTACAACACACACAAAATCGAAGTAAATATAAAGGATTTAAAAATCATGGCAGCAGTGGCGGCTCGTGAGTAGCAAAAGTGAGGGGGCCCAAATTAACAATGGCATGGTTTTTTGAGGGGCGGGGGGGGGGGAGAGTGAGTGCAAATTTCAAAATGTATGAGTTTCATGCAATTAAATGTTATTCAAATGCACATAAAACAAAGCTATAGGAGCAGTTAAACAAATTATCCAAATAAATTTTAATTAAATATATGTTTTAGTAAAATGAATGATTATAACAAATTCAGCACTGCAGCATTTCATTTGAGCCAATGGCTTATGAAAATTAACCTCATGTCCCATGGCTTTTGAACTTAATGGCTCATGGATTTTGAAAATTTAGAAATGAAGAGAAGAAAAGTGGTGAGATTTTCAGAAAAAGTATGAACTTTAAATTATTCATTTAAACATAAAATTAATGCTTATTGATTCATTAATAGTTCAGTTCAAAATTTCATTACTCAACAGAAAAATATTTTCAGTTTTCTATTTTTACTTTTTAAAAATTTAGGTTGTTTACTGTTCAGCCAGAGTCCTTTTGTCACTTGTGGAATGTACCGAAAATTCGTTTATTGTTGTCCTTATAAATGGATATTTCAGGCAACTGAATGATAAAGATAGCTAATATTCTTTGTTGGGAAAGTCAAACACATTTATATGGATTAAAATACTTAAATTAATCTTTCAAATGCAAAAAAAAAAAAAAAAAAAAAAATTATATTTTTGCTATCCATAAAATAAAGTTTTATTGCGAAGTAAAAAGATGCTGAAGGTATAGTGGGTCCTATGTCTGCATACTCAGAAGCGGACAGCCCAATTTTACTTGCTGTATAACTCATTTAACTAATCACCTCTAAAATCGAATGAATTAAAAAGAAAAATGATACTTTTATGATAATTAACAAACATTACCAATTGGGCTAATCCATGTGATGGGATTATCCGGACAAAATGAATCTCTATATATTTTTTGAAAAATCACGATTCTGTGTTTAAAAATTTATTTATTAAGAAAAGCTTACGCTTATATTTGAAAAATAAAGGGTAAAATTAAATAATCTTACTGAGATTGTTGTTGAAAGTTTAATTCCCTTTTCACCACGTATAATTGTAGTTTTCTATCTATTTTCTCTTGCTCTCCCAATTTAATTCACCATCATTTCCTTGTACGCTTGCGCTGTAGAAAATCCCAACACTTCTTTCGACAGTTCCAGCTCGAGCTCGACTACTTTTGGCTAACACACAAAGTGGACCATTCCTTATAGAATTGTAGTAAATTGATACCGATGTAGGAGAAATAGACCCTTTATCACCCCCCCCCCCTTCCCTAAAAACACAGGAAGTGAAGGACCTGGCTACAAACTTTGCCATGCTCTTTTCAAGATTTCAGAGAAAAGGGTCGTTTATCCCTCAAGAATTGCGTCCCCGTGGATAAACTTCAATTTCATAATCATGGAGTATTTAAGAGAAGAGATGGAAGGAGTGTGTCTTTATTAATATGGTTGCGGTCGATTGACATTTTCGCGAGTTTGTTGCAAGAGAGTTTGTTAACGCACAATAGTTAATATTTTGAGGTTAATAACTGCTTTCATTTGTCTTGCATTTTTAAATATTTTACAGAAATTCCAAAACAACATTATCAAGTATATAAAAGTGGGACCAGGGTCCGAAAAAAGTGAGGGGGCCTGGCCCCCCCCCCTGGCCCCCTGCACCAGCCGCCACTGCATGGCAGATGAAACAAGTCAGCAGTCCATTTTTCTTGGAATTAACGTATATATTTCAGTTCATTCTTTCTTAAATTCACGATTTTTCTCTTCCTTTTGGACGAAGTCGAGGCCATGTTTTCCTAATATAGTACATCAAAAGCAAAGGACCTTTTTTAACACGACGCATAATCGTGAAAAGTTAACAACAGATGCTATCTACCTCAGTTGGATACCGGAGAACAGTAAACGTCAACAAGAGCTCGATGCAAATGTAACTGTTACGCATTGTGGGGATCACTCCAATTGCACATTCTTGTTGTTCCTTATTTCGACTGAGAAGATACAAGGGAACACTGACTTTAAGTTGGTATTTGAGATTAATGTTACCAGTCTACCCCACTCATTTCTGTGTTTCTTCGCCTTTTCTTTATTTTTCAAGGTTTGAGATTAAGCAGTAAGTTTATAATGAGTTTACCCAAAAAAAGAATGTATCACCATTTATTTAGATTATTCTTAGGTTTAATTAGTTAGAACTTTAAGATCCACAAATATCCATAAGAAGAGCCTCATGTGGCTCCGGCGTCGTGGTCTAATAGCCCTTGTTATATACGCATCTCTATTTATAACCCCTTCCCCCTTATTTCCAAATTAATAACTGCTGTGGAAATATTACCTTTTTAGTATGGACAGCAGTATATGTGAATGGGGAGATAAGGGTGGGGGGGGGGGGGCGAGGGGCCCGAGGTGCAGTTGCATAGGGGCCCGAAAGTCCTGTCGGCGGCCCTGGTGACAAGTACACTTAGCACGTGCATTCCCACCAAGAGCGAGGCACAAGACATCCATGTTGGAAGGTGGGGAGGAAAGGGGGGGGGGAATTGGAGGTTGGGGTTAGAAAGGGGATTTTGACCCCCTTCTGCTTCTTGGAATCAAGAGGGGTGCAGCTGCAATGTCACGAGAGCTACAAAAATCACACAGCCTATTAACAGAGCGAAAATTCTTTGCTGGACTTGACTTTCGAAGATAGTGGAAGATGAGGGAGAGAAAAGAAAAGAAGAATGGGGGGAAAGAAAAAAAAAAGGAGAAAAAAAAACGTCCGAGTGGGGAGGCTTTAATGACGATTTAGCTCTGGTTCTCTTAAAATTTATGACTGTCACCCCTAAGTGTTTTTTTTTCCACCCCCACATTTCCGTAGCTGTGGTCAAACAAGGAACATTGGAAGAAGACTCCTTCTCGAAAGGAATTGGGATGGGGAAGGGGAGATCTTTAAAATAGGAGAAGGAAATATTTGTGGATTTTCATTGGAGGTAATGTATTTAAAATTTGCGGGATTTTGTTCAATTTTTTTTTTGGGGGGGGGGGGGGAAAGGGAGGAATCGAGGGCGCCATAATTTTTTTTGCACAGTTGCAGAACTTACCTTGAGCCGCCCTTGCCCTGCACTATATCTCCTTTCGTCATCAACGTAACTGTGGAGTGGCGACACTTTACAACCTATTATTTGTCATCCTTTCGTATGTTTAAAAAGGGAAAGTGGTAGGATATATCTACTAAATCCACCCTAAGGGCAGGGGTGTACTGGCCATTGGGTTGTCCTGTGTAATCACTGGGCCGGTCAAGTGTTTGTAAAAAATGAGCTGGTCCGATATTTTTAAAAAAATATTTTTCGATACAAATAGTTCCTTTCCTTTACGTTTTTTTTTTTCTTTTTTCCTTCCCTTTTTTCCCTTTTTTTCTTTCTTTTCTTTAAAAAAAAAAAAAAAAAATGCATTTAAATCCCAATCATTCTCCACTCCCCAAGTGAAGCCTTTCGATTGGTAGAGGTATATAAAGTAATAGGTTATAAGAAATTAGACGTATTAAGATTTATATATTATTGTATTACTTCTTACTTATTTTATATATAGCCTTTATGGTTAAATATTTATTATCAGTTCGGATGTCATTTTCTAATATAGTTACTTTCCTGAGACAACAAACTATATCAATGGCTTATGGAAACTAAGTTCACTGAAAGGAGATATAAATACTATAGTCAGAGAAAATTGTATTTAACTAAACTAATTATTATCGAGAATTCTTGTTTCCTCATCTACCTATGTGTCGTTCTCAACCGGAGAAAGCATTGAAATGTCAACTTCACAAAATTCCTTCTGCACCGAAATGATTTGATATCCCCCCCCCCCTTTTTTTTTTATCAGTTCTTTTTTTTACTTCAACCTGTTCCAGAGAAGTGGTTCTCTCACATGCATATGTACGCGGAGGCAGGTGCTAGTTCACAAAGTCCTTCATTTCCACTCCCAGCCGGGAGTCCAACCAAATAATTATTATAACAATTAATAATTGAAATCAATTATTAAATATGAATATTTAAATAATAAAACATGTCAATTATTGAAACTATTTAATTATTAAAAGTTATTTACTTAATTATCGGAATAATTTTTATTAAAATTTCATTTCGGCAGATCCAAACCTAACACTGTGCCGATTTTATGACCCAGTACGCACCTGCCTAAGGGCTATGCCGACCAAACGGTATAGTGGTTAGCGTGCTATCTTCTAGATCGCCAGACTGCGGGTTCGAGTTTCGTGTAAGGCATGGGTGTTTGTAAATGTATGTTGGCTTGTCAAATGACGAATGTTTCGACGCATTATAGCCCTCGCCTCGTGTTGTTGACGGAGCCAGATAATCTAAAAAATAACCAACCTAAGGGTCATAATTCAGAATTGCCGCGAAGAAGTCGCCTCTGGACCCGAAGATTCAATGGAAAACTTCTTTATTGGTTTTGGGAAATATTTGAAAGAGAGGGAAAAAAAAGTGTTGCAATGATCATTGCTCTTCGACTGGTTGACATTACTGTTTTAACCCGATTCAACTTAATAAACAACCTACTGATTGATCACTTTGTATTGAGTTCTTCAAAATCTTCGCACAGACCATTTCAAGACCAAGTAAGTGAATTGTTTGTCAATTTAATGTTGCCTAAAGAATCGTCCTGCTCCAAACAAACCATGAAGAACGATCATGACATTATTTTTTTGTGATTTGGTCGAGACTTAAGTTTTCTTATCTTAACTCTAAAGCCTAGTTCACTAAACAATTTACTTTGATATGCCTCATTTTGTTTTTTTCATTTGGTATTAGGCACTTCATTTTCATGTTAATTTTATCAAAAGCCGTTGGGATGGGGGGGTGGGGTGATTCTCACTGGAGAGGCAGAATGCATTCCAAGAAAGCAAGAGTTTTTGGAATCTAATCGGCGCTCTTTAGTGTCTCTCTCTCTTTTCAGAGTAGATACGACAGAGATTGTGATAGTCTCATCGTATTGCCTGATGATAGTTTTCCAAATTTTCTCTCCTATGAGATGCAAACTTGAATCAATGCAATATAGTCCTCATAGAAATTTTAGTCCTAATATATTCCGATACAACCAATCAATCTGATATGATTGTCCCAATGGAATTTGAAAATAAATCAAATTTATTTTCATAATCATGAACATCTCTCGATATATAAGACAATAGACATGAATGGCGATTAAAAAAAACAAATCCGAATATTTTTTAAATGTTAAGACTAAGAGGCTAAGATTGCGAGTTCTACAGAATTAATTATGATTTTCTATACAGACAGGTAATTTAATTTTGATTAAAAAAATTCTCGGTGAATCATTTAACTCTTTCTGATTTCAAAATGCGTCAAAAGGTGCAATTTCTTCATTAAAAATTTTATTTTGTTAATTTCAAATTTATTTGCATATGAAAGAATATCTATTTTTTTTTTTTTTTTTTTCATTTGATACCTATTGAAATGAATATTACGTTCAAGTATAAACAACAATTCGTATAAAATATTGTACGACAATCTCTAGAGCAACATTGTTAGAATACAGTTTAAGTTTAGTTTTCAAACACTTTGTCTTTTAATATTTTTACGACGTGTTTTTACATTTAGTTAAACAGCAAATGAAATTGCACTAACTTAAATAGAATGACCAACTTGAAAAGCAGTGTGAAACACAGTTACATATGGTATACTACGATGCTTTTTACTTTTCTTTTAAACTTAATAACAGCACGAAATATATAGGCTTTAATTCTGTCCTTGATATATTTTCTTAACTAATTGTAACATAACCTAATTGAGTTAGTTATCAACGGATCTATTTACTACCTTTCAATTTTGAAATGCTAAGTACTAAAAATATTTATTCATTCAATCATAATGTCCATTCAATTTCGGTAGGATACAACAAAAAAATTATACTGAAAGCTTATTTTATGCAAATTGTGGACATAGCTTGTTATGAAATTATTCATTGTATTTCTTTACAAGTTTTTTTTTTGTATGAAATTGTTGAGCTATATTTATAATTCATACAAAGCTTTGCTCTTTAGTCTATAAACATCATATTTGTTTTGTTAACTGTGAAAATGAATAGCAACCAAAAAGAATTAAACTAATAGAAAAGGGTGAACGGTAAAATTTTAGACAATTTTGTTGTTGGAGATCACAGAGACTTTTTCTAACCCTCTAGCTGCAACGTAGAAGTAGCAAACTTTGCTCAGCCCGCGATTTCCGCGGGGATGCATTTTTAACGTTTATTTAACTGTGCAATCCGCTCTTTCCCCGTTCATGGTTTCCTTTTGACTTTTCTGTCATGTTTAATTGTTTATACAAATCTGGGTTAACAAATGGTGTTAGATGTCCACATTTCTGCAAAATATACAAGCGTTTCTTGCAATGCTTTGCGCTCTCTTTTCAAAGCTCAAAGATATCTGGCAGGAAGCGTTTCGCGAGGCTATAGTGTTAGGAGTAGAAAACCTTGATCCTTTCTCCCTGATCAATTCCATCCATAGAGAAGAAAAATATGCTTTGACTAAAAATATTAGGCTTGTTTACAATCTCCATATTTTGACTCTTTCACATGGCCGATCAAACGGTATAGTGGTTCGAGTCCCGTGTAAGGCATGGGTGTTTGTAAATGTATGTTGGCTTGTCAAATGACGAATGTTTCGGCGCATTATAGCCTTCGTGTTGCCGACGACGCCAGATAATCTGAAAATAACTAACCGACTCTTTCACATGAAAAAATGTTAGAATTAAAAAAAAAAAAAAAAGAGAGAAAAGGGGAGGGGGGGGGGAGGGTCTATACTATTCTTTCTTTCCATACTACTAAAATATAAGTTCCGGTTTCACTAAACAATTCCGCGAATTTTAGTTTTTTTGACTAAAATTTTGATCATGATTTAGCCGATCACGCTGATTCATGCTTCTTTCAATGCTTTAGCCTCATTAATTACTTTGGTACGACGGGCATTTTACCGAGAGTTACTCTTGTGTAATGGCCACTTGGGGAGTTTTTTGTCTCTATGTCGATCGCTATCGCCGAGATTTACATTGTTGTGTGACGATCATTTTCGACGAGTGTTGCGCCGATGTAATAGCAGATTTGCATTCCGGTAGGAGATTACACACTGCTCTATTTAATTTGATGTAATGATAATTTTCGGCAAGTGTTACGCTGTTGTTAATATCCAATTTTACCTGGCTTACAAGTCTAACAACGGAACCTGCATACCTCCAGATTTTTCAAAATCTTCGATGTAATTACTACTTTTTTGTCGTTGCTTCCTCTCCAATGTTACAACCTCTATAGCCGTTATTTGCGTTGGTGGTGTGATGGTCGTTTAGTCGCCAGAGGTGGCGCCAGCAGGGGTGCTAGGGGGGCTGGAGCCCCCCCGTCGGGGAAAGCTAGCCCCCCCCATCGGGCACAATCGAGCTTCTCTTCGGGGGATAGAAAATACTTTTTTTTTCTTGCATACATTTTTTTTCAAGAATCGAAGAGATTAATAGTTTGTAAGCCTCATTGCCACTATTCTATAGGTCGCCGTCTGAAACCAGCATGTTAAACTGAAAACTATGATTGAATGTCCAACACTAAGCAATACAATCTCCCTATTTGTATTCCCGACAACTACACGATAGACCTCACAACCCTAGAACACATGATAACCACAACACGTTTCATGAAGAAATTCTTAATAACTCCCGACTGGATAAATTGTTTTCACACAGTCGTTGGGAAAATAAAGAATTTCATCGGGAAACTAAAAAAATCATCTTTTTTATAGATGATACAATTTGATAAAATTCAACAAAAATAATGCTCTTTAATTGAAACCACAGCCCATCTTCCAACGACATTTTTAATTTTACCGACAGGATAAACTGTTTTAACACAAACTATATATTAATCTTATATATTATACTTTTGTTAAAACACTTCATCATGTCGGGGAAATTAAGAATATCTTCGGTAAACTGAGCATATCCTCATTTCTAATAGTGGAGACAATTCGATAATGGTATATTAATCTTATATAGTTTACTCTGTTAAAACAGTTTATCATGTCGCGGAAATTATAAATTTTTTCGGGAAACTGAGTAATCCTCGTTTTTTTTTTTTTTTTTAATTTTTTTATTTTTTATTATTATTATTATTTTATTTATTAGGGAGACAATTCGATAAAAATTTAACAAAAGTTACACTCTTAAATTTAAACCACAACTCATTTCCCAACAAAACAATTTCCCCGACATGATAAACTGTTGTTGAAACACATGCTATATTAAACTTACATAGTAGACTCTAAAAGAGTTATCCCTTGGTTAAAAATAAAAATGTCATTGGATAACTGAATAAATAACTCATTTCCCGACAAAAATTACAATTTCCCCGACATGATAAACTGTTGTTGAAACATATGCTATATTAAACTTACATAGTATACTCTAAAAGAGTTATCCCTTGGTTAAAAATAAAAATTTCTTTGGATAACTGAATAAATCATCTTTTTAGTTTATACACTATACTATTATGTTCAGAGGAACTTATTTATTTTGGATCTGGCGGTTTGTCTTTGTCCGTCTGTACAAGATCAGAATTCATAGGTAAATTTACAATTATCAGACATGTGTGATTTGACAAATGAAAGGTAGCAGATCATACAAAAATTCAACGACAAGACGGAAATACAGGAAAAATGGTGACTGGAAATCAATTTGTAATTTCTTAAGCCAAAACTAGATGTTCAGTCAAAAAAGCTTTAAAAATTACATAGAATTTAATCAGCTATTTCAACCAGAAGTTTGACAAAAAGAGGGATTCCGTATAGTAACGCCATGAGAAGTTCATATCTTGGCTGCAAGGAGTGATATCGGATTAGAATTTAGATATATTCGGTGACAAGTTATCTCAGAAAATTCACACACTTTTGTGCTATTTTTGTTCATATAAAACTCCAAACTAACCTCTTTTTTTTTCTTGACATGTCATTAACCTTAAGGTAAGATTTCAGTCTTGAAATGTTGCCGTATTGTACATACTTGATATCTGGGCATGATAATGCACTACAATAAAACGGATGTAAAGGTGGTCTTCTAATGACAATTACTATTAAAATCTATCTTGTGTTGTTAAGTTGAAAATTTTTTAAACTTCCCCGATGGGATTCTATGATGAAGCAGTTTTACTTGTCGGCGTACAGAATTTGGTAAAGAAACTGAATAAATCATATTTTTTTATTAATGGGATAAAATATTATAATTTTGATACAATTTCACAAAAGTTGTGTTCTTAAATTTAAACCTCTACTTTCCCGACGAAAATCTTAATTTTCCCGACGATATAACATGCCTCCACACAGTATGTGGTCTGTAATTATTATATAGCATTATTAAGGAGAAAATTGGACAAAATTTTTCAAAAGTTATGATCGTAAATTGTAAAACACAACTTATTTCCAACGAAATTCTTAATTTCCCCGACGAAATAATCTATTTTCCCAAATTGCAATATAAATTTTTATATATTTTTCTGTGTTAACACAGTTTATCTCATAGGTTAACTTGAGAATTTCGGTGGGAAATGAATTGTGGTTTTGATTTAAATACATAACTTTGGTGAAATGGTATTCCATTGATCCCTTATTGAAAAAAAAAGGATGATTTATTCAGTACGACTGGGATGAGGATAACAAAGCCATAAATAAATTTAAACGATATATAATACGAACACTAGTAAAAAATTCACAAAATATAAAAACAAATATTTTTAATACAAGCATTGCAGCTTGTAAAAGGAATGGCCGTCAGAGTTTTAAAGGGTTATAATTTATTTGGACATAAGTAGTTAGAAATTATAAAAGAAAATAATAAAAACAAAATAGAAACATTTATTTGCAGTTAATTTGGTTTTGGACCTTATGTCTCATAAAAACCTGTAAATTCACTGGTAACTAATTTATAGTATTTTTACAAAATTATTTTAGGAAAAATCATATTAAAAAAATAGTTTAAACAATGACATGCAGCTCACACAGAAACTTCTATTTATTAAGTTTGGTATGTTGTGAGTATGCAAGACCATATATTGTTTCTCATTACACCATGTCTCTAATTTTTCGCTATGTTTTGAGTCAAAATATTAATTTTTGTATTATCAAACATCACAAGTCCTTTCTGTACACAGAGATAGCACAAAAATCAACAAAAAGACTTCAAATGGATATTTTTTTGTGGAAAAGTAGCTTTACATACCCCTTTCATGCTTAAAAAATACTATTGATTCCGTTCTAATAATAGTAATTTATCAATCTATCCCAAATTTATTTATCTATCTTCAAATAAATTGCTCGGTCATCAAAATAAAATATAATTTCATATTTTTCCAAAATTCTCTTAAATGAATAAAATACAATTGCGCATGTTTATATAATTTCCCAATCATTTAGTTCTCATATATTGCAAGTTTTAGCACTGCATTTACTCATTGTTTCTGTAATTAATAATTTGCTTTAAAAATGCATCATATTTCATTAATCGTGTGAGGAGGAATGAGGTAGGAAAGCAAAGATTAAAACTGCAAAAAGCGACAACTCCAGGCAAACCGATGACATTCGCTGCGATTTAGAAGAAAAGGCGACAACATGCTCACACACATGTTCAAAATTCCATGAATAGAAGGGATAGCTCTGAAAATGTGCTTCAAGCAATCACAACGGGTTGTCCATGAGTTTAAAAGAGAGGGATGTAAAGAAAGGCAGTAAATATGCCTTATGGCTAAATAAGGGTGGACTGACCATTTAAAAATCGAATAGATACTGACGTCAATAAAAGCTTGAAGTCGATGGAAATCGATTTGCACTGATAAGATTCTTTGTGTGTGTGTGCTTTTTTGTCAGGATAATGACCAGGGATCTGGATGAAGGCGGCTTTTTTCGTTATGAGATTGGGGGACTGGCTAATTGTGTCTGCAAACTATTCCGAAAAAAAAAAGAAAGAAGAAGAAAAAAAAAAAAAAAAAAAAAAATAGCTTCAAGAAACGACTAGGGGAGGGGGCTACAGACACCAGACAGTTGTGTGTATCTTTCATCCATATTTCACTCGTTTCTTTGGATTCGGATTAAACCTAATAAGTGTGTAGTAGACAGTAGTATGATCTTTGCAGGTAATTAAAACGTTTGTTTTTTGTTTTGATGTTTTTACATTTAAAAAAACGATGAGCAACGTTTGACAACGATTATGTTGAGAGACATACGAATTTGAAGCACTTGGATTACTTTAAAGAAAGTATAACTGTGCCCCCCCCCCCCCTTGTTATAGAAATAGGAATCTCTTCCAGAATCTTCCTAAAGCTAAGGTACATGTTTTTTATTTTAAACTGAATATTTTGGTCATAAAAGTTTTGCTTAGCAATACATCGACAAAATTTAAAAGTCGTATTTACATCCAAATTTAATATATCCTATTAAATTATTTAATTCTCAACATATAAACTTTTTTCACAGAATTTGTTGTTAGATATTTATAAATCTATTAATTATGTAAAAATAATAAAAAAAATTAATACTCCGAGTTTATAAGCATTTTTTGAATGATGTAAATTTTTTCAAATTTAAAATGTAAAGCCTTGGTACTCTTTCTAGACAAATTAAATTATAAATCTTTATAAAACAATTACCAATGTTAACTAAACATTTTGATTCAAGCCGTTATCCTATTTTTAGACAATATTGTTGCTTTTAAAATTTATGAAAAAAAAATTATGTTTTGCAGGAATTAAAAGTAACTTATTTTAAAAGTTTTTAATCGAATTTTGAATGAAACATTTGGATTTAGAGAACAACGAACAAACGTTATTTTCATTATTTTTTTCATCCAACAGATTTTTCTCTTCAAATTAATAAGATATATATTAGTTTCTTAAAACTTAAAGTGCTTTCAAACGTAAAAATATTTCAATATTAGAAGTTTAGAATTAATTATTTGCTTTCCAAGCTGACATTTTTGTTTCTTGCAAATAATATTTGCTACAAGGTGAATTTTTTTTCCCCCTTTACTGAGTCAGAAATTTGAAATGTTGGATTCTATTTAACATAAATTAATGACATACAATGAATCCCATTTTGAATTAAGCTTTGTTTTATTGCTATAAGTTTTATAATATAATATATAATAACAATTTTGAAAAAAGTTTTAGGCTTGATTGTTCTAGGATACATTACTTGGTTCCAATATGAATATTATAATTTCCATCTAATATGACAAAATAAGATTTTCTTTTTACAGAAAGGTTTCCCAAAAAGTTTAATCATTTCAAATTCTGGCTATAACTACCAATTTTTGATGAATTTAAATTTGCCTTCTTTTACTACAATATGAATTTTTGTTTTACATAGCATTTTGTGTTACTAAAATCTCAACATGGTCTGATTGCACTGTAAAACTGCCCTTGGCTTATAATTAATCTAATTTTAGTTTATTTTAAAATATTTAAGTTTTTTCAAAAAATTCTTAGCCCCCCCGTCGGGTTTGGATAGCCCCCTCGTCGGGCAATTCCTAGCGCCACCACTGTTAGTCGCAAGTGACGGTGATGTTTATGGCAGTTCCGAGATTTGTGCCGATATGGCGAGTGCTATCGCCGAGATTCACTTAGTGTGATGATCATTTTCGTCAGTTTTTATGCCGATGCAAATGCCTCTACTGCAGAAATTTACAAATATATAGTTGAACTTTCATAGTAATAAAAAAATTTCGAAACAAATATAGTCCTACAATATAATGGACAATGAAACAAAAACTTTTACCATGAGTTTCTGTTGTTTGTGAAGTTTTACTCTTGTCATAAAATTTAGGAATTTGAGGGCGAATGCGATTCCCTGGGAATTTTGAGAAACACCAATCCAGCAAGAATAAGTTGATTGGCCGAATTCTGTTTGGCAGGAAGTGTTCGACAAAAAAAAATCTAGATGTGCGTTTGTTAAGTGAAAAAATAAATAAAAATGATAGAACAATATACTTTCAATTTCTCAGAGGGCGTAGAAGATACCAACCACGTAAGAATTATTTGGTCTGCCGAACTGCATTTGAATTTTCCAAAATTAAACACTCCGATGGCACTATCTTGCCGGTAGTAGTTTTTCCCCATTAGGAAGAGTTTTTAGGTAGGAGTTATTCTCCATTCAATTAATATGCCAATGCGTGGTGGTTTGTGTTCGAAAACACGCCCAGGAAGGTGACCTCACACACAGATATCAATCAAGCGTTACAATATAGTATAGCCTTCGTGAAACTTTTGAGCCAGAAAATTCCCAATACAAACACAACCGGACTACAATGAACAGGAAATATAAAATTCAAGCTACAGATAATTAACATGAAAAGACATTTTCCACTATCCCACTTTATAATTGAAGTATAAACCTAATTTTTTTTATCTAAACATGCTTGTAATACAAGATCCAATGAAGTATATTGCTAGATTTTTGATTCTTGAAAACTAAAAAGGCCTTTGGTAAGCACAGAATTTGTATTGATATCACAGGTAAATTTTTACGTTTAAATTATATTATTGAATATCGTACATAAAAATTTACTAAGACGACCTTCCTCAAAGAGTAGCCACAGTTAAAGGGGGTTGATTGATTTTGATGCCAAAACTATGCTGCGGTAAAGTAAAAGGATTTTCATTGGTTACGATAGATTTTTTTAAGCGTAAGAATTCAATAAGCCCATAACAAAGAGTTATAGTAATAACCGATATTCTGGGGAGGGGGGAGAGAGCTTAACGCTGAAAGGGACCTTTTTTTAAGGACATCTACTCCGATCTTGCGGCCCAAAAATGATTTGGAAAAAAAAAAGTTACATCTTTGAAGTAAACGTTAGTTAGACATCGTCATGAATACGAAACCTGGATGACGAGATATCTAGTCAGGTATAGCATTTATGACGTTCCCCCTTTACCTTTTCGTAAATTATATTCTTTTCGAATAATGCCACGTTGTGTTATTATGCATTAATTTACGCCATTATATAGTAAATGACCCAGTCAAAATATTCATTAAATGAGATTGCTTAGCGAAAGAGGTACTGGAATTTTATGGTAGACATGAGATTTGGTTGGTTTGCAAGATCCAACTGTCTATTTCTGCCATTTATAAATTGCTCAACACAGCCACTTGTCTCGTAATTTTGAGAGTCTAGAAGAATACGAGATCGAAACCTTCTAGTGTAAACTCCTCTTTCCAACCCCACCACACCAAATATCATTGAGGCCACAACGTATTTAATGTGCACCAGCCCCCATTAGGCACACACCGGCCTTTGGTGGCTGCCGAAGACCGAACTCACAATCCTCTGACCTCCAGGATAGCAGGGCCCATGAGATTGCTTAAACTGAATGAAAGAAGTAAATCTAAATGATCCGTTTCACTCCTTTTTAAAATAAGTGAGGTTACTAGACCAGATAAAATCGCCTTCATCTTAAACTAGGAAGAGATTTACCTTTCCGTTTTAAATTTAATCCATTCAAGTTGGTTTTTCAGATCTTTTCTAACTGAATGAAATATGACTGACCATGGCCAAGATATTTTTAAACCTTAAATAATCCTTTACATCCTATGAAATAATCAGAATGATGTTCAATGTATCGAAATTTGAAGTCGAATTTTGATGGATAAACAACTCGATCTAAAAGTGAAAACGGCAAGCATCACAAAAAATGTCTTACCATACGATAGAAAATGGTGTTTAATTTTTACTTCAATATACAAATTATAAAATGCAATTAGTAGTATGATGCTAAAAAATTCAAAGTTTATTACAATTACTTTCAATTTAGGATGTTATTGGAGATGCAACGTTACATTTAAATCACTAGGATAGTTGGAAGGAAATAAACAAAGTGTTATATCTTTATTGAAATAAAATAAATATACTGATACATACACAAAACAAAATGATAAAAACATCTTTACTAATACAAAAATAATTATTTTGTCTTATAACCACAATATAAGACATTACAATAGGCAGCATGTGCCTCAAAATCTTTGAGCAAAGTATAATTATATAAATTTAAAATTCATTTAAAACATTTTGCTCAAATTAGAGATTAATAGAGACATTATACAAGATTATATGTAATTAAATGCAGTTCAACTTTACAATAAATCTCTTCGAGCTGCTGCTTTAAAATAGTTTTAACACATAGAGCATATACTTTTTCTTATGACTATTGAAGATTTAATATTATACAAATATGAAATTCTTAAAATGTAAATTGACATGGCCAGTTTAAGGTTAAACTGCCAACTCTCAAGATGCAAACTAGCTTTCCATCATTTGTCAATAAATTATTCAAATATATAAACAATTCATAAATACGGCTAGATTATGAATTATGATGTATAACAAAAAATGAGCATTAATGAATTTTTGTTATCAGGTATTGAAATTATGAGCAAGACTTATTACAGAAAGGTTTTTCTTGTTTACTTTTATGCTTGAAAATGTTCAAAATAATTTACAAGATTTTTAGAGAGTAAAAATTTTCCATCATTAGTAACATACATGTTCCGTAATACAACTCTGCATTTAAAATACAGGAGGTGGGGTTAAAAGCCAATTTAAAAATCTTATTCTTAATATTTAACAATATGGATTAAGGCAAAAAAATAGTTAAACTATAACATTTATATACAAAAGATATAGATTTTTCTAAAAATGCGCATATAGTTTCAGAGGTTTTGAGTTCATATCCTACAGGATTGAGTGCTATACATTCAAAACTTCTGCAACCATTCATTCTGCATAATCAATTATCTTTCTTTGTTAAATGTTTTGATGAAATATAATACTAACTTCAAGATAGTCAAGTATTTTACAAAGAATTATACAAATAAAACAAATGATTGGAAACCCTATATACATGAGTGTCTTTTACAAATTTTCAAAATTTAGGGATGATGTGAATATAATAAGTTTTCTTTGATGATAATAAATCATGCAGTGACTAAGTGCAATGCAAATATAATTTGTGATTTAGTTTTTTTACTCAATATACACATTATAGAAATTTCATTTTTAAAAGCTACACAATGTATACAATTTTATATAGCCATTTTAATTTAAAAATGAAATATAATATTTACACATGTCTAACATAAAAATTGGGCAATCAAATCTTGAAATAAAATTCCTTATTTAATTATTATCAGTCTTTCACACATCTAAATAAAATGATGAGATTATTTAAATAATTTATATCGCAAGTACACATTTAAATTAAATGTAGTATGAAGGTATTTAATTAGAAATGTTACTTTTTATCAAGATAAAACATATAACAATTTGAATTCAATGTTTCTACCTATTTTAATTCTTTGTAAATAAATATTTTTTGTGATAATTTAATGAATTCAGATGCTTAAATATGAGTTGCAAATGACAATTCCGTATTAATTACAAAACTGTACTAAACTTTTCTCCAAATATAAATCCAAAGTGCTCTACAATCTTCTTATAACAGTTCAAAAATAAAATATTGTTCTTTGTATGAACTATGACTTCTGCTTTCTGCACTTTTCAAAAAACATTAGCACAGTTATCCATTTAAATCAGTATTCATATATAAGCCATTGTAGTTTTATATGTTGTCCTAGCTACGAATTTCATTCAGTTCAAAGCAGCAGTCCAAGTAGCTGACCAAATTCTTTGCCATAAACATGAGTATTTTGTCATAATGAATATTGGTAAAATGGAAGAAATTTTAGGCACTAGATAAACATTACTGTCACTTTCGATTTTTTAAATTTGATGATATCCACTCCAGCCCTTGATAAAGTCTAGAGAATAAAACATAATATTAGTACTTGCAAACACACTTTGTATTTAAACAAGGAATACTTAATTACTTGCTATCAAGTAAATGTTAGAAATTCTTCATTGTAGTCTGAGCAATTGATTTCTTTATAATTTCAGAAGGCTCGAGACTAAATCCTGTCTACAATCACAATAACTTTTAAAGGTACATATTATGCAGTATAGATATTCAGAGTCAAGTCCAATATATAAGTTTCTTTTTATTAAAAAAAAAAAGTAAGAATGTGTTGCACTGCAATCCAATGAATCCAATATGAAATTTCAGACATAAGTAGTTTTTGCATTTTTTTTAGTTCAAGTAAAAAAGCCGAAATATTGAATTTTTAATTACATTTTAAAATTTGGCTGTAATGTTAAACTTATGGGGAAAAGAATTTCCCCTACTGCTCTATCTGAATAAACACTTGAAATATTTACTTTACATTGAGGTTGGAGAGCAGGGAGCGGGGCCTCATATAGGGTTAGTAAAAAAAATTTAACAAATCACTAAATTCAACCAATTAAAATCTTAATTTTCTTTTAAGGACATGATTTTTCATTACTTCTGTAGTCAGGGTTCATACTCAATCTACGATAGTAAAATTCAAGAATTTCTAAGGAGTATTTCAGGAGTAAAGTGCAGTAAATTCAGGAGTTAACAGGAAAAAATTACATGGTTTACAATATAGTTTTTTCTCTATGAGCCTGGTTGTTGAGAATTATGGTGCATTTTGGGAATGTGCGAAGTTTTTTTTTTTGCGGCCTGTAGTGATGAAGCGTATGAGCAGTAGACTTTGAAGTACCGTAAGAATTTCGGATTTCAGAGACGTTTATTGAGGAAAAAAACAACAAGCTACGTTTTAAGGTATATATAAGGTCTTTTCCCTCTTCGATGAAAATAAGGTGATAAAAAGAAATATCAGGAGTAGAAACACAATTTTCAGGAGTTATGAGGGCCCTTATAAAAAAAGCAAATTTCAGGAATTTCAGTACGAACCCTGTGTTGTGTTATTTGTACAAAATATAATAAATTTTATAATTTAAAACACAGACCGTATACATGACAAGAATACAAAATAAGTTAAAACTCTTAAATCAAACTCAAATAGTATAAATATTAAACAGTGTCAATACACTTTAGAATAGATTTGTATATTAATGATGTATGTAGCTGCAAAAGTAGACATTTGCCTTTTACTACTTTTATGATATTGAACCAATAATAAATTGAAATTTTCAAAACAGCCTAATACAGGGAGGAGATTGGCTAAAGACTCAAAAGACTGAACTCGTATGCGAGCAAAAAAATTGCACCATACTTTATATGGTTCAGAAATAAATTAGCAAAAAATGCTACATGATGAAAAAATTACACAATAACAATTAATAACTTAATTAGTTTTTATTCAGTAAGTAATAAAAAAGAAAAATAATATATAATTATAAAATCATTTACATTAGAAGATTATTTAACAAACAAGTTTAACTCATCGTCAAGGCCATCAGAAATCTAAAATTAGGCATTAAAACATATTTACTACCTGTACATTACTGAGATGCAACATGCAAAAAGTATAAGAAACTATCACTTTAGAGGAAGCCTAGGCGAATGACACCAAAATGGCATTGCAGGGCTGTCACAGCTTAATAGCTTTGAAAATAGTTGCTTTAGTAGCTTCAGTTGTAAAAAATAGTAGCCATAAATAGTATCCTCAAATACTAAAATTAATAGCATGACAATTCGGAAAAACTATATTTTGAACAAGCTGCGTAGCTTTGCATTGCAGAAACCTGTCATTGTGTATAGGACCTAGTTTTTGACACTTCTCATGAAAATTTCAGAGCTGTACGTCTATTACAAGTCGCTTAGTAAAAAAATAATTAACAAAAGTTAAAAAAAAAATTTCATAGATTTTTTACATTCTGTTTATCAGAAGTCCAATTAGCAGAATAAAACTACTCATGCTGAAAACTGCAGAGCTCTATGGCTGTTAGAAGTCGCTTTGTAAAAATTACACAAATAATATTAAATAACATGTTTGCTGAAAGGTTCATTGCTACGCAAGCAAGATCGTTTCACTCGCTAAAAGATTAATTGCTGTATAAACTCTTAATATTAGAATCCCTCTCCTGCTGAGAAACAAAAAATAATATATTCCCCGTTAAAACCGAGAAGAAAATTATCACCACTCCAACTTAAATATCGGCAATAGCAGCTACCTTACCGATGAAAATCACGGCAATCATATTAAAGCAACAATCAACAAACTGGCTATCATACCAACGTAAACATCAGCGTTAGCACTCCTGGCAACTGTATCGACGTAACATTCTACGAAATTTACTAACACAACCATGTAAATTTCGAAGATAGCAGCAATTATAGAAGCGCAAGCCTTCAGAATAGTGTCTACTATATTCACACGACACTCGCCGAAAATGAACATTACAACAACGTAAATCTGGTCAATAGCATTCTCCGTAGTAGCTCAAATCTCGTCAATTGCAGTTTTTATGAATCATAATCGGAGCTTTGGACAATCTGAACGAATGCAAGTTCCATGGTTGTCAAACTTGCAAAAAGCCCAATAAAATTGTAATGCAGATCTGTATTGATTTCAGGAATTATCTAAATTTTAGTAAAAAAAAAGCTGTAATTGGCATTTCAGTTTAACAGTACCACGTCTGATACATGCCAATATTGGCATAATATCTGAAGAAAGCAATCATCACGTAACAACATAATTCTCGGCGATAGTGTCCGCCATAATCATGAGAATAGCAGCCAGTAAGAGTTATGCTGTGGGGTCAAGCATATTTTTCGATAATTTTCTTTCGAAAACGGAAGTTTTCTTTTCTTTGGCGGAATTTTCGGAAAGAAATCAAATATTTGCAGCGGAGAAAAAAATGGAAACTCGCGAAAAGAAACGAAAGTTCAAGAGAAAGAAAGACTAAAAAGCAGATTTTCTCCAAAATTAAAAAATGCGGAAGAATCTCATCCCTGCAAGTAGAAACCTTGAAATCACACAAATATAAGTCATTGGGATGAAACATTTCTTTTCCTAATGTTAGCCCAGTGAGATAGCACTTACAAATTTTTATGCAACCGTCAAAACATTTTGAGGCATAAATAGGAAATATATTTTAGTCTATTTAAAATTCTGCATTAAATTAATATTTTGTACTAATTTATTGCAGATAAATTTGTTTGCAAGCATAAAATATTTGACTCATTCATTTTCATACTTGGCATCAATCCTGTAAAATTGAATAAATGATTTAAGTGTTCAATGTGATCTAAACTTAAAACTTTGACAGTAAGCACTTTCAAACATAAGAAAAATTCATTATGAAATAAGAAAAAAGGTTAAACAAAACATATATGATCGTTCTTGTAAATGGAGGCTATTGTAGAAAATAGTGTATTTTCTAATATGGCCTTAATTAGGTTAAAAGACATAAACCAAATATGGTAATAAATCATCCATAGATAAATGCAAAAGTGAATAGTGCCAAATTGAGATTTTAAACAACTGCTATTTCACATGAAAATTATATTTTACAAGATCATACTCGGTTTACTATAGCTACAGTAATGAAGGAGGCATATAGATTAGTATTTAAGAAAATGGTGAAGCATTGTTTATAATTTTTTTTTTCCAGAAAAGTATTTTTGGGGTATGTCTATTTTTGCAGCTATAACTATCTTTTCAACCAGTCAAATATACCATACATTTATAGATTCTCTAAAATTTTTAAACTTACCCTTCTCCTGAGAGAGCACAACATGCTTGAATATGCCACCTATGCTTTTTCAAGGAAGTTAGATTTAATTGTTCTGATATTTCAGCAGGAGACATACAGCCTTTGATATCTTGTTTATTTGCATATATTAAAACTGCTGATTTAGTTAAATCCTAAGAAAAAGAAGATTTAGTGATCATATAAAAAGTTGTAAAATTCCTTAAGGTTACTTAGCACTGCATTGATAAATAAAATCATATTTATATCTCATTATAAAGAAGTTTTTTACTTTTTTAGTTAACTCAATTTTTAAATATTTTTTACAATTCTTCTAGTTGGGTATATTTTTTCATTCGATTTATTTGGTACATATGAATTCATTTTCAAGCATATTAAAATACAGCAAGATCGATGAAGTAACACACACACATTGAAATGGATTATTTGACATCAAACTTTGTTTACTAAAATGTAAAATTATAATAAACAATAGTTTTTTTATTACAAAAATTTTCAGTATGCAAAAAGAAATGTTATTTTTTCTGTTTATCTTAAAACCCATATAAGGTTCAGGGTTTCAATTGAAATGGTTATTTGACAACATTAAAAATCTTTATATGAATTCGTTATATATATACATTAAAGTAAAGCACAAATATGAATGTTTTTAGGTATATTTACATAGAAAATCCTCATACGACAAAAAATAACACATGGAGTTCTAATATAAACTAAATGCCTAATAAAAATAATAGATTCCTACAAAACTATATCAATGTAAATGTCATAAAAATTTAAGATGTAATAAATTCATTCACTTCAGGGGGAAAAAATAAAATTTATTGTAAATGTGCAGGATTAAAGAATTTCATTGATAAATAAATTTAATAGTTAAAAATATAACTGAGTTTTAAAAGTATATGTCATGAGATTTTTTAATTTGGGTGTTTGGATGAGGAAACATCTGTTGGTTCTAGAGAGGTTTTTTTAAAGTTAATGTTATAAAGTGATCCATAATTTAAAATTCTTCAGAATCATTAAATTAAGATGGCTAAACAAATGCGATTATTTCGATTTAAATTCCTTACAAATATGAATAAAAAGTAAAAAATGAGAATAAATTTGAATATTAAGCAATCGATCAAGAGATAATTAACATTATGCAATGTCTCTAGTTAAGTAATGCACACACACACACACACTTTAAATTCTTTAAAATGTTATTAATTTAATAATTTTCACTGAAAAAAAATTCGGCAATACCAATGGAATTCACAGGATCTGGCAGGATAAAAATTTAATCAAATACAGTTTAAGCCTTTGGTAATTTTAATACGAAACTATCTAGAATTCATTTAATTTTAACCAACATATGCCAAGTATTCTTATAACTGCCTATGGACTAGATTAAAGGTTGAAATGAAAGTCTAGTTTCGAAAACATCAGGCGATATAAATTAGACAAAATTTTATTTTTTTAAAACACCCAAATTCGAGATGATTACACTATTAAAAAGATTCTTACTTTCAAACAAACTACCAGGTCCAGAACTGGCAAAAATTGGGGAATTTTAACTTTCAATTACCAGATTCTTATTATCTTCATGTTAACTAAGCCTAATCCAAAGAAAAAAGGATTTGTGTATAAGTCTTTAAGTTTTGTTAATAGGTTTTCAAGATAACCGGCATCTTCTGATTGACTGAATGTCATTCGACTGATTTCTTTTGCTTCAGTATTCATTAAAAACCTTATAAATACAGAAATACCAACTTTACTAGATTTCCAGTAGTTTTTACTGTTTTAAGGACGTTCTTTGAAACCCACAGAAAAGACTTACATGAACTATCTTTTCTCAATCTTTTGTTAATAATCTTGAAATTCACCAATAGTTTTGCTATTGCCAAGATTTGCATTGCTTTAGTTGAGTGTTAAGCAGCAGTAATAGTCGCTATTGTATCTCGTATTTATTCATTATAAGGCAGGAGTATTGGACATGTGTAAACCATAAAAACTACAGGAAAATGAGCACTAAAGTTGACATCTGTAAATATAGTACCAGATAACCATTTATTATTTTGTAAAATTTAGAGTTTTTGAAGAAATTATTTAAAAAAGCAAAAGTTGATTTTTTCTGGCCAAAAATCATTTTCTTTCTTTAAATTCTTATTGTAAAACAAATTTTTTATAATATCTGACCAAGTAAAAGACTTGTACAATTTTTTATTACCTTTTTGTATTGTGTGCATCTCTTATTAGATTTTTAAAGATTAAGTTGAATGATAATTAATATCACTTTCAGTAAATATTCTAGTTTTCTTATAACAGACCAATTTTTTTGATTAGAGAACTTTATAGACTTGATGATGCTATTAAGAAAATTGGTTCAAGTAGCAACCATCCATTCTTTAAAAAGTGTATTCTGTAACATTTTAAATTTCCCAATAAACATTTTTTTTATCAATAAACCATTTAGTTTTATTCATAAAAATAAAAACATTGACCATAAGGTGACATTCAAGTCAATAAACTAATATTATTAATAATGTGAATTTAGTTTCAATGGTGTTGCTTAGACCTGATAATAAGCACTAGCATCACCAGATAGCAGCATATACCAGCCAATGAAAACGATGAAATGAGATGGAATTTTGAACTGCTGGAAGACAGACGTGCCAACCAGGCGTTTGATGTTTTGAAACTCCGCTTTCCACTTTCTGAACTTGAGTTTTGACTTAGAGCGTGGCAGGCGAGAAATCAACTATTGAATTCTCTTCAAATATCGTGATAATTAATAGTTACCAAATAAATGTTCGATTTCAATAAAATATTTTTTTAAAAGCAAATGTAAATTAACACATACATTAGCAGTGGAGAATATGTAAGAATTGTTCAATACACAAATAGTATAATATTTAAATTTATTTGTTAAAAGCTTAGAACTATGGATTTATCTATGAAAATATCTTTTGGTGGTATCTTAAGTAGTTGCAATAATTTATGAGAATTGTTAACGACACAATATAGTTACTTATTTCTTGTACTTAATTGAATTTTTTTTACAAAATAGATCTGGCAAATATTATTTCTTTTATATATGCACAAAATAATCTCGACATTGAATTAAAAAAAAATAAAATTTTGATAATTTTGTTTCAAATAGTATCAATCCCATTGATATTTTCTCATAGTTACATAAAAATTTCCAAATAAAGTATGTAACTATAGAAACACAACTCCAAATCTATACTAAAAGATAACATACCCTGAGTTCACTGAATACCCTACCACGATAGGAGAACCAGTTCCTACAGCTAATTCAGTGAGCCTAGGGTATGTTGTCTTCTAGTATAGTGAAATATTATTCTATATTTATCCCTGTTACAGATTTTAACATCAGGTAACTAATAAACTTACTTTTATATTTTAAATTATAAAATCTCATTTTAGCCCTTTTAAAAAAATCCACCCATACAATCCCCAAAAAAAGATTGGTACATTGTCCAAATTTGGTAGACAAGTCAGTCATGAGTAATAAGAATTTTGTAAAATATTAAATTAGAAATGCTTTCAACTTACTTCATGAGCTATCATTCGCCACAATTCTTCTTTAGTAATTGATAATCGCTCTCTGTCTGTACTATCAACCACGACAATAAGAAACTAAAAGAAGGTAATAAAATTTATATGCAATGTTACAATAAATATAAGTTCCCACACAATGTTTTTCCTAACAAAGATGACTGGGAGGCAGATAATGTATTGGATGGAAGTGAACATATATTATACACTGAAGGATGAGAAATTATAAACCTTTTAGAAGAATGGAATATATAGTACTAAATCAGAAATCAATACCATCACACAACTGGAAAATTTTGCTTTTTGCTCTGAAAACACTTGATAAACGGTTTGCTGAGTAAAAGCTTTTACTTAAATGCAAGTATTCTTAAAATGAGCTATAATAAGATTTATGCTGGTACTGGTATATACTTTATACTGGTTTTAGCACATTATAGAATAATGTGATGAACAACAAACTGGCAGGTGTAGTTCTTCAATGATGTTGGTCAGCCTTCACCCATTTGTCTTAACCTCACATTCCTAGGTGAGGATTTATTAAAGAATTTGAACTAGAGTAGGAAAAGATATTAGGAAAAGACAATATACGCATTTCACAATGGAACTTCCAAAACACAGTCAGTTCATACTTGAACTCAAAAGGAAGTCCTGTAGGATCACAATTGGTCCCTGTCTCAAGAATCATCTTAAGAAAATGAAAATTGTAAAGGACAACTTGTGTAGAGGCTATGGGAGCTTAACTGAAACAGTCATGGTTCGTATACTTGAAGGAGAAAAAAAATTCAAGGACTATTCAAGCACTTTTCAAGGATACATTATCAATACAAACATTAAAAAAAAAAAATTCCAATTTTTTTTTATTGGCAAACGGTGCATGTTCAAATCGAGTAAATACAAAAAAATGTTTTTTAAGTTTCAGTAAAAAAAATGTTAAGGTTACAATAGGAAAAAAACCTTCCAATCTATCAGAAGCAGTACCATGTCCCATAAAAAGTACCCCAAAAGTAAAGTAGCTAGTATACTCGCTTGGCAATTACGCCAATATCGGATGTGAACATCCATTTGATTTTCTTGTTTCATCATATTGCGACTTTCGTCAAATAATAATAAAAAAAAGTCTAATTGATTAAACTGTCTTCCAATTTACTCTGAAGGCTTGAATCCAAATACGGCATAATATGCAGATTTTTTTCTCCACATGAAAATTTAGATGCAATCACACTACCGGTGAACATGTAATTACATAATTTATCAATGTTTTCATTTAATATACGAGAGTAGTGATTTTTTATGGTTTTCAATATCCATTGTCCATAGTATTTCAATATCTAAAACTTCATTTCCAGTTACATGTGCCTCCATTGGGCTGACAACGTTGATTGTTGTGAAAAATATCCGATTTTTGGGTACTTTTTATTATTAGAAATTGTTCAAAAAATCCTCATCAAACTTCTTATAGAAACTAAATCCATATGCTTTTTGCTCTTCGCATGGCTTTTTAAAACACTCTCTTCCATCATGACATTTTTGGCACACAAAGTACATCGTGCCAAGTGCAAATCCAAGACAGGCTTCAAACCATGATATTATATTCTGGCTTTTCAAATCAGCTTTAATTGAAAATGCATTTCCTGCCCTTTTCAAACAGTGCCTAAAAAATTAGCACACACAATACAAAAACTAAACAAGAGATCACGTGACTTGATTGGATTTTCCAAATGGCCAAATGCGCAAAGCTATACTCATCAAAAGGGGGGGAATGACGAAATCTTTGTTCAACTATGCTATTTTCCTAGTTACTAATTGGTTTAACTAAATTCAAAAGATTTTGCTCACTTAACTTTGCAGTCTAAAATTTTTTAAGAAACTTTATTTTTAGAAAATAAAATAAAATTCAAGCACTTTAAATGTATTTTTGCAAGAATTCAAGGTTTTCAAGTACTTGAAAATGAAAGATTTTTTTCAAGCACTTTTCAAGGTTTTTTAAAAACGTACGAACCATGACAATGGAGTATGCATTTGGTAAATGCCACTCTTTCACGAACCTAAGGTACAAAATAAGTAGTATTATAGAGTTTAAAAAGTCAATAGTTTTCAAATGGTTCACAATCAAAGATTGTTTGGCTTTTTATAAGGCCATCATATTATATATTTAGAAATTTGTAACATAGGTGCAATGGGTCGAACTGGCCTACGTGCATTAGAATGGAACTATAGAGATCTAACAGCAAACATTGCAATTTTAATAATAAAAGAAATCCTAAATTTATAATTTAACTATGTTGTGTAAAAGTAAGGTGATATATGTTATATAAGTACAAAGCAGGCATTATTGAAGTATTGGAATAGTTTGATGCACACATTAAAACTTAAACTATTAGCAATATTTGTGTATAACATAAGTTGTACTAAGGTGTTAAAAAACATTGAAAAATTGAAATGAAGAGCTGAGGAGGCAATATTATATGTTTTGAAAAGGTATTAAATAAGAAAATTGTTTAAATAACATATTTAACAATAAGTTTAAATATTTAATCTATTACAAGAGAGAAAACATTCCTTCCCTTTTCCAAGTGAACATATACTTTTTTCGAATACAATGTAATTAGCAAAACACAAGAGGCTGATAAAAGAATGCATTTAAGGCAATGTATTAAAATTTTGCTGAAATTCAGTGTAGCGAAAGTTTTATAAATTTATTAACAGTACATTAGTATTAGCAAAAACTTATGTATAACTATTAGGAATTTTTTTTATATACAATGTGATTATTGTAAAAAGATATAACTACAGTAAGATCGTACTGTTGGAGTCAATACAATATACCAGATGTAGGAAAGACAGAGTCATGCATACAATACTCCCAAAAGATGACAATGATGTTTGAGGCCAGCAGTGTTGAAATATAAAAGTTGCTAATTGAAATGTCAAAGCTAGCAAAAATAAACAACTCAGTACTGCTTTTTATAAAAAATAATGAGCAAGGAATTGTTAGAGGTAACTCAGGAAAACAATAAATATTAGTTAGGGTGGGGATATTTAGGGAAAAGAAGTTATTCATCTACTTTGAAAGTGCATAGGAAAATTTTGGACAAGAGAGCTTGCCTGCTTAACCAAAAAGTATTTTCGAATAAGACCCAAGTTGTGGTAGCAGCATGAAAGATAACACAAGTGCAAAGGTAAAAAAAAAAAAAAAAAATGTAGCAAAAATTGAAATATTGTTGTATGCATATATAATACAAGATTTAATACTTTTGGCAAAAGCTTAGCAATTAAAGTTGTAAACCCAAAATTACTTTACAATAAATAAAAACACAATATTAGTAGTCAACAGCTAAGGTATTCTTTAACAAACTAAAAAAAATATTAAATAAGTGGCGGGAAACAAAAAAAGAAACAAAGCAAGTTAAGTATTCTTATAAGTTTGATATTTTTATATCAATACAGAACAGCATTGTTTATCCAAAACAATGGAGGGTGGGTGTGTTTTGGTAACTGATTTTTCTGATAACAAATCATTTATACAAAAAAAAAAAAAATGTACCAGTGTTATATGAGAACATATGACACAAAGAAACAGTGATAGTAAAGACAAAACTGTATAGATAAATATTCACAAATATCTTTACATATTAAATAATACAATAATCTACATATGCTTAAGTTTGGAAAAAAGGAAAAAAATTGCAAATTTGTTGACTGGAAAAGTTTCAATTAACCAAATGTTTGTGTTCATCAGTATTTGGATAATCGATGCTTGATTGTACTTATTTTTAGTAATAAATACAATAAGCAGTATTTTTTAGATGTTTCTTAAGTTTAGCTACTTAGTATCATTTGTATTTACAGGGTTCATACTCAATCTATGACAGTAAAATTCAGGAGTTACTAAGGAGTTTTTCAGGAGTTAAGTACAGTAAATTCAGGATTTAACAGGAAAACATTACATGCTTAATAATATAGTTTTCCCTCTAGGCGTCTGGTTGTCAAGAATCGTGGTGCATTCTGGGAGTGTCCGAAGATTTTTCTTTGCGACTGTAGTGACATATAGCATGCACAATAGACTCGGAAATACGGTAAGCAAAGTTTTATCGAGTACAAAAAAAACCCCTTGCTAAGTTTTAAGGGTTTACTAATCTTTTTAACCTTTGAAGATTATTTTTAAGGAGATAAAAAGAAATATCAGAAGTAAAAACACAATTTTCAGGAGTTATAAGGGCACTTATATAAAAAAAGCAAATTTCAGGAGTTTTTCAGGAAGCGTACGAACCCTGTATTTAATTGCAGTTCTTGAGAATTAAAATATTGCTATAAGATGATAAGCTAAAAGATGATAGTCTAAAAATAGAATCGCATATTTCAGGATGCTAAAAAATTTTCAATTAAAAAAAAATAACTATATGTTAAGCGCATTAAAATGAAAGATTTCGATTTCTAATATCAAAACCTAATATGTAAATATTTTTTTTATCACAAGCTTTACTTTGATGCAAGTTAGGTCTGAAAGATACAAGAACCTCAACAACTTCAGAAGTAAAAAACAATTAAAGAAATTCAGAAATAAAAAAAAACATCAAAGAAACCTTTGAAATACAGAAGTCATTTGGCCAGAAATAACAGTAGAAATAATTATGGTATTTAAAAGATTATAACATTAACATGCACATTTAGTAAAAGATTTTATACATTGTTGTAGATATGATAAAAATAGATTAGTTTCTTACTTCTGTATTACTATAATAAGTATTCCAAGCAGCTCGTAAAGAATCTTGTCCTCCTAAGTCCCACATAATAAAATGAATATTTTTCCATACAACTTCTTCTACATTACTTCCAATAGTAGGAGATGTATGTACCACTTCATCCATTAAACTGAAATGTAGCAAAGCAATTAGCATAAAATTATGCATATATTCTATGAATTCAAATAAAGAAATATCCAACTTGAGATACCAAGGTCTATAAAACACTAATAGAACACGTAATAACAGAATTAATGAATAGTGACAAGGGTTTACTAGTGAAAGAATATTTGTATTTTATTCGACTAAAATGGTTTTGTTTATATCTATCAGTAGTAACAAAAATTACTAATATGTCAGAAACAAACTTTTTTTTAAATACTTTTTAACTCTCTTATGAGTATTTTTTAAAACATTTTCTAAATTAGACATTTAATCTAAATCAGTAAACTTGGTTTAATTTAATTTATTTTTTTAAATTTAGTATTCCTTTAAAGGCATACATTGCTTTAGAATGTATAAGACCATTTCATGTTATTCACGTTTCCACTTAAATACATACAATAGAAATATTTTAAGAAGTTATAATATATAATGAGAATTTATTCACATTTTTCTACAAAGCTTATGCACTATTTAAGGATATATGCTCCTAAATTGACATTTGGTAAAACAGTGATTAGAAATAAATCATTAACTCTAAACCAACTTGCAAATTATATTTGAAAATGTTTACTTATACATACTTTTTAAACAAAGTATGGTACCATTTGTGTGTTTGAAGGCTATAAATTCTCGTATTTCAAGCTCTTACATAGTGAAATTTACACCGTATATATTAGGTATGGGCTGAGGATTTCATAGTTCATTGCCTAAGAACCATATATTCTTGTTTCATAGTAGTTATGGGTTAAACTAATTAACCAAAATGCTTTTTTAGATTTTCATTTTAAACTGTATTAAAAATTATTTAGAAATTTGTGGATTTTTATTTTTTTACAGAAAATTATAAAAATTCACAAAAACAGAACCCTGCAAAAATTCTTTGACAGACCGCTAATAAAAGTTTAAATATTATCAGTCTAAAAATACTGATGAAGCCTATTACAAAATAAAATTCCATTGTTGATAACTACTATGTACTGAATAATAATGTAAAATAAATTAAATTTTACCTAGCTATATAAAAATAAAGGATTTTTTATTTCGAATGACTTATTATTGTTATGGGTTTTTGTGTCAATCAAACACTATAGGGTGGGCTGAAAAAAAGTTTTATTTTTGTTTTAAATTCTAATAGTGCGGAAAAGTTATGATTTGGCTTCAAATGAATGAAACAATATATATATATTTTTTTTGATCACGTCTTTCGCTTGCGCATCTCGGCTGAATATTCGCTATAAGTGATGAAAATCGTTTATTTTTTGAAATTTTTAAACTTAAGTTAAAATGATAATTTCGAGTTCTAATAGTGGGGAATAAAAACTAAAGATCATCATCTCTATATAAAAAGGCAAATCCCTTACTCATTCAGCACTAATTCTCCCACTTCCCATTTGGTCACAATTCTAAAAATTGGTACAAATATCAACAAAGCCAAACATAGAAAAAGTAAATGTTAAGAACAGCAAATATAGAAAACATAAGTTATTCCAATAAAAATTAATGAATTTTTAAGGGATGAAAAGTTGATGCAACATTCAAACTATACAAGGAATATCTTAATGTTTCTCTTCTATTACAGTTACAAATTTGAAATTTAGAAGTAAGAGCAAACATAAATACAATAAACTTTTGCAATTTCAATTAACTAATTGAAAAGGGTCGAAAGGGGGATAAATCTTCTAAACAAGGGATATTGAAATGGCTCATTTTCAAGGGCAAGCACAGATAAAGTAAGGCATTTCTAATTTGATAAATAAATTTTTAGGAATCGAAACGGGATCAAATATCTGAAATGTGTTATACATGAATGTTTTTTGATTGCTAAAATGCACATGGTTAAATTTCGTAGCAAAGCACGGGTATTCAGCTAGTTTAGTATTCAAATATGTAAAAATATTGTCAAAATATTGGTTTTAATATCATGTGCAATGAGACCATCAAATACAATTTTTTTAAAGAAAATGTAGTAATGAAATTTGTAAGGAAACAGAATTGACCATTCTAACTTGTTTGACTAAATTTATGACCTATATTATTAATATATATTTATGGTATAGGGGTCATACACTATCTGGCCAAAAGTATCCGGACACCACTTAAAAAAGTGGTTCTGCCGAGTGACGCAATTTGATACGTAATTGAAAGCTATAAAAGTGTTGGTAGTGGTTTGTCGGATTGTATTTATGCATTTGTGAGGCAATGAGTAAATCAAAGGAGCTTAGTGAGTTTGATCGTGGCAGAATAGTGGGATGCCACCTTTGTGGGAAATCAGTTAGTGAGATTGCGGACATTCTACAAAATCCTAAATCCACTGTGAGTGATGTAATTGTGAAGTGGAAACGTTGAGGCAGTGAAACGGCAGAAAAACGAACTGGTAGGCCGAAAACACTTGGTGAACGCAGCCGCAGAACTCTGAAAAGGGTAGCGAAACAAAATCGCAAGTCCTCGTTGGTGGAAATTTCTCAGGAGTTCCAAAGTTCATCAGGCGTTAGTGTTAGCAGCAGGACTGTCCGTCGAGAGTTAAAAGACTTGGGATTCCATGGTCGTGCAGCCGCTCACAAGCCGAACATCACTCCACAGAATGCGAAGCATCGATTGTAATGGTGTAGAGTTCACCGTCATTGGACTGTGGACATGTGGAAAACTGTTCTTTGGAGTGATGAATCTCGCTTTACAGTCTGGCAGTCGGATGGACGCGTCTGGGTTTGGCGGATGCCCGGCGAACGTTTCTATAGTGACTGCATTGTGCCGACTGTTAAGTTTGGTGGTGGAAGCATAATGGTGTGGGGGTGTTTCTAGTGATTTGGCCTGGGTCCGTTAGTTCCTGTGGTTGAAAACATGAACTCTGAAATGTATGTTGACATTCTGGACAATGCTGCACTCCCAACTCTTTGGCAATATTTCGGGGAAGGCCCATTTCTCTTCCAGGAGGAAAATGTCCAGGAGGAAAAATGCTCCATTCACACATCGAGGCTTGCACAGACGTGGTTTGACGAAATGGGTGTTCAAAAACTGGACTGGCCTTTTCAGAGCCCCGATCTAAATCCCATAGAACACCTTTGGGACGAATTAGAGCGCAGATTACGTAGCCAGCCAAATCGACCATCTTCACTGCAAGCACTCACTTTAGCTGTGATTGATGCCTGGAAAGCAATTCCTATGGTCATCTATCAAAAATTGGTGGAAAGTCTTTCCAAACGTGTGCAGGCTGTCATCGATGCAAAAGGGGACCAACATCATATTAATATGTGCCTCAGGACGCTCCATACCACTGGGTGTCCGGATACTTTTTGGCTAGATAGTGCAACATAATACTCCACTTGTAAAAGATATCTAGTTTTATTACAATTGAATTAAAATACATCGTATTGAGATTACATTAGAAATTACATTGATTGTTCAGAAACTAATCTGTAGTGAGATTTTTGAGTGAAGCTTGGCATAATATTTCATGACTTCAGGGTAGATTTTATTTTGCCATCTCTTGATTCTGCTTTGCAGACACAGGCTGCTGCCTTCGTCACCTATTTGACGCATCATTCAATTACTTGAGAGTAGCATGGAAAGGTGTCAAAATACCACCCAGGTTTTTCGGCAGAGAGAATAAAATCCCGAATTTCATCATCTGCGATTTTTCTGGGGATAAGATGTTAATTGAGCTCCAGTCAATCATTTCAAAATATGCATTACTGGTTCTGGATCGCGAAGCAATTTATCTTTTGAGAAGCTACACGTGGTAGATTTCAAGAGAATTGGTATTGAACGTGAAATACCAAAAATTAACAGAAAAAACCTCAGTAATGAGCAGCCACACAACCTTCATTTCAACTCGAAGAAATCGTTCATTTCATCTTGAAATGTTACATGAGAGTATGGTTTTACACAGAGAAAAACAGCGGATTTAATCAAGGTGCTCATAAACTTGTTCAAAATAATTGTAACTTTTCGTTACATGAGTGATAAGCTTAAAGGTATAATTGAGAACCCATCATTGTAAGAAATACTTTTTTTGTCCAACACAAGAATTTGCTTCTCGCCATGATGGAAGATGATAGACCCCGTGAATGAGAAGTCAGGCTTAAAAGAATTTTGAAAGCCAGGTAGAACAATCTCTCACTGAAGACTGCTGTCACATCCTTCAAGTTTCCTTGTCTTAATTTAAAACAAAATAATTGACTGAAGCTTGGTTAACATTTCATCTACATCCCCCCTGAAAAGGATTGCAGATGAAGAAATTCAGGTTTCATTCGCTCTGGAGAAAAATATGGATACGATCTTGAAGCCTTCTTATATTACACTCAAGAAATTGAAAGATGCATCAAATTGATGACGCAGGCAGCAGCCAGTGTGTGCAAAGCTGAATCTAGAGATGGCAAAATAAGATTTACCATGAAGTCGAGGAATATTATGGCAAGCCTCTCTAAAAAAGTTCAGAATAGATTAGTTTCTGAGCAACCAGAGTAATTTCTAATGTAATTTCTAAAGTAGCCTTAATATGTTGTTTTTTAAATCTGTTGCTAGATGTCTTTTATAAGTGTTATGTTATGGCACCTTCTCCCAAAAATATATTAATAATATAGATCATAAATTTAGTCAAACAAGTTGGAATGATCAAATCTAATTTTCATCAAATTTCATTATTTTAGCATTTTTTCTTGAAAAGTTGTATTTTACGGTCTCGTTGCACATGTTAGAACCAACATTTTGACAACTCTACAGATTTGAACACATGATGATTTTCGCACTATTGGAACTCGAAATTATAATTTTAACTTGGGTTTAAAAATTTCGAAACACAAGCGATTTTCATCACAGAGAGCGAATTTTCAACTGAGATGCATGAGCGGAAGACATGATCAAAAAAATAAATAAAAACTGTTTTGTTCATTTGAAGCTAAATCGCAACTTTTCCAGGCTATTAGAATTTAAAAGAAAAAAACACCCTACCATACAATACATAGTTTTGGATAACAAAATATTCTAATTTCTTTTTTGCCTTCTGGGTTAATAAATGCTTGGTTTTCAAGCAATTTGCGTCACTATTTCTTAGGAAAATCAATGGGAGATATGAAAATATGGTTAGTGAAAGCAAATTGGTGAGTTTTAACTGGCTATATATTTTTAAGTTTACAATACATAAATTATATTTTATAAGTTTGAAATACTAACACTGTGATATGTTTTAACACTTATTATAAGGAAAACAGGACAATTTTTCATCATGCACCTAAATATGCTTAAAACTTAGAAGGACTGTAGTTGACAATCTAGCCTGGTCACTGGCTAATTTCATTGCAAAGGCAAAAATTGACCCAGTAAAACAAAAAAGAGCCTAGTGCCCAAAACTGAGAAGCTTCAAACGAATTTTTTTTTAAACAAATGAAGGTATCAAACAAAGTTTTTAAAAATTGGAAATATTTTCCTTGATTTGATGATCTCTCTTCATTATGCAGTTAATATGAACAGAAATATGAGCATAGTAAAACAGTTTAATTTTTTTATCAGAAATATGAATAATAATTTAAACCCTAACAAAGTTATTTTAGCTGATCATAAATGTAAGTCAATCAAATGTGAAATAAAAAATGCTTCAATCTTAGGCGAAAAAAAATAAAAAAGGTTTGTTTCCTGCAACCCGACCAACCCTAAAATTGCAATTAACAAAATTTCGATCATTAAGTTTTTTTAGACTTAAAATCCATTATATATATATTAGGGTGGTTCGAATAAAAATTATTTTTTATTTTTGAAACGCATGAAGTGAAAAAAGTTGATACATATCTTGATAAGAAAAACTGTTAAAAGAATTTAAAAAAAATATAATAACTTCCGATCGCACATTCACCTCAAAGTTTGGAGAAAATACAAAAAATAACTATTTTTCCTAAATTTTGTTAAATTTCTAAATGTTATATATTTGAAAGGCAATAGTTTGCAATGTATTGTGAAAGGGTGGTATAATGCAGAAAAACACTCTTCTATACATTTTAAAAATATATATTAATTAAAATTTTTCAAAAATAATTTTTTTTGTTATTAAAAAAATTATTTTCTATAAAATGGATACTAACGTTATTTCTTGCATATTTTTGTTAAAATTGTTTTATTTTCTTCAAGCATTCACTTCAAAGTTTTGAATAAATATAAAAAATACCCTTTTTCCATCAAATTGTAAAATACACCAATCACTAAATTATAGAGGAACATTAGTTTGTATTGTGTGGAATGAAGTAAATAGAACTTGAAAAAAAAAAAATCAAATGAGTAATTATTCAATAATAATCGTTCGTGCATAACCTTTGAAACATTGATAAAAACTGTGTTTTGGCGGGTTTCAATCTGGGTGTCCTTTCTCGTGGTGCCTTCTCTTCCTTTGAAGCTCATAAACTTACTTCTATCAAAACGCATCGTAACTTATTCATTGGTTCATAATGCACGTGGCTGGGATTGGGACTGCCATGAATACTGGCTGAAAATAATCTGACAGATCAAATTCCACGTTGGGAGACCACTTCATTGGGATATATGCCTCCTATACTCCAATGAACGACCATTCAGATGCCTATTTAAACACATAGATAGTACTACAACATCTTTCAGTGAGATAAAAAAAAATTGAAGAACCTTGAAAAATTTCCCGACTGATTTTTTACGTGTTGAATGTTTAATTCCTCAAGTTGAGATGAAAGTACTGAACACAGATCAGCTATATCTTCTTGATATTATTACATTAAAAAAAGTTAATTTTCTGGAGGACCCAAGAACATATATGTGGCAATTTGATAATCTCGATACCTCCCTGAATATTTATTGGAAGAAAATTCAGTTATTGGACGAAATGCTTCCTTCCCTCACCCAAAAAATTTGATTTCGGCAATGATTTTATACGAAAGGAGAGATGTAAGAGAACTGGGTTGTTGGTTTCTGAAATATTGAAAACTTTCTTAGAGAAAGACAATCAGGCATTTCAAGGCAACCAAACTTAACTTGATTGCCACTGATTACGCGGACACAATTAATGGAGTGCTTGAAATAGGACTTCTCCTTTGTTAAGAGTAACAAACGAACATTAGTTAGTAAAGATTGGAGCATCCGAGGTAGCACAGCCGTATTGGAGGAAACAGGGGAAGACTGGAAGATTGACTAGTCCAGCCGAGCATAGTTCCAAAATACATGATTTTTCAACAAACAAGTCAAAACCACCACATAGTTTTATTTCTCATACATAAAATATCCCTAGTTTAAAACTGCACATTTGCGTATCAAATTCTCTTTTATATTTTATGCAGAATTGGGCGAGATTGGCTAATATACATTGTGGCTAATTTACATTGTTTCCAACGACCAATTCACAACATTCCATATCGGGATTGGCCTATGTCTGGCAAAGTTGGCCAGCGTATCTGTGCTACTAGGTACCATTGAAATCAGACTTCAACTCGTTTCCTTGTCACTCGTAAGCTGTGGAACGCTTATGTAGAGAGACAAGACAAAAAGTGGGTGGCTGTGACGCAAAAGACATTAGGACAACACTTTTTTTTTAAAGATCCATAATGCCTGACTTTTCCTCAAAAGTTTCCTTCACAGTGCATCACTAGGATAGAAAGCTCAAGAAAAAGTGAACCAAATGAATAATAGCATGTTTTTATTTAAAAAAAATGTACGAAATAACATTAGCACACATTTTACAGAAAAATCATTATTTCTTACAAAAAAAGTTACTTTTGAGTATTTTTAATTATTAATATATGTTTTAAAAATGCATAAAATAGTGTTTTCCTGTGTTATACCAGATACCACCCTTTTATAACACATTGGAAACTACTGCTTTTCAAATATATAATGTTTAAAAATTTTTAAAAATTTAGAAAAAATAGTTATTTTTTGTATTTTCTTCAAACTTTGAGGTGAATGAGCGATTGAAAGATAGTATTTAAAAAAAATAATTTTTTTTTTACAGTTTTTCTTATCAAGATCTGTAAACACTTTTCTCACCTCACGTGTTTCAAAAATATTTTTTTTTTTAACCACCCTAATATATATATATATAAAGCAATTAATTAAGATGTCCTAGAAAACAAAAAACTTACCTAGCAATTGCATAATGAGTAATTAAACCTGAAAAAAAATTATAAATACCCAATTTCAGTAAAAAATTGGGTTTACCCAGAATACTGACCCAAAAAATAAATATATACCCAAGTATTTTACATCAATGATCAATTTTAAACCTTGCACATTAATACTTCGATAATATTTCCTTTTGTGTATTTGCTAAAAATATTTAATTAGGAAAAAAAGTTTTTTTTTTTTTTGCTATCTACGGATCCTACTATTTTTGCCCATGTTACAGGAAACAAACTTTTTTTTTATGGTTTTCCTAATAATGATACCTAGCAATATTGAACCTTAAATAGGGAACATGAAGAGCTTCAGAAAACAGTTTATAAAATCTTTGCAAAAAAAAAAAATGTGAATGTCTTTTTCAGAATAATTGTTAGTACAAAATAGACTAATACTTCAGGGTGGCCACAAAATTCAAGAAAAAAAGTTCCCTGATAATTCCCTGACAGATTTCTAAAAAATTCCCTGATTTTAAGACAAACTTTTTTTCAAATTTCACTAAATTTTCTAAGATTTTCCAGATGTCTAGACACCCTGATTAAATAGAACACGTAAGCTAAAGAGATACCATGCAATTTAAAAAAAAATAGCTTTGATGGTAATGAAAAGTTTAAATTATTCAGTAACATCAAACTTCTAATGGCTTACCACTACAAATCTCCATGTAAATAGCACCAAAAATATGGATGAAAGTGACATAAAAAATACAAAATTTCCCTGATTTTCATGAAATTTTAAAAAGTTCCCTGACATTCCTCTAATTTTTTCCAGAATCAGAAAGCTCCCTGACAATTCCTCGATTTCCAGATTTTCCCAGTTCTGTGGCCACTCTGTACTTTTATGTCTAAAAAAGGTCAAATGCGAATATCCATGTCAAGTATTCATGTTCACTATTTTCTAATAAAAAAGATTTTTTTATAATATAGAGAGAGATACTGAAGGAGACTGTCAACCTTTTCAACAAAAAAACAATAAAGATGATTTAAGCATTTAGTTTAGAAATCACACATTTACGAACTGCAGCCATTTACAATCCGCTTCACTCACTAAAATCTAATTGCTAAGTAAAGACTAAATATTGGAAGCCTCTCCCTTGTCAAGAAAAATTCCCTGGTAATACAATAATACAACAACCCTTTAAGATTATTTTAATACGTGTTTGTGGAAAGCAAAATTAGAGGCTAAAACTACTTATGTTGAAACTTTCAGAGACCTAGGCCTATTCGAAGTTGCTTTTTGTGAAAGAATTGAGAAACAAATTAAAATTTTAACATTCTTTTTCTCAGTCCAATTAGAAGGCCAAAACTACTTGTGTTGAAAATTTCAGAAATGTAGCCCAATTACAACTTTGTAAAATATTTGTTAATTAAAAAAAAATAATTTAATTCTGTTTTTTAAAAATCCAATTAGAAGGCCACAACTATTTATGTTGAAAATTTCAAAGCTGTAGCCCTATTTGAAATCGTTTTGTAATATATATATTAATTAATTAAAAAAATTAATTTTTAACAAACTAAACAAAAATTTTAAATTCTGTTTTTCTACAGTCCAATTAGCAGGCCAAAACTACTTATGTTGACAATTTTAGAGCTGAAGCCCTATTAGAAATCGTTATGTAAAATAATAATTAAAAAAAACCTAAAAATTTAAAATTCTGTTTTTTAAAAATCCAATTAAAAGGCCAAAACTACTTACGTTGAAAATTTCAGAGCTGTAGCCCTATTAGATATCGTTTTGTAAAAATTTTATTAATTAATTAAAAAGAACTAATTAAAATTTTAACTTTCTGTTTGTGATGTATACAATTAGATGGCCAAAACTACTTATGTTGAAAATTTCGGAGCTGTAGCCCTAATAGTAGTCGTTTTGTGAAATGTTTATTAATTAATTAAAAAAGAACAAATAAAAATTTTAACATTCTGTTTGTGATGAACTGTGATGTTTATGCTGAAAATTTCAGAGCTGTACTCCAATTTTAAGTAGGTTTCTATAGATCCACAGACAGACACACAGCTTGTTTTATTATTATAGATAAAGCCTATTTTTAATTAAAAAATCTCTAAATTTTTATGAAAACTGAATTAAAAAAAAAAAAAAATGTGAAAAGGGGAAAGAAGGAAAAAAAAAAAAAAAAAAAGTGTTTAAATTGGTATTGGCAAATATGAAATAAAACATACAACTGATAAAGGATTGTTGTCTTCCCAGCATTGTCAAGACCAACAATAACGACTTTATGTTCTGAAAGAAAAATAGTACGTCAATGTTCACCAGTCGTTTTGCATCATAATCATAATATACATATTAAATTATTTAAAACAGAAATCAAAATGCTAAAACAGTTTACAGCAATCTAATACCAGGCAACAAAACAAACAAACAATAAGACCTGAAAAACCAGACATGGTTGGTTAGTTTGTTTTAAAACCAACAAAACTTTCAGATTATATTTAATTTTCAGAAGCATACCAAACATTCCCTAATTCATTTATATGCAAAATTTATCAAGATTTATTTTAAGTAATTAATTCATTTGAATTTTTTAATTCAAGAGATTGAAGCATGGCTTAGTTGTAAGAAAAAAACAACCAAAAACCAAATGCTTTTCATGGCTTCTTAGTAATAAATATAACTTAAAAAAAGAAAGTCTCTTAACAGAATCAATCACATATGGCTTCTCTCCACATAATCCCTTTTCTATTGCTTTTTTTACTCGCTCCTTTTAGTTGTATATTATAAGTGATTTTTATCATTGATGAACACAGTTTCTCAGCATTTCATCTAACATTCTTTGTCTTGACAAATTCAATAACATGCATTTCAGCAAATGCCTAATAGGTAAAGTCTTATATTGTACTCCTTAATAGGTACTATACATTTTAAATAAGTTCTCATTAGTAGAGTAATCAATTCTGCACTAAATACCAGAAAAAAAGCTTTTCATTAAAATATTTATATTTTGATTCAATATTTTCACACACAACACACAAAAAGTTAAAATTTACAAAATGCCGTTTATAGGTACATGCTACATTTTTTTCAATCTTTTATCAGTAAATCTTTCTGGATTATATCGTATGTGGGATATAAATTATAATTTTATCATTCAGAAAAATTTACTTTGTGTTACAAGTCTTAATCTGATTTTAAAACAATTATTTTGTCGACAAATCTATGCTTAGAATAAACTAGTCCCAAGGTTCGATTTAATAAAATATAGTTGTGCTAAAAATATTTCATTTCAATATTTATGATATAGAATAGTAACAGTGACTGGGAATCAAGTATTGTGCTACAATGGACAATTCCCGCATTTTTTTGTATTCAATTCTAATGTTTCGAAAAGGCCATAAACACACAAATTTCTGCTCAAAAACTTTTTTTTTTTTTTTTTTTTTTAAATTTGCAATCAAGTTTCCCTGAGGGCGAGAAAATAATTCATTCGGCTCGAAATGAATGTGACGTCAAGATTCCCAAATATCTTGGCTTGAAATGCAGCAGCGGAAACCAGTTTTGCAAGTTCCCCGCAAATCGCGCCAACCTGTACGGGATATGGCAATGGTATACCAAATCAACGCCAACTATTAGGCAGAAACCTCACGATAACCATAGAAACGGAAGGACCTCATGACGTCACAGATTTTGTTAAGTGTTTTGATCGGATGATTTTGGCTCGGTTTAGGGGCATTTTCTTTTCTTAATATTTAAATAATTAATTTTTTAAAAGAACTTTTGTTTAAATATTTGGAATCAGAAAGAAATTCTTCATAAATATAAACTAATTTTACTCGTTTTTAAAAAATGCAGGCATTGTCCATTGCATAAGGAACTAAAAATAAACAAATTCCAAGAAACTGATACATAATACTACAATAAAGTTAAAAGGATTATAATTAAAACAGCATTAACACAAAATTATACGTAGCTAGTTTCTTCATAAGCTTTAAATAATGAGTGTTAAAGTTTAACTGCAGAATAAATAAACTAAGTGCCACACTGCAAATAAATCCAAGATAAAACGTCTTCACCAGATATCAAGTAAAATGTTTTTATCTTCTAAAGCGAAGTACGAATAACCCTTCCATTAAATACGCGGCAAAAATCTTCCGAGAAGAAACTTTTGTTTGTAACAAATATCTTACAAAAATACCACTTTTCTCTGTTCGCAACCACTTTTTTTTTTAACCTGTAATACATTTTTCAAACCATGTCGTTATTCGTAAAATATATTATTGCTTTATCGTATCCAATTTGTTAATGAACACCAACTGAGTATAGTATATGCACGAGAATTCTTGTAATAAATCCTCTCGGTACAAAAATTAGTCAGCAGATCGTATTCACAACATACGGGTGCAGCCACACACGAGCTTCAGAAACTGTTTAAATTGACGACGAACAAAAAAAAAATGTCCCCTAACAAACACAAAGCATCTGCCTCCAAACAAAATAAAATGGCATCATGACGCAAGGCCATAAAACATGCAAATCGACATGGGCACTACAACAGCTGATCCGATAACGCAGAAACGCAAATGGTGAAAATCCTCAGCCAGTTCTGAAAATTAGATGCTACATCAGTTTAAATATTTGTGTAAAGAGCAAGGGAGCAATTGTACAAAAGATTTGAGTAATCCTTTGTGTATCTAAATATGCTTTTGACTTGAGTGCTTGTTTATACGAGATTGAGATTTTATGACTGGTCTATCTTTTTCATCTAGAAAACAATGTTTCGAACAAAATCGATATCAAACCGATAGTCCGGGGATTAGAGACTGAAAAAGGGGTCTTACCTTGCAAAAGGTTATGCAGTTCTGATTTTTTAATATGTTATAAAGGTCGGTCCCGTGGTTTATAAACCAAGTTTTCGACCTCCTAACCCTTGTGCGTTCTCCGTCGTGCACCAAAAACTGAGCCGTTTTTCAGTTTATGCGTCATAACTCTTTGCCAATGCATCTTAGAAACAAACATTATATTCAAAAGTTGTAGAATATTAAATTATCTACAACTTTTGTATACTAAGTTTTTTTGTAGACCTATTATGTAAATAGTTATGTTGCATCAAAGTCAAAACTTTTTCGTAAAAATGCTATTTTTTTAAAATTTGTGTCAAGTTTTTTGATTATATCTTCATAATGGTAAGTTTTAGAGAAAAAGTTTGTGAATAAAAGTTGTAGAGCAATAAATTTCCTACAAGTTTTCTACATAAACTTATTTTCTAGGACTAATAACAAAGGAGTTACTCTACTTTGTGTATTTTCCGTGGTGCACCACAAACAAATACGTTTTTCAGTTTATAGATCATAACTCTTTCGCAATGCATTTTAAAAACAAACATTAAGTTTAAAAGTTGTAGAATATTAAATTTTCTACAACTTTTGTGAACAATTTGCTTTTGTAAAGCTATTATGTAAAGAGTTACGTAGCATCAAAGTAAACACTTTTTCGTAAAAATGCTGCTTTCTTAAGTTTTTTGCCGAGTTTTTCAATTATATCTTCATAACAATAAGTCGTAGGGAAAAATATATTATACAAAAGTTGTAGATCTATAAATTTGCTATAAGTTTTATACAAAAAAGTTACTATCTAGGACTAATAACTAAGGAGCTACTCTTCTTTGAAGGTTTACGAGATGATAACCTATAATATTTTATGTATAGGTAGGGGTTTAAAAATAGCTTCTTACTGCATAGTCTGACAATTTGAATAAAAAAATAAAATATATATATAATACTAATGATAATGTAAAATAAAAAGTGGAAATATATTAAATAATGTATATATCTATAGATAATAATAGTAATATAAAATTTACCATTTTGCCGTGATGCACCAAAAATTTCTGCATTCGGAAATAAAAATGAGAAATAGACTGCATTCAAGTGGCTGATTCTAAACTACGTGGGGGTACAGATCTTTTGAGATAGAATAGAAAAATCACAAGTCGGGTGGCATTAGTGACATGTAAAATTCTTTTAAGAACTCAGTTTCCGCGAAAACACCATATACTGTTGATTGAGATTTGCCACTGCCGAATTCAGGGTAGATTAGAAGAACCGAAAAACCATTCTCAACCCTCCCCTTCACTAACCATCCCGACAGAATATCAACCACTCAGTGTAGTTATTTAATATTGGAATACATGCGTTGTAATGTTGGCTGCTTCATCATATCCAATATTACAGGAATTTGCAAAGATCTTCCTAGATCCTAATGCCAGTGTTTCAAGCATCACCGAAGCAGTATCAAGCATTTTTGTTGCTCTCTTTGGTGGTCACAGGGCAACAACGTGAAATGCTTTGCGTTATAAGCAATTTTCCAAATCAACAACTGGGAGCAAGTTAAATCTGTCAAAGCTACCTCCGACCCAAGAAGCTGCTACGCACCATTTCGCACATACCATCAAGTAAAGACATGGATGGGCCAAATGAAAAATCCTATGGTCTGGGGGTGGAAGAAGGACAGTAAGGGACTTCTTCCTATTACAACCACCAGGGATTCAGCTCCTCAATCAATTCTTACCTACATTTTCTGCCAGTGCAATATAGGATGCACTAATGGCTGCGGTTGTAGAAAGGCCGGTCTCAAGTGCTTCATAATATGTCAAAACTGTCATGGACAAAGCTGTGACAATATAGCGGACATCATAATTGATGACAACGATGAAGACGACCCAACAGAACCTGAAGGAGTAGCAGAGGAACTAGCCGAGCCTTCATGGCTAACCGAAACTAAATTTAGAAATTTATAAGTTTTCTAAATTGTAAGTTTTATTGATATTACTATTGTTATATATAGATATATACATTTTTATAGTATTTATATTTTTTGTTTTAAAACACTATTATTCTAATACCTATATTGTTTTACTTTTTATCAAACTTGTCAGGCTCTGCAGTAAGAAACTGTTTTTAATATTAGATCTTATCAAGTAGCTCTTTTGTTATTAGTCCTATAAAATAACTTTGTATATAAAACGTAGCAAATTTAAGGTTTAACAATTTTTATGATATACTTTTATGGATATCATCTAAAAACTCGACAAGATTCTTAAAATGGTATTTTTACAAAAGAGTTTTTGCTTTGTTGCTTTTTATACAATAGTTCTACAAAACAAACTTTGCACATACATAAGTTGTAGAAAATTTAATACTCTACAACCTAAAATATAATTTTTCCCCCTATAAAATGCAGTGGAAAAAGGATATGATCGGTATACTGAAAAAAAAATTCAAAATTTCAGAATTCAGAAGGTTTTTGGTGTACCATGGCGAAAATGTTAAATTGATATTACCGTTATTGTTTATAGATATATACATTATTTAATAGATTTCCACTTTTTAATTTACGTTATAATTAGTATTATGTAAATATTGTTTTATTTTTTTTATTAAAATTGTCAGACTATGCAGAAAGAAGCTATTTTAAACCCCTACCTATACATAATATATTATAGGTTATCATCTCGTAAACCTTCAAAGAAGAGTAGAACCTTAGTTATTAGTCCTAGATAGTAACTTTTTGTATAAAACTTAGAGCAAATTTATAGATCTACATTTTTTGTTTAATATATTTTTCCCTACGACTTATTGTTATGAAGATATAATTAAACTCGGCAAAAAACTTAAAAAAGCAGCATTTTTACGAAAAAGTGTTTACTTTGATTCTACGTAACTCTTTACATAATAGCTTTACAAAAGCAAATTGTTCACAAAAGTTGTAGAAAATTTAATATTCTACAACTTTTAAACTTAATGTTTGTTTTTAAAATGCATTGCGAAAGAGTTATGATCTATAAACTGAAAAACGTATTTGTTTGTGGTGCACCACGGAAAATACACAAAGTAGAGTAACTCCTTTGTTATTAGTCCTAGAAAATAAGTTTATATAAAAAAACTTGTAGGAAATTTATTGCTCTACAACTTTTATTTACAAACTTTTTCTCTAAAATGTACCATTATGAAGATATAATCAAAAAACTTGACACAAATCTTAAAAAAGTAGCATTTTTACGAAAAAGTTTTGACTTTGATGCGACATAACTATTTATATAATAGGTCTCCAAAAAAACTTAGTATACAAAAGTTGTAGATAATTTAATATTCTACAACTTTTGAATATAATGTTTGTTTCTAAGATGCATTGGCAAAGAGTTATGACCATACCTGCCAACATTGGCATTTTCAAATTAGTACAATTTTTACGGAACAAATATTTGCATTCCTATGACTCATGGAAAGTCAAATAGCGACAATATTTATAAATGTAATATATAAATAATAGTAATTCTATTACAAATGCAAAAAAAAAAAAATTAAAAAAAATTGCATAATATTAAATTACTCTCAAATATAACAAATTGTTACATTTTAGCACAAAATGGAAATTATAAAATAAAAAACTAACTTGGATTTAAAAATAAACCAAATTTAAACTTTACTATGAAATCTCTGATGTTTAAGATTTAGTCTACATTACACCTAAATAAAATATGCTTTATGACACAAAAACTCTAGTGAAACATACAATGAGTTGGTGGTATTCAAAGAGTTTAATCACACGCACAAATATCAATTATGCAGGCTTTCGAATTCTTATTATTACATTTGATGTTGTCACTGTGCTTTTTAGAATTGATATGAACTTCGACATCAGTAAATCCTCCATGAGAAATCTTAATATCAGATGCATAGATAGAGCAGAATGCAAAATTTGTTTCTTTGTTTGAATTTCTGATGATTAGAAGTAAAACGCTTGGTTTGAAGTAAACTCCAAAAAAACTTAATATTTTCTGGAATCTTACACCAGGATTGTTTAACTTGGATATTTTAAAATAAATAATTAAGACTAACAAAGAAGCTGAAAACCGAAAGTGCTTTAATCTCTAAAGTCCGAGAAAACGAAACAGTCGTTCGGAGAGTGCCGCCAAAACAATTGAAAACGGCGGGGGGCGCGATTTAGTGCGCAGCGTTGGAGTACGGTCCAAAAGAAGAAAGAATAAAAAAAAAAAAAACTAAAGCACTTTCTGTTTTCTACTTTATTAATCTCTAAAGTTCGAGACAACGAAACAGTTGCTTGGTTCGCCAAATCCCGTCGGCAACACAGATGAAAACAACGAATTTCCGGCGCCGCGCTTAAGTGCTTTTATTATATACGCGCAACATTATTGTACGGTCCAAACAGAAGGAAGAACCAAAATCTAAAGCATTTTTGGTTTTCAGATTCTTTGTTAATCTCTTAAGTCTGAGGCAAAGCAATAGTTGTTTGGTTCGCCAGGTCCCGTTGGCAACACAAATGAAAACAGTGCATCCCCGGCGCCGTGGTTTAGTGCTATTATTTACGCGCAAGTCCAGTACTATTATTTACGTTTTGGAGTCCAGTCCAAAAGAAGGTAGAATTAAAAAACTAAAGCACTTTCGGTTTTCTGCTTCTTTATTAACATGTAAAGCCCGAAAAATCGAAGCAGTGGTTTGGTTTGCCAAATCTAATCGGCAACAGAAAAGAAAACAATGCATCCTCGCCAACGCGCTTTAGTGCTGAACATATGCGCAATCTTGGAGCGTGAATAAATATTTTGACTGATGAGGCAGCTTTGGAAAATCGTTTCGGTTTTGTTGGTGACTTAAAAAAACTTAAAAAAAAAAAAAAAACTAAAAGTACCGTGAAATCCGTACGATTTTTTTAGCTGTTCGTACACCCGTACAAAATAGTAAAAATCCGTACATTGTACGGATGATTCGTACAAGTTGGCAGGTATGTATGACGCATAAACTGAAAAACGGCTCAGTTTTTGGTGCACCACGGAGAACGCACAAGGGTTAGGAGGTCGAAAACTTGGTTTATAAACCACGAGACCAACCTTTATAACATATTAAAAAATCAGAGCTACATAACCTTTTGCAAGGCAAAATGTCTATTCCCTGGACTACGATAGATAACTTATTTTGGCATTTACTAATATATTTATGAGGGAGTTTGGACTTGTCACACTTAAAGTGGCAGATTTAGCATCGAATCTCGAGGAGCGAAACCAGAAATAAATATTTTGAAATTAGATGCTAACATTTATCCATAAAATGTCTTCCGTTATTCAATATTCTATTAAAAAGATTAAAATACTTTTTGAAATATTCTTAAATGTTTAATTTAGGCAGCGTAAGTTTGTAATATCTCAGAAAGGGAGGGGTAATTACCTCCAGTTTTATGAACTAGTCGCACCTTTGTCGATAGCGGTTGGTTGTTTGAAGTTTTATAGCGCAACCCCTGTCAATAGCATAAAACGGAAAGCAATAGGGGCCCGTCATCGATCGTTAATTTTTACATGTAATTTCGACTTACAAATAAAGGACACATAAAAATAATTAGAAATGAGTAGAATGCTAGCAACAGTTATGATGCAATTTGGTCAACCAAAGATCATTTTATGCTAACTAGCCATAATACATTGCACATAGTTTAGCGTAATTTTTTTAATGAGAATAAGCACATATATATTTTGATGAAAATCCTGCAGTTAAATACAGTCAAACCCCGTTAATGCGAAATCGCTTAACACGAAATCCCGTTTAAAGCGAATTAAAAGCAGTTTTCCATACAATGAAGCTAAAACTTAACATTAATTTATTCGTTAAATCTTATATAATGAAATCCCGCTTAAGGCGAAAAAATATGTGCTCTTTAAACTCCTTTTTTTTAGATGAAACCTTGCAACGTTTCCTATTGCAACAGGACAATGTCTCAGGTGCTTTAAATAAGTTTGAAGAGGTAGACACAAATTAATTTTTTTTATTAACATTTTAAAGCAAAAATCAATAACACACATCTTAATAAGTCAAATAAATAATAAGTTACTGGTAAGTAGATTATTTTTTATCCTAACAAATAACTTGTTAAACTATGGCACTAAATATAAGCCTCGCAATGTAAATGTTACACGAAACACCAGTATTAAATATGCATATATCTAGTAGTTTTAAATCTGCATTTATTAGATGGAATGGAAAAGTTTTTAGACCGTTAACACGAAATTTGGTTAACAATAACACGAAAAATTTCGGCGGCTTCATCAACTTCGCGTTAACGGGATTTGACTGTATATTATCTATTTTTTTTATAAATCCAACGAATTACGGGTTACGACAGCGTCCTTACGGTTTTAATGCTCGACAACGTATAAAATAACAAGCGCATTACATGCTCTAAAACCGAAAAACGTTTTGTTTGAATAGCAGGAAGTAGAAGTCATGTAAAGTGAAAAGACAGGGATTGTACTTTCCCCAGACATGTTCATAAACTGGGCCAACGTTTCAAGGAAACAACTTACAAATAACTCATTGGTGAATGTCAGTCTGCGGAACACTTTTTGGAGAGGGAACTATCACGGTTAGACACTACTACCAAGTCAGCTTAAAAGAAGGGGGGGGGGGGAAACTAATCGGGGAAGGAATTCAGTGAAAGTTGCAATTGAAAATATATTATAAATTTCATCTAAGAGACCTAAAAATTTCACTTCAAATTTACAAGTGCTTATTTTTAATTATTTGAAAAGTTGGGTAATTTCCATTCAGAGCTATTCAAAATATAAACAAACACGTCGAAGTAATTTGTCTACAAGCATTTTTCGAGACACTTAACAAGGGATGAGTACATTTTACTAATTTCAATCTTATTTAAGTTATTTCTCTTTGCTTAAATAGCCATCGTGGCTACTAATTTCGTAAACTGTAAAGCACCGGCGTATGGGATAGAATCCAAAAATACTAGTTTCAATATTATACCAGACTGGATCAGATCAGTCACCACACCGCTGAGCCATCATTTGCGTTCGATATTTTATACACCGAAACTATTGAGAATATTGGCTTACTTATTGATTTTCATGAACAGCCAACATAAAATCATATATGTTCAGTAAGCAATATTTTGGAAACGTATTTTTGGGTTCAACCTTTTTCTTGAGTGTGAGAAACCTTGACAAAGGGGGGAAATGTAGGGTCCCACATAGATATTATATTATTCTCAATTCACAACAGGCACGTTACTGCACATTGGGACTCAGGAAGCAGATGTTTAGTCAAAGGTAACGCTTCGTTGCTTTCTACGCCATCTGCTTAGTTCTAGAACCTCTCTGCAAGTGCCTCTTCAATTATGAAACGGAACCGTATCCACTTTCTTTTTTGCTATTAAATTTTACTTCAGTCAATAAAAGTGCTCTTTTGAATTATTTTAAAGGGATTTATCGAATAAGCAGAATACACAACACTATTTTGATCTCTCATATCTCCGCATTACAGTACGCACGAGAGCTGAATTTTTTTTTACGGTTAGCTGTTAGCCACTTTAGAAGACTCATAAGTTTCAAATCTCCATTATATTGGTTATCGAGATAATCGAATTTGTAAAAGGCAGAAAATGAAAATTTTTGAGACCCACCCAGTCACCATCAAATTACTAAAGTAATTCTAGTACAGCTAGAACTATGAAATTATGGATGTTTGTAAGGTTTAACATGTATAAAAAGGAAAAGATCTAAAACTCGAGATTTCCCCCTCCGCATCCCCTGAAGTGTGACGTATATGTTCGAAAAATTTGAATCTCAATTCTAATATATTTCTATTAGAGCTAGAATTATAAAACTTAGAATATTAGTAACTATTAGAATTTATAAATAGAGGAGAAACTCGCCAAACACCGCGAAGGCAATTAAGAGAGAGAGAGAGAGAGAGAGAGAGAGAGAGAGAGAGGGAGGGAGTGCGAGAACTCCCGCCTTATACAATCGACCCCTTTAATCGGCTACGAAATGACCGTCAATTGTTAATTTTTTCCCCCTTTCGTTAACTTTTTTTGCACATCTGAATAAACTACTTTGAAATAAGTTTATATTATCATCAGTCACATTGAAGGAACAAATACTTTATGGACTGAGGTCAGGTAAATTGAGCTTTCTTAGAAATATCCTGCTAATTTGACTTTGTTAGTTTTTTTTTTTAACTTTTTTAAAACCAAATTATACTTTAAATTAAAAGAATAAAATAGTCGGCTAATTCTAACGTTTTCGTAGTTGACTACTTTAGATCTCAATTCGTTTCATGGCTATAGCTATTGCATGAAGAACTTGGCACTTTTTTTAGAGATGTTTTTGTTGGGATATAGTTTATTTTGGAATACTTATTCCGATAACTTGGCATTTTGCTGATATAGATTAGTAGCGTTTTGCTCTTTATGAGATCAATACATAGGCGCCCACTACACAGGGGCAAAGGGGGCGATCGCCTCCGTGCTCCATCAACAGCGTGGACAAAGGTATCATTTTACCTCCACTAAAAAAACATGTGTAAAAATGTGTTTTTCCCAATATAAAATATTGCATACAAAGGACATTTTGTAATGTCCTAAATGAAAACAAAATCCCATAAAAATAGAAAGTAAATATAATATTTTTAAGTACACCAACACTATCCACTCCTCTCCCCCAAATGAGAATCAAGCAAGTGTAGCAGCTGTTTTGAGAAATTTCATAAAAATATACATTTCAAAGTATTGTATGATATTGGAATTAGTAATTTTGTTATGATGAGATTACTGGTTTAGACTCTTTGTTCATAAATTATTGTTCAGAATTATTAAAAGTTGTTTTCTTCATTTTAGTGCAATATTATAAAAGTGTATCTTAAAATAATGCATGCTATTGAAATAAATTATTTTATAACGATGAATTAACTGGTTAGTGCTCTTATTTTTCCTTAAAATGTTTCTGAACTAATTTTAAACAAATCACTTTGCTATATAAACCAAGCAGTTTGAGAAAAATTTATTGCGTGGTATGGATTTAAGTACAATATAATCAGTAGGTAGATCGCGAAAAAAGTTGTGTCCGGAAATCTTGCGCCGTGAAATGTTAAAATCATGACTAAAAACATGTCCAACTATGTGTACGATAAGAACAAAATGGTGGCATTTACGATCGTCACGGAATTTTGTACACTATGTTCTAAATGTATGACTTAAATCTATGTTTAAAACCAACCTATCTAGTTTTAAAAGGAAATCTCAAATGTTTTTACTGTATTCAAATATTTTCTTTTCTGTAACAATACCATTTGAAAATAATAAAAATTAACAGCGATGTCGAAACCGCGTAACGATCAAAACGCCGATAATCCAAGAAATGTAATTTTTTTGACTCCTCAATAAAGATATTAATTCAAATAGGTTTCGCTATCCAGCAAAACACGATCGTGCAACATTAAACTATGAAAATATTATTCTCAAATCGCCATCATCGCGTAAACATCAAGTGGAAACTTTTCTTTTGCTAAAGAAACAATTGAAATGTGCAATAAAAAATTACCCTGTAATTCGGTTTGTAAATTTAAAAAAAAAAAAAAAAATAGCATTCGAGTGTCTCAAATAAAAGTAACCTGTCTTTTTCCTTTTTTAATTTATATATTATATTTGTAAAGGGTAAAGGTAAATTGAGATTTTTAATATATAAAGATGATAGTAAAAATTGTGAGCAGATAGACATGCAATTTGTAATGCATATATTAAAATTAATAAACTAATTGAAGATGATTTAATACCTTAAAAATATTAGTATATTTTAAGAAACATTTTCTTTTATGTAAATTAAAACAGTTTTCTGTTTATCAGATAAATAAGTGGAGTATCAATTTTATATATTCTTATTCTCTTGCTAAAAGCAATTAATACATCTCTAAAATATAAACAAAACTTATTTATGGAAAAATCAAAACAATTACTTACAGGACAACAATTTCCAAAACTGTGTAAACTACAGGATAACAATATCCAAAATTGTGTAACCTACAGATCAGTTGATTAAATTACTAATTTTTCAGAACATTGTCTTTTAATGTTTACATAATATATTCTAACATGAAAAACTACGCACAGAACTCCCACTCACTCAGAAAGATTTGGAGCAGGTAAAATCAAGTTTTGGAGCAGGAAAAATGCCTTTCGGAGTAGGTAAAAACAAGTTTAGTAGCAGGAAAAAAGCCCATAGTAGCATGTAAAAGCAACTTCTGTAGCGAGCGCACACACACATGAACAGACAAATAAATTTTGCAGTAGAAAAAAAGGAAAGGAAAAAAAAAAAAAAAAAAAAAAAATGACGCAGAAATACCGAGACTAATGTCACCAAATCGGCGTCGCAAATCTCGGCAATCTATATATATAATTCTCTTGCGTAACGTCCAAATTTGCCTGTTTTTCTGTGAGCAGAATGGCAACGACTTCAATCACCAATCTTCTAAATGCACTTTATGCACGAATTTCCAGCCAATCACAATATATCTTTTGAAATGTGACTAATACATCTGGCAACAGCAACAACTTGGATTCGCTATATTTTGTTTTTCTTATTACAATCTACAGATAGAAATTATTGCCTATTTAAAACGTATTGATTTAATAGTTACGATGATGCAAGAATAAATAGATCCAAGATGTGTACATTTCTTTTGGATTAGAATTCCGGATAAATCAGACTTTTCGGAAAAGTTATCTGCTGGAACATGTTCCGGAGGTCGCCGGGTTGCATTCAGCGCTAAATCGCCAATTTTAAAAAAAAATCGCTAAGAGGCGTTGTGCAGTAAATCTGTACCTATACTCATCTTTAATCAGTGCAAATTCAGCTATTACGAATTAAAAACTATCAAAATAACGAATAAAAACACCCACTCAACTTCAAAATCTCATATGAAAATTAAAAAAAAAACAACTATTGGCGAAATATGGCTAATTTTCTCGCCAAATTTGATTTTCAAAAAATTCGGGTTGATTGAATGCTGGATAATTGGCCTTTCACTGTTTTATTTTATTTTCTAAGTATCGCAAAAAAGATTAAGTGAACATATGATTGCTTTGTTAAGAAATTTCGATAAGCAACTTTAATTATTTTGGCGCTTCATACAAAACCAGCCCGTAAATTTTAATTGTTCAATGGAATAACCGATCTTTTTTAAATATATGTACAAAACTGTTTATTTTTGTTGTTTTCCAAGTACTTTCTACTACGTTGCCACACTGTCCCTGCTTAACGCGTCTCGACAGCAACAGAATAATGACGTGGCAAGTATTCTGACTCTTCATAAATAATAAAAGGTTCAGTTTCATGGCATTATGCAGCTGAAATAGCTTTTTGCTAGGGCATATTTTAAATGCTTCTCCTTAAGGCGAGCAAAGCGAGCCAAGGGGATTGCATAGCAATCCAGGGGGTCGGCGAGCGTCAGCGAGCAGGGGGCGGAGCCCCCTAGTAGCTATTATTACATTACCATAGACCGTGGCGAAGACGAATATAACAACAACGTAAATGATAGCACCCACCATATCATCGCAATCTCGGTAATATCGGCGCAAAATCCCAGTATTATCGTATTTTTTTTTAAGTCACCAAACATCGTCTCAAATCTCGGCAGTAGCTGCTATTACATCAGTGCAAACTTCATCGAAAATGACTACCACACTTGCGCAAATATTAGCGATAGCGCTTACAATACCGTCGAAAATCTAGACAGAGGATATTAAGTAAGTTGAAGACTTAGCAGAAATAACCATCCTAAAAACGTAAATATTGGCACAAATGTCGGTAGTACTGACATTTTCTCGGTAATGCTTGTGCAAGATTCTGTAATATTGGATGTTAACAAAAGAGCAGCACTCTTCGAAAATGAAAGTCACACCAACGAAAATATCAGCAATAGTGCCGAATAAACCGGAGCAATTCTCAACAACAGCTCTAATATATCGGTGAAAGACTCGACGAAAATGACCATCACAATAATTTGCAATAATGTCTGCATCAGCGTAACAAATCATCGCAGTAACATCGACATTTTCTTAGTCATATCGGGGCAAATTTCGGATATTGCAATATCGTAGCACTCGGCAATAATTACCATCATACCAACGAAAATATCAGCACTAGCGTCGAATTAACTGGAGCAATTCTCAATAATACAGAGCTATTACATAGATGAAAGACTCGACGAATATGACCGTCATACTCATAACAACGAAAAACTTGACAATGTCAGCATTAGCGTCGCAAATCATCGTAGCACTCGGAGAAAATGAATATCACACCAACGTAAATATCAGCGTTAGCGCAGAATATACCGGAATATTTCTCAACAATAGCGACATTACAGCGGCGAACAATATCGAATTTCGACAAAAAAAAAAAAAAAAAAAAAAAAATCGCGTTCTGGCGCAAATGTGGTAAAAATAAAGCATTTGGAGCAGCTTGGAGCAGATTTTTGTATTTGGCGCAGGTCTGAGACCCCTGTAAACAGTAAAAAAAATGGGGTTAAATTGAAATTTTTAAAAATATTTATTATAGTTAGCATTCATTGCTTCCACATTTTGATAATCTCCCAGTTCACTTTGTTTGAACATAGCTCATCAACGATCGCTTTTTCTCCTCTCCCCAGTTTCACTTATAAGAAAGGATAATATAAGTTGGTTGGTTGTATTCAGATTATCTGGCGCCGTCAGCAACACGAGGGATATAATGCACCGAAACATTTGTCATTAGACAAGCCAACTACATTTACAAACACCCATGCCAACACGAGACTCGAACCCGCAACCTCGCGGTCTAGAAGCTAGCCACTATACCGTTTGGTCGACAGGATAATATAAGAATTATCGAAAAGTATATCGCCAAAAGCAACATTTTGGCGATTTTCTTTTTAATGTTCCATATAAGAATACTCTAAAAAAATATCGCTTAAGTGGCAATTTTTTCTAAACGAATGATGGAAATATAAAAACGGTAAATGATACAAATCCCCATCAGTAATATATAGTGTAATTGAAAGTTGTGCGATGTTCCACACCCCTAGTTTTTTACACATTTGACGAGGAATTCGCTCAAAAGATTATCCAACAAAGTGAATTCTCCGATGTTACAATAGTATAATTTATGAACCATACAAAAAAACTAAAATTTAACTTCAACAAAAACATTAAAATAAACATTATCGTAGTTAGTCATTTATTGTTCATAACAATTCAATAAGTTTTTTACAAATAATGGCACAAGACGTTAAGATATATCCAGGTGGAAAAGTAGATTTTAATGATTCTTGATACTAGTATTTTAATTAATGACTGAATTCGATGATAATATTATTACAGTATGTTCTCATCAAGACTTATCTATCTCATTATTTAACTCCGAAACATTAATTTTCAATTATCAGTAAAATTCCAGAGGGATATTTTATAATTTAACGCATAACCAAAACTTAATAGTACGTGCTTTCCCCTCCTTTCTTTTCAAACTTACAACCATTTCGAGCAACGATATAAACTATTCTTAAGGGTTTCTGGAACATACGCTACTCGATAAAAACAAACATTTTATTTACCTTTCATACTGTAACTCACTCAAATAAAAGGGAATTTTAAAATTAGGGGTATGAACATAAGACCAATAAATGGCAACTTATGGGTCAAGAATAGTCTCGACACTGCGTGTTGAATATCAACTTTATGGTCCTTAAGCACGGGATGCCCATGACTAAACTGCTTACCACGAATCGAAAAACACGGTATTTTATTCACACGAAGGTCTAACTAATCTCTCGCTTGACTTCAATTAATCGTCGAAAGGAAAATAAAACTGAAAAACAGTAATGAGAAATTTTTCGTGAGCTAGCTTTTTGTACGAAAGGGTTATTCTATTTCTAAATAAAAACGTGGGATCAGTGACCGGCGCACCCGGAATTTTTAGCACTTGAATAGAAATAATTTTCTAACATTACAGAAGCTTAATATCAGATTATAAGTAAAATACGTGTGGTTAACACTGAGTACACGTGTTTACACAATATTGGTATAAAACAACGAATTTCACTAAGGTGAGAAAAACCCGAAGTTTGAATCCTTAGTTTTATTAGTTTGGGTTTTATTAAGGGGGTCCGGCACATGAAAATTTTTCAGATTATTGATTTCGAGTTCATTACTGTTTATTATATAAATTTTTGTCTTTAAAATGATGCCACATTTGTAAAAAATTTCAAAGTATTTAATAATTTTTTGAAGTAAACAAAATGTAGGTATTTAATGCATGTTTTTTAACTTCAAAGTCGAATTTCTTAAAATGCAGTTTTTTCATGTTTGGGGGCACATAGCTTAAAATCTATAGGACATAAATGCTTGAAATTTTTTATACATGTTTCTCTAATGTACTTAAGTACTTTAACAAGAGGAATTATTGATAAGTAGCATACTTTCTTTTTTTAAAAATAATTAGTCTAAAATTTTATAATTTTTTTAAAGCATATTTCTAGAAAATCCTAATTATTTTAATTTTTAAAAAATAACTAAAATCTCGTGTTAAAGTATTCAACTATTATACTGTGAAAGTTTCATAATGATTGAAAAATCGGTTATTAAATGAGATGCTCTCTAAGTTGTTGAATTTAAAATGGGCTCCTACGTAGGTGCCTGACCCCCTTAAGCAGGCCATGCATCTCGAAAGCCAAACCTAAAGCTATTATAAAAGCGAGGCGAGAATATTTTCGCCTCGTAATACAACACTGAGTTAGATTATGAGGTGACAACACCTGAGCTGGCACCTCACTATTCACATCATCGAGTTGATGTGAGGATATTGAGACTTCGACGGATTTGATCTTTTGGATACATTTGACGAGCAAGACTTGTCAGCTGCTTACTTGGGCGAAGTTACGGTGGATGAATCTGATTCGTCCTACGTCCATCCAAATCCCTCCCATGGGCATAAAAATCTTCAAATAGTTCAGTACTCAAAGGGTTAATGTGCCGCAGCCTTAAGATTTAGTGATACGAGAGCGAGACGGAGATTTTTCGTTTTTTAATATTCTAATTTGCTTCCCCATTTAGCTGTCTGGGCCACTGGAACTAAATAACTTATTCGTTAATTTTTGGTTGCTGAAACATGATTATTGGGGGGGAGGGGGGAATGCTACTAGCGGGTACTTATTATGTGTTCAAGACTTCAATATAATCTTTTGTCAGCGATTCTTTACTTGATTTTTTAAACACTGTAGGTTGAGCTTAGATGAAATATTTCTTGGACAGTCATTGGTTGTTGTTTTTTCAGATTATCTGGCGCCGTCAGCAACACAAGGGTTATAATGCACCGAAACATTCGTCATTAGACAAGCCAACATACATTTACAAAAACACCCATGCCTAACACGGGACTCGAACCCGCAACCTCGCGGTCAAGAAGCTAACACGCTAACCATTATACCGTTTGGTCGGCATGACAGTCATTGGAAAACCCTGGTGCGGAGATATAATAAATTACATTTTGAATAATTTTCCAAACAAATTATACTACGATATAGATTATTTAGATTCACATGTTCAACCATTATTATTATTAACCATTGAGCAGTTAAAATTTAAAAATTGACTTAATCAATGTTATTTAATAAATGTTTTTCAAAACCACAAAAAAAGTAGGCAGAACAAAATATTTACTGGTGTTGTTTTGTAAGACAGAATAAGGCATATAGCGTGCAATATAGCCGAAGTCGCAAATGAACGATCGGAAATAAATAGGGCAAGAAGTCAAAAGTCAGATCTTAATCAGTTTTTATAAACAATAGAAGTCGAAATCTCGCTCCCTCCTCCAGTAGAAAGTGGTATTCTCATTTAACATCACTCACGCGTACAAACACAGAAGGCAAACTTGGGTTTCTCAGCACGAGCCACTGACTATGGCGACCTCAGTCTCAAATTGTTCTTGTTTTGTAGTTTTCTTTGTGCAAGAACTACACAGCGTCTATACTACGCAGAATCATCGCAATAAGTTATACAATTAAGTCTTTTCGTTTTATACTCTGTCAGGTGACGAGACATCGAATATTTCACTCTTAGATCCGCACTATGCCAGTCTCTGAAGTTGAATATCAGTAACTGTTCCTTGTAAAATAACTTCAAAATCTTCGCTTAACCGAATACTGAATACTAGCTGCGTGGCACCACGTTGCGGAGCCCTGTTATAGTGTACGAGGTCCTAGCTTTTGACCCTTCGCTGGCTGAAAGGTTCATTGCTAAGCTAAACAAACCAAAGTTTCGCTCGCTAAGTTACATTGCTGCACAAACAAAGGCTAGCTTCGTTCGTTGAAAAGTTCATTCACACGTAAGCACAGGTTCGCTAAAAGGTTAATTGCTAAGTAAGCCCAGATTATTTAAACCCTCTCCCTTGTCAATAAATAAAAAAGCTTTCTCGTTAATACCTCACTCCTCTCAGAATATTTTAACATTGTGTTTGTGAAAAGCAAAATTAGGAGGCTTGAACTACTTATTTTTAAATTTCAGAGCTCTACACTTACAGTCAGCGTCAAAAGTGAACGTATACATCTTCGAATTTCAAAAATTTAATTTTCAAATGTATATTTAGTAAATAGAGAACCGTGTACTTTTTATGCAAAACAAATAAATATCTCAAAAGGTAATTACTTCAAAATTTTTGCATAAATATGAAAAATTCATATTTTTTTAAAAACATTTTTTTTTTTTATTAAAGAGAAAAATAACAAAGCAAAAGTCACAGTACAGCGGAATTATTTTTAACTTTGGCAAACTTAAAATTTAACAATTAATATTTATTTGGCTCGACATGAACCTTTATAACAGTTTTGAGTCTTTAGGGCTTGCAATGAACTAATCTTCTTGCTTCTGTAACCACTATGAATCTCCACAGTGTTTTCAATACCATTCAAAGTGATATTGTAGCGTGGATGGGTTCGAAAGACTTGAAGCCAAAGCAGATCAAAACTTGAAGAAATTTATTCCGATGTAACTCTTCGCAGATTCTTTTACAACTTCAGAACTTCGAATTCTAATAGATTCAATACAGCTCTTTACGCAACAATGGAGCTCAAACAGCAGTTAAAAAACTAGTTACACAACTACTAAGATCGACGCAAAAGACAATGCAATGCAGTTCACTTTCGCAATACAGCTCTCAGAATGTTCACTGAGAGACAACTAACTCAGTAACTCAACTCAACTAACTCCCCCGCTCTCTTGGCCGGCCTTATATAGGAAAGCTACCTTCGCGAACCTTCTAGAGATAGAAATTTGGGGAATTTTCCAGATCGCAGTAGAAAAGCCCTATACAAGTATATGGGGACCGAAAATGTCGCCGACTTTGGCAATTTCTCGCCAACTTGGCGAGATTGCCATTAACCATAATGTTAAATGGCCTTCTCCATGTAAAACTCGTTTTCCAGCATTATCACTGTAAAACTCGTTTTCAAGCATTAAGATACTCATTGCAGGAAAGCGAAATAAAGAACTCTTGCACTGCCTTATGCGAAGTGTACATAAATGTTCCTTTTTACATAATTAATACTACGAAATATTTACAAATATACAGAAATTCGTAATAATATCATGCTTGCGACAGTTTTATTTCTTAATTTTTGCTTTATTATTTTCCCCAAATATTCGATCGGAATCAAATCAGAGGACTGGGTTGGTGAATTCAGTTGTTATGGGGTGAGGTAAAAGAGCCATAGTTTTCTATTGCAGCTGTATGATTGGGGTGACTGTCATGCTGAAAGAGACTCAGGAGTTTCGCAAACAAAAATTTGTTATATATTTACAATCTTTTTGTTTCAGTATCATTTGATTCTGACTGTATTAGAAGTAGCTTGGTAAAAAAAAAAAAAAAAAAAAAAAAAAAAAAAAAAAAAAAAGAATTACAATTTTAACATTGTCTGTCAAAAGTCTAATAGAGGACCAAAACTATTTATGTTGAAAATTTCATAGCTCTACGACTGTTAGAAGTAGCTTTCTATAGAGGGAGGGACAGACATACACAGACTTTGTTTTATTATTATTGACAAGAGAAAAGTTAAAATAGGAGAGGTAATTAATAATGTTTATTTTGAAGGAAAAGTGTGAATTAGAATCCATATCCGACAGACTAAATTATAAAATTTGTTTAAACGACTCCACAAATATTAAGTGAATATTTTTTCCCTTAATGGAAAGTGGTTAAACTTTCTTCGGTAGATTTTTCAAGGGGAACTATCAAAGATTTTCGTCACGATTTGTAGAGAACCCATAAATTTTCTCTTTCTTAACAGATAGCAGGATTAAAAAATGTCAGACAATGTCTTCAATTCTTTTAGAATTCCAATATTACTAGATTTTTAGTAAGGTACAGTAGTACTAAATCATTATGAGAAAAAGACAATAGTTTACTACCCTTACCAATTATCTGTGAATTACGCTATCAGTCACGTTTTCAACATACCTGTTTAGAAAACATGAAATCATTATTACTCCTTTTCTTTTGAAAGTTATGATTGATGACCTAAAGCATAAGTACAAAACATAATTTTGAAATAGTTTTATTAAAGAACTAGGAGAGTGGAACATCGCACACATTTTAATTACACTTAATAGTGGTCACTGCATTTAAAGTTGTCATAGATTGGTGTAATTTACCGTTTTTGTTTTATTTAAAAAAAAAAAAAAAAAAAGCCAGTTTAAAAATTATTACAGAGACGGGGGGAAAAAAACATTGCGAAATGTTATTTGGTAAATATTTCAAAAAAGTTCAAATTAGTAAAATCGCTTGTTACAATAAGTCAAGAGACAATTGTGGTATAGGATTTTGAAATGTTTTACCCCTTACAATTCCCCCGTAACTTATGAAAACCAGCTTAGTCTCAATAATTTTAGTAAAGATTAATTAACTGAATGTGATATTACTAGGCTATCAAACCAATTTTTTTTTAAGTGTGAGAAAATTAAATAGGACTTTTGTCATTAGCACACATAATTCTTGTTACATTGCATGAATTTTAAAAAAGTTACAAGTAAAAATTTTATGCTTTCTTCCATAGAAACCAGCTTTTTAACAATGACAAGGAAGTGATCCATTGAATAAATATGGAAGGTAAATATCTAGTGAATTCAATGGACGGGGACCATGGGATTGAGATGGCTATGAATTTAATCCCCAAAGAATTTACAGGGTTTCTGCCAAAATAAAATGTCACAAATCCATGACTTTTCAAGACTGAAGCAAATTATTTTCCATGACTCAGGAAAATCGAAACACACACACACTATATATAATAATGATAATCAAGTAAAAATCCTTGTTTCAGTAACTTCCAAATCAAAAGAAAAATAGGAAAAATAATTTTCTATTCTTTGATATTTCAGTGTTAAAAAAGCTAATCAATCTTTCATAATAAAGAAATACTATTTGAAGAAAGAATAAGTCAAAAATAATAAATTACATTATCAAAAATCAAATGTTTTATATCAACAATGCAAAACAGTAAAAGAATCAAAATGTAAACATAAGCTTATCAAAACTGTTCATTCCAGTTATCATATTATGAATTTTTTTTCACTTACGAGACCTTATTTGTATAATGTCACAAATTTGGGGTTCAGAAATATTTTCATTGGCCACGGTTTATAACTGTGACCGTTGTTTCTGTCAAAACGTAAATAAAAACATAGATGAATTTTCAATGAGCTGAATAGCGATCATGGCGTTTATGACGTCACAGTTACGTGATTTTACTTAAATGTTTAGGAATCCATGAAATTCACAGTATTTCCATGACTTATGATCATTTTTTATGTTCAAAATCATGACTTTCCATGATAAAATTTACCCAATGTTCAAATTCTGACTTTCCATATGCGCGACAACCCTGAATTTACCTCATAAAATAATATTCTTAATTAATCCTCACACCATACTGTTCCCTCATTTATAGTTAAAATAAGTTACTTTAAAATAGTTGAAAGTGTATAAAAAAAGGTAGAGGAAATATTGCAATCTTTTCGAATTTCTTTCTTTACCCATTATAAGAGCAGTCAGTTTGAAATATTATACTAACATCATGGAATGCAGATATATCTAAGTAATGTGTGTATAAATTCTGATACTTGATTTTCGGTCATACTTTTTATTAGTTGCATTGTATGCAATAATTACAAGGGGAACATAGTGGGGCAAAACTGAATAGCTGAAATTGGTCCCAATTTTCAGGAGCCCACCTTCCAGGAAGTCTATTGGAACTGCATAAAACGGGAGGAAACTAGAAAATTCCCACTAAGAATACCCTACATTAAAAGAAACACTACCACAACTGCTGTTGTTGCATTTTCCAGGTAGTCAGAGGTAAAATGCCTAGAGACAAGGATTCAAATCAAAGACTATTCAAATGTTGAGAACGTCTTGCCTCCGAGCCACAAGTTTGGTCCAACTTGCTACTTTTGTAGGTTGCTGTTGAAATTAATAAGTGCCTACAAAGGGAACAAGTACTGTACTACACTTCAAAATTGTAAAATATTTCTGCTTTAAAAGAAACCCACTGGTTCATTGACCATGTTCAACAGTAAAATAGTTAAATATGCCAAACAATGGCTCAATTTCTCGAATCAATGGGATTAAACAGAATTACTGGGTAGATCAACTTTAAAAATATTGAATAGGAACAAAAATGATTAGAATACTTATAGTAAAGATATTTAAAATTTGTTATAAAAAGATGTAGGTACCAATGGTTTGGTTGTATAAAAAAAAAGAGTTCGCATGGTATCTTGTCTGTCATAAACCGGGGTCCAAACTAGAGTGCAGGTGAAAACCTCCCAAAAAACAAATTATTTTAGAAGCTTAAGTTTAATGATTATTTTTAAATAGTTAGGTTTATAATATATATTGTGCCTCCTGCCCCCCCCTCCATTGGTGAATGAATAACTTATCATATTCTAATTGAAGTGACATAATACATAGCTTAAAAACTATCGACATCTTTTTTACTTTACAGCTTAATTCTCATGACAGCACCAGGGCAGCTAAAGGCCCTATCAGACGACCAAATATCTCTGACTGGTTCGCAGACCTGATCCTAGCCGTGACTACTTCGGTGACTAGGGTTGCTAGAATTGACAGAGAAGTTTCCACTAATTCTTTTGTCACAAAACAAGTTTATCGGTGTTGGCGCTTCTCTGTAATCGGAAAAATTGCTTCCCTCGCTTTAGAAATAGAAAATTCGTAAAAGAAAAATCTATCGCTTTGGCATTAACAATATTTTAAAATACATTGGTTTCTGTAACCACTGATATAAAAAAAATTCTTACTTGATATTTAAAGATGCTTCACACTTTTTTTTTTTTTTTTTAAATTTTAATATTTATTGTACAGTAAAATGTAAAATTATACAGTAAAGTATCTAGTCTTTAAAAATTATTTAAATCAATAGGTAATAATTTTCATTTATATAAGATTTAAATTATGACTTTCTTCTACATATAAATATGTTATATTTATTTACGTAAAAGCAGGCTCAGCAATTTATATTTAAATAATATTTTCATGTAGCAATTGGGTGTTAATTATACAATTTCTTTTTTTTAATTGGTTTTTTATTAACATTACTATTTTGGTACTAATAATATTGTTGTGCTTCAAATAGACATTTCGGTCATCTACATTAGACGAATATTCTGGTGTTCAAAAGATTATATATATATACATTTTTAGATGTATTAATTATTTGTAAAAAAAAAATCAATAAAATAATGATAATCAAGGGAAATAATAAATTCCAGTATCCTTCCCAAAAAAAAATATTAATAAAATAGCTATAATCAAGTAAAATAATAAATTATAGTTCTAGTTTCAAGTTAATGGGGAATCGAACTCGGGACTCGAGCATGACAAAAAGTACGCTAACCACTATACGGCATTAACTTTGCGACAGTGGTGGAAAATAAGTTATTTAAAAAATTTTACATGACTTTTTGGTATTTTCGTTATTTTTTGATAACTTCTTTCTTTTAAATTTTTAAAGCACCTAAACAAAAAACAAATATTTCTATTCGTTTGATAAGGCGAAATCTTTAGATATTTTTGCAGTGGCACTAAATACGATGTACAATTTTTGTACGATACATTGTAACTAAATAAACATTTTGGGGGTTGGATTACAAATGTTATGTCAAAAAAAATATAAAAGAAAATCTTGTAATAATATTTTCACATTATTGAGTACGAAATAGTTTTGGTGAATCATAGACTAAGATGATTTTAAACGAATGCAGAAGTGATTCTATGCAGTCTAGACGTAATTGTTCATCAGACACTGTGATGCCTTCTCCACAAAAATATTACTTTTATCTTATTGCTTAGGTTTTTCACTAATCACATGCCTACTTTCCTTGAAGTTTTTTTAACTTTTAAATTTCCTATCTATTTTTCGCTAAAATGTCCATTAACTTGCTTGGTGCGATGAACAAAATTCATGCCAATGGTTGGCGAAAACAGAAGGCATCTGATTGGTTCCCAACTACGTTGGCTGAAATTATCCTCAACTGCTTCGTTCACCATCGAAGCAGTCATGGATCGGGCAAATACATCTTTTGCCCCTGGAAATGGGCTTTTCGAGTCAACGATAGAGCTGAGTCAGAATCAGGGTTGAGGATAAATATGCCGTCTGATAGCGCCTTAAGGAATTGCAAGTTTTCTACCTCCACACAAATGACTGCCAATACTTTACCCTCATCAATCATCTTATTTCCAAGACAACATCTTAACGAAACTGGTTATAATTCTCTTAAACTTCCTATTAGATCTTTTATCATTGAAGAAATGATTGTTGTTGACAAGAGTTTGTGAAATGAGACATTTTATAGATGGTCTTTTAAACCATTCTGATGTGAAAAATTGTTTTTTATGCATTTCAAAGAAATGGTCACAGTTTCCAAGTACTTTTTTTATTGAACAACAATTCCCTAGGGGTACAATAAACTAGGGGTGTGGAACATCACACAACGTTCAATCACAATTCAATTGATCAGGAGTTAGCTGACCATATACACACAGACATATTTTTCTTAATAATTTTTTTGAAAAAGGGATATTTCCAAACGTGGAGAAATGTCTAAAAAAATAAATTTTTTTACCGAATACTATACTTTCATTACCCTATGTTTACATATGGGCAATTAAAAGTAAAAAGGTAGCTAGTTCAGAGATGCTAGAAAGATAGAAAAAGGGGTGTTGGAATAGACTGAGTTGCACAATCCCAATACTGATTTAAGGTATTTGTATCTGTAATGAAGTTATTATGCTGGTTAATCCACAATATCCACCACTATTCTAAATTCCCTTTTTAATTCTGACTATCAAACATGGTCAATAAAATACTTTTCTTGCAAGTAAAAACTACTAAATAACCACGAGAAAAGCACATACCAAGATAACTGAAACTTACAACCATGCTGAGACGAATATACCCCTTTTTTAACGAATGGACAGTTTTTTTGTAAGTCAATCTTCTTTAAATTGTGGCGTTTACCATCATTCTACCTTCTAGAATGAGTTTCAAGCAAGACACACTTTATCATAACAAAATCCATGTTTAAAATTAAATACTTAAGAAGTTACTAGACAACAGATTTAGTAAATATCATGAAAACTATTTCCGACTGGAGAGATTCTTAAAAGTGTCCATGACGTCCGCACGCACTGATTCAAACATACCCAATCAGGCCATCAAATTTCCACCGATAGGAGATGCCTACATCTAAAACCAACAGTGCATAACAATTGCATTTAAAGCATTGTAGCAAAATTAAAAATTTCAAGGTGTCACAGTCATCTATAACAATACGATTATATTTCCCACCATTTTCAAGATTCAGCGCACCTATGCGCTTGCATAAAACGGATAAATTGATGCTATATACAGATTTTTTCTTCATATTGAAACTTATTTTACTGAAAATGGATATCTTTTTTAAACTTTTACCTTTTTCAAACAGCTATTAACACTGCTTCTCCAAAAAATTTATGCTTTCAAACAGCACTAGCATAAAAATACAGACCGGAATCTGCTGGTCTTCTTTCAAACAATAAAAAATATAAATTTAACCAATAACGTAAAAAAAAAAAATTGGATATTTTGCCTGCAACAGCTTCAAAAATTAAAAAGGGTATAGGGGGAAGAGTCCAAAGACAATTTGTGGAACATTTAGAATTCTGACTTTAAGCTGCCAAGAAACGGAATAGATGAACGAAAAGCAAGATATACTTCCTTATCACCACAAGCACAGTCCCAGTTAGTTAATAATTTGATTTGGTGGGTATCATAGAAACAAACATATTTAGGTACTATATTTTAGCATTGAGAAAAAGAGGATTGAAGATTAGGAATGTGATGCAAGGTTAACAACTCTTCTTTGAAATACTTCATAGCACAAATCCCTCCACACTGTAACTGGCAGAATGAGTCTCCACAAATTGAGTTGTACAGAACTCAAATATGAATTACAAATGGAGATTTATTTAACCATGTAAATTATTATCCAATTTATGAAAATTAGCAAGGTAATAAATATTTATGACTGTATTTTGAAAATAACAATAGTTTTCTGAAGAAGGAATTAGCAATCCAAAACTTTGTTCTGGCAAGCGTAAGCAAAAAATCTTTTTCAAGGAAAACATTATCATCCTTCTCATTTTGGCATGGTTTTGTGACTGAAACAATATACAAAGTTTTTCTCATGATGGTAGGAAATACCACCAATTAAGAGAGTCGAGATAAGGTAGGGAACAAACTAAAGGAAAACATTTGGATACTTACTATCTCGTCGACCATAGGCAAGACAAAAAGTAAGTCAATTATGAATATCTTTAAGGGGTCTAACTGGATGGAAGCTGCTGTTTGTTAGTGTTTGAGCCAAACCTCCGAGGAGATAAGGCCGTTCAAACTTTTTGTAATTAACGGTCGAAGGGATATGTTACGATAATATTTAAGTACACAAATGTGAGGTCATAGTTGAAGCTAATAAATTGAAGCTGCTAGGGTTTATTGCTTTACAAAAAAACTGTGCATCATAACATAGTTGCATGTTTCTCAGTCAGAAATGCTCAGACTAGAAGTGGTAAAAACCTAGTAAAACTTGTGACTTTAACAACTTCTTGGGGTTAAATTGTCTACTAATAATTAAATCAAATCAATATATAATAAGATATAATGAAAACCTATTTCAGATTATTATTAGGAGCAGCTTAATGCATTAAAAGATAATGCATCGCTTTAAAGATATTTTCAAAGTACCTTTAGCTCTTTCAAAATTATTAATTGAAGATGGCACAACTGCATTCTTAACTACTTGTCATAAAATCTTTATTCAAAACTTTCCACTATTTACTACATCCTGATTACACCTTAAAAGCAAGGGAATTCGATATGTTGGGCAACAAAGTTCAACAAAATATTTCAGATACTTCAAACTGTTGCAGAGCAACGTTTGTGTTTGTAGTAGGTAATGATATAAAATTCTTACTAATCACACATTTCTGTTTTTCCACCTCTAGGAGCGCATATTTTTTTTTTAATTAAATATAAGTAACATTGTAAGAGAACTATAAAACCATGTAAAAGTAAAATCTTTACGTGAAAATCAGCAAAGTTGAAAAGCTTTAATTGAGAACCTAGAGCTAAGTTTGTATGTTTTATATCTTGTGAAATATTTACTATTTGACTGAATGGTCACAAAATGAAAGAAATGCTATTGAGCTTCATACACAATCGTTTAATTTTTAGACCAAACACCATTCACAGCAAATTTTTTATATACTAATTTATTTTTGATATATAGACGTTAAACTGAACTTACCTTCGTTGGAAAACAAACTCCATATTTTTGCCAAAAGAATACCCATAATGAATTAACTAAGTTTTAAGATAAGTCTAACTTTTTACTTAACATGTCATGAGTATGTTTCCATCTGTTTCAAAACACTATCGCTCCACTATCCTTCCTGAGTAAAAGCACAGAAGAGATACAAGTTATAAAATGAATCAGTGTTTATAGAAACATACGTGGAAATGAAAGAAGAAAAATGCAAGTATATAGAAAAGTCAAAAGGTAGCGCTGCATACAATTTTGTAAGAAATAGATGGAACTAATGGGTATAAAGGTTTACCATGTCACTTGCCAATTTTGCAAGAAAATAAAATAAGCATTACAATTGGATAATGGTATGTGAAAAGTCCAATTTGTTCACAAATGTGTATTGTGATTCGCCACAAGAATGTTCTATCTGTTGCATACGAGCTTCTCTTTAAAAATCCATTCGAAATTATAATTGTTTGCTAAATTCTAAGTCTTAGAAATTCTGCCAATTTTAAGTATATAAAATATTTTTTTTTTTTAAATGCCTTTCCATGAATGATTTTCATATGGAAACTCAATAGTGTTTACTATGACGTCACTAATCTATTGTACTAGAATATGACGTATCTATACATTTCAATATGAAGTTGATATTCTGCCACTAGTGCCACTGCCTGACCTCTTCCTTCATATCCGTAACGTAACTGTTGTTTTATTTGTTTACATTTCTGCCATATGAAAATTTGAAATGGTAAAAACTGAATTATTAATGTACAAGTTTACCGATCATTAAATGGTACAGATGCCCTATAAGACCTACTTATTTTTGGTAACTTTCCATGGTCTTGTTTAGACTATAAGTATGTTCAATTTGTAACCCCTTAATCTCATTCTTAAAAGTTTTAGAGCAACCATAATTTTTGTTCAGCTATTTTAATTTTGTTTCAAATAGTTGCCCGAAATCATCAGGTTCCTATCGAGTATTTGTGAAAATATAATCAAGCTCTGAATGTATACCAGAAGTCTTTGTACTATCTCCGATGTTTTTATGAGAAATAGCTCGGAATATGATGGATAAGCGGTCAGTCATTTGATTACAGTTAATATAATCTATTAACGAATCGTTGAATATAGTGAAACAACTGTGAGCTGGCTAGAACTAGATTTCATTGGGTGTGGGGAAGGACTGAAGGTTAAAACTTTTTGGAGAAAATGTAACTTGATCGTGTATGAAACTTTTTTTTCAAGCACTTTGCAAAATATAATGATGAAGAAATGTGAGTAGATCGCTTTTGATTTTACGTCAGCTAGAGAATAAATGAACTAAAGTGTTCTTTTATCCAAAATTCTCCTAAATAAATTAAATTAATTGAAACCCAATAGCCAAAACTATCACCACCTGTGCCAAATAATGCAAATTTTTTTTTTGACCACCATCCTGAGGCTGTCATTAGCAATGAGGAAATGAAGTATTTTTTTGGCCTTGCCACACATTTTCTTTGGCATGAAGGAGAATTTTTTTTCTGTTCTTTTCATCATTTTAAATTTAGAAGAGTTGATTGGCAGACTTGAACTATCATGCTGGCAGCATTTTTCTTTTTTAATTTTATGTATGATCAATGGACAATTCCCGCATTTTTTTTTTTTTATTCAATTCTAAATGTTTCAAAAAGGCCATAAGCAGAACAATTTCTGCTCAGTGCTCTTTTCCTTTTTTAAATTTGCAATCAAAGTTCCGCTGTTAGACGTTGGTGAGAAAACGATTAATTCGGCTCAAATTGAATGTGACGTCAAGACTTTCCAAACATCTTGGATTGAAATGAGGCAGCAGAAACAAGTTTCACCAACCTGTACAGGATATGGCAATGGTCTCCCACGCCATCTATTTGGCAGGAACCCGACGATAACCATAGAAACGGAAGAAAGCTTTGACGTCACAGATTTTGTTGAGTGTTTTGATCAGACTTGTTTTCGCTCTGTTTTGGGGCAATTTCTTTTCTTAACTAATTTAAATGAATAATTGAAACCCAATAGCCAAAACTATCACCACCTGTGCCAAATAATGCACTTTTTTTTTTACCACCATCCTGAGGCTGTCATTAGCAATGAGGAAATGAAGTATTTTTTTTGGCCTTGCCACACATTTTCTTTGGCATGAAGGGGAATTTTTTTCTGTTCTTTTCATCATTTTAAATTTAGAAGAGTTGATTGGCAGACTTGAACTATCATGCTGGCAGCATTTTTCTTTTTTAATTTTATGTATGATCAATGGACAATTCCCGCATTTTTAATTTTTTTTTATTCAATTCTAAATGTTTCAAAAAGGCCATAAGCAGAACAATTTCTGCTCAGTGCTCTTTTCCTTTTTTAAATTTGCAATCAAAGTTCCGCTGTTAGACGTTGGTGAGAAAACGATTAATTCGGCTCAAATAGAATGTGACGTCAAGACTTTCCAAACATCTTGGATTGAAATGGGGCAGCAGAAACAAGTTTCACCAACCTGTACAGGATATGGCAATGGTCTTCCATGCCATCTATTTGGCAGGAACCCGACGATAACCATAGAAATGGAAGAAAGCTTTGACGTCACAGATTTTGTTGAGTGTTTTGATCAGACTGGTTTTCGCTCTGTTTTGGGGCAATTTCTTTTCTTAACTAATTTAAACGAATAGTTTTTAATTTATTTAAGGACTAATTTATTTAAGTAACTAATTTTTTTAAAGAACTTTTGTTTAAATATTTGGAATCGGAAAGAAATTCTTCATAAATATAAACTAATTTCACTCGTTTTTAAAAAATGTGGGAACTGTCCATTGGTATCCTTTTCAAAAATTTTGCAATATTCATATCTCTCCTCCACATCCACCTATCATTATCCAGCCAGTTGATGATCCATTCACTATTCACAAATGATCACTTAAACATAGTTTTAGTGATCTAGAACTAGATAGCAGTGGGTGTGGGGGAGGAGTGAACATTAAAACTTTTTTCAAAAATGTTACTTGATCGTGTACTATATATAGTAGATGTTTTGCATAGTAGCAATGTAAATGTGTTCTAGTTGTCAGACTTTTTGCTCCATTACCTCCCGGTCTTAAAGTAGTTCCCTCTAGATGAAAGGAACTGTCTGCATTTGTGAATAGGATGGTTTACCTACCTAAAACTACCTGATAAATGTGTTGTTTGCCATAAGCACTACTGTGGAGAATCTTGCCAATTTCATGATAACAGTAAGGAGATGTGTTTACTTTCGATATACACATGGGTTTAAATGAAATTTAGTGTTAAAAGAATTAATGTTTTGATTTTGTTAATCCGAGACAGACTAGGTGTTGGGGAAAACTTAAATGAACTGTTGCATAGAACGGATTTCTGTAAATACAGAAACCAAAAACTGTACTAGAATCATAATCTTGTCATAAATCATAAATCTTGTGTGAAAATTTGAAATTACATTTAACATTGTATGACTACTGAATTAAAGTAATGTCCTATTTGGGATTGAGATTTGTTACAGATTTAAAGTTCTTGTAACCTGAGAGCCTATGACCATTACCACTTGAAAGATATTTGGGATATTCTTAATTTTTTTTATGTTAGTATGAACAAACAAATTAGTTCCATCTTTAACATTTCAAACCAAGTCATCCTGACTATAAGTAAATTATTAAATTCTTTCCAGTTTTTGTTGTAAAATGCATGCTTTATCTACTTTAAAATTGCTTTTTTTCCAGGAAAGAAGCCAAAGCTAAGTTGGTTTCATTTGCCTATTTCAACAAATATCTGAGCATCTATTCAAACATCTGAAGTTCAATAATTCTACAGAATGAGTGAACATTCCCCTACACCAGTTTCAACAAGAGGTGTTTATGGCTTCGTACTTTACATTGCAAGTTATACACTACTGTTCTTTTACTTAATTTGGGCTTATGTTCCAACTGCCTGGTTCCACTTGATCGGCTTGACATTTTGGCCACAAAAACTTTGGGCTGTTACCATTTCAGTATTTGTATGCTACATAATAGCAATTTTTTTATTTTTAATTTACCCAGGAATTGTTCTACGTATGACTCCTGATTTGTCATCAATTCATACTGTTGTGGATGAATATACTACAAGTCCCATAGCATCAGTTAAAGGATGTATACCGCCAATCTATGACATGCATGTCACAGATGTTAGTCGTAAATTGTTTTTAAAAGGAAAACAGTATTAGCACAAATATATGCATAATTTTTTTTATCAATACAAATTGAGTCATCTGTACATTTTTGTTATAAATCAATTGTATTAAAATCAATATTAGGTTAGAAATTATATTCTGTTATTTACATTTTTTTCCCTTTTAAGACCTTTCAGTTAAAAAATTTGTATGACATTTAGAAATTATTTGTTTTGTTCAAATTGATTATTCATCTATTTTAGAATAAAGTAAATTTTTGTTAAATGTATTGTGTTAATTCTAATAACAATTTTGTCACTTTTCTAGTAGCAGAAAATATCTAAGGAAGTTTCGGTATGGAAGGGTGGGGTAGTTTATTTTCTGACAAAAAGTTGTTACAAAAAATTCGATAGTAATTTACACATGTGGCATATTTTTGAAATTCTCTAGTTAGAAAATTTCACTGGTTACTAAATGTTTTTACTCTAAATAATTTTTTGTTTACTTTTTTTTTAATTCAAAATTGTAATTTATTTTTCCTCTATTTTTTTCTATTTTCTCTTGATTAATAAAGTATATTTGTTGGGAATTTAATTTAAATCTTACAAAAAGTTTTTGCATTGTTAAAGATATTTTGGATAGAGTGATCGGCGACATGAAAGTGATTTGTTTTTACCTTTAGAGTTCAAACACAAAAAAAAAAAAAAAAAAAAAAAAAGAATCCAAAACTTGCATTATGAGATAAGCCTTCTTTGAATTTGAGATGCATTTTTTGTAAATTTATTTTTTTACGTAGTAAATTATATATATATATATTTTAAGATTTGTAAAAGTGAACCCCCTTTCACCTCTCCCCAAAAAGAAATACTCCATAATAATAAAACAAGCTGTGTGTCTGTCTGTGAATCTATACAAACCTACTTAAAATTGGAGTAGAGCTCTGAAATTTTCAACATAAGAAGTTTTGGGTTTCTAATTTTATGTACGTCAAACAGAATGTTAAAATTTTGATTAGTAATTTTTTTAATTAATTTATTTTTTATAAAGTGACTTTAAATAAAGATACATCTTAGAAATTTTTAACATTAGTAGTTTTAGTAATAAAGCAACTAAGTGGTACATGGAGGATGTGGGACATCATACTATCTTTAATTACAAGATAATTCTGGTTACTTCTTTAAAATGAATTGACATAATATACCGTTTTGTTTTTATACTTCCATTTAAATTTTTTAAAAATAAACCGTTCCATTTTTGCGATAGTTTATTTCATAAATCTCTAGAAGTTCAGCAAAAAAGTTGCTGTTGATTTGGAAGATATACAATTACATGCAGTGGTAGAAGTGGGGGGATGCTCAAAAGTTGGTGGCAAGTGCACCCCCTCCCCCCACTGTATTTGTTTAAAAAAAAAGTACTTCTGTCTTTATATAAAGTACTATAATATATTTTTATAACATTATACAACATTTTGCATTTCCCTACATGCTTGATATATTTTTAAGAAGAAAAAATCTATGTTTATCTAATTTGAGTACTATCTAATATTCTATGCCCAGTATTGTTCAAAATTTAGTGATAAAACTAAAAAAAAAAAGAACTTAAAAAAACCCCTCAAACATCTTTTTGAAAATTATGCATAGTGCAAGACACTGATAGGATGATTTTTTTCAACTATTTTGCCATTGATTGTATATATAAGTGTTATATCGTGCAATCAAAAATTGAAAGTAAAAAGCAATTTGCCAACGGATATTGTCCTTGTGCTAAAAAGTTAAAGTTATTCTTCTTTAGTAGTTTTTAAATGGATTGAATGTTTTTAAAAGTGTGGGGGGGGGGGAGGGATAGATTTTAATGGTTTTAAAAGGTGGGGAGACGCATGGGTAATTTTTTGAAAAGTGTGGTGCCCCCCCCCCCCTTCCCCCTCCTCTACCCACACTTCTAGATCTAGCACTGATTACATGCAAATATACATACTGTTTTCCCAATGTTGGAAAATCGATTGTGTATTTTAACAATGTAATAACTCAAAAAATTAAATTCTTGTATGAGAACAACTTTTAAAATAAAGAAATTTAATACATCAAAAATTTTTGAAATAATCATAATAAATTCGTGGCTCCATCTGTCGACCCAACGAGGACTCGAAAACCTTAATTTTTCTTCTTTTACATATCTTTAAATATTTTTTGTCTATAAATTAAGTGTTGTTTTATGTGCAATATAAATGAATTATTAATTTAACTCTATAAAACTAGCTAGGAAGTTAATATCTGTTTTTATTTTACCATGCTTTTTTTATAACTCTACGAATAATAGTTATAGTTATATTAACTTCGAACAAGATTTGTAAAATTTTTGTGCTTTCAAGTAAAGAATAACTCAAAAGATTAAATAAGTTTAATTATGTAAAAAATCTTGAATTTTTTGCATAGGCAATTCTTTGACGTAATGAAAGTAAAGTATTCGGATAAAAAAGTTTAGATTTTTTGGCATTTCTCCACGTTTTGGAACATCCTGATTTCAATTAAGTGATCTAGAAACTAGGGGTGTCGTGGAGCATCGCACAACTTTCAACTACACTAAATTATTGTTGTGGATTTGTGTCATTTATCGTTTTTATATTTCCATCATTCGCTTAGAAAAAATTGACAGTTTGGCGATATTTTTTTAGATAATTCTTATATGGGTCTTTAAAAAAAAAAAAAAGAAAAAAAAACATTTGCCAAAATGGTGCTTTTGGCGATATACTTATCGATAATTCTTTCAATTACACTAAATTACTGATGTGGATCTTTTTTTTTTTTTTTTGAAGTGATACTACTCCTTTCTTGTAACTGATTTCTTGTAACGATTTTGAACAAAATCGTTTGAGCTGTTTTTTAGCAATTACTGAAAAACATGATTTTTTCAATGGCAGCTACCCTACGCGCATGCGCGATTTTGACGAAAACCTGAATGGTAGATCCTTGTGCTATCACCAATCCTCATACCAAATTTGAACGTCGTAGGTCAATTTGTTCGGGAGTTATGCTGACCACATACACATACATACATTTTTTCTAGATCACTTTTGTGAGATCAGGATGTTCCAAAACGTGGAGAAATGAAGAGGGGGGGAACCGATTTTTTTTTTTTTTGACCGAAAACTTTACTTTCATTACCCTATGTATACATTTAGGTAATTGAAAGTAAAAATGTTTGTCTGTGTGTAAATGAAGCATAACTCCCGAACGAATTGACCAACGATGTTCAAATTTGGTGTGAGGGTTGATGAACGCACAGGGACCTGCCATTAAGTTTTTCGTCAAAACCGCACATGCGCATAAGGTACTTGTCATTGAAAAAATAATGTTTTTCAGTAATTGCTAAAAAACGGCTCTAACGATTTTGTTTAAAATAGCTGTGGTAATGCATCTGAAGGTGTTCTAAACATTCCCACCTCCGAAACTCTCATAAAAATACGATAAAAGCTTAAAAAGTTCAAAAATAAGTGCCTTTAACACAGGCTCTCTGCCCTTGAGCATCGCCCATCAACGAATTTTTTCTTTTTCCGTTTCACGCGCAAGCAAGGATAATTAATGTCTATCGAATAAAATCATCAATTTTTCCCTTTTTTTTTCTTCTTTTTTTTTTTTTTTTGATTCTGTAATAATTATTGCTTAAAATATCGTCAAACTGACATTTTTATTTAAATGAGTGAACATAAATGGTAAGTAACACCTTGTTAAATTTTACTGCACTGAATGACAAATATTATACAGCGTAACTGAAAGTTGTGCGATGTTCCACACCCCTAGTACTGCTCGTAATCAGAGAATTGTAAAAAATTTTATGAATCTACTAGTTATGTTTTTGTTTTATATTGGTTGGTGATAAATTTTTATAGAAAAGTAATTATTTTAATTATTTCAAATATTCATTTATAACAAGCTGAAGCATGGAACTTGGAGAGAAAACAAATTTTTTTCTTTCAGACAAAATAATTTTTTTCGGAATTACGTAAAAAGTACCAAAATTTTGTATTTTTTATAGGTACATTTGGTTAGATAATAATTTTATTATGTTTAAGTTATCGAAATTTTTTCTTAATTTTTTTTGTTTTTTGTTTGGATTAAACAAAACAATGGCATGTTTCATATTGATGTAAAATTACACGGAGAATTTTGAAGTTATCACTTCAGAAGAAATTTTGAAAGTTTTCATTTTAATAGCAATTCATTACTTTTATATTTTTTCGATATTTGTTTTTAAGTGTCGTGGTTTCAGTTTTTAAAAAATCATTCCAATATATTAATAACAATATTTGTTCCTTTTTTTACTACAAATTAATATTTAGACTAGAGGTCCGCTTCAATCCCCAGGAAAGTCTGTCTTGGTCGTAAAACGATCCACTTACTGAAGCCCGTAGCCAGGATTATTTTTTCGGGTGGGGAGGGTGGTTATGATCGAAGATTTGTTTAAATACATATAATAAGTTACACAAAACAAAGAAGTCGAAGTAATGAAACAAGATTTCCCACAATTTCGGGAGGGGGGGGGGGGGGGTCCCCCGTCGCTCCCTCCCTCTGCCTACGGCCCTGAACATAGGAGACTGTGGATCGCTATAAGGACGAGATCGTAAGCACGCTTATCAATTAACGTATACAGATAAAATTTATAAAGTATTCTATCCCAAAACCTGTCTATACAACAAAGTTTATATGAGGGCGGTAGTTATTGTATGCGGGTGAGTTGCCCAACAATAGGTAATGCTACCGCCAGTGACGTAACAAAGATTTTTGGCATCGGTGCTGCCTTATACATCAGCGCCTGAAAGGTTATATACAGGGTAGCAGAGAGTACGCAAAAGTTTGTGTTCAAACATTAATTTTTTAAAAATGTAAATTTTATTTTCTATTAAATTGATATTTTCTGTTTAAAATAATGATTGGAAGCATGCATTACATTTCTTTATTTCTAAAAATTGGGTTATTTTATCCACTTTTTCTATAATTTTTAAAAGCCAGGGATTCAAAAATGTCTTAATTGCATCAAAACTTTTTAAATAACATACATTAAGAATTTTTAGAAGGTATGAACTTCATTTCCAATATATATATATTGGAAATGAAGTTCATACCTTCTAAAAGTTCTTAATATATGTTATTTAAAAAGTTTTGAAATAAAGAAGTGTAATACATGCTTCCAATTATTCTCTTAAACAGAAAATTTCAATTTAATAGAAAATAAAATTTATATTTAAAAAAAATTAATGTTTGAACAGAAACTTTTGCATACTCTCTGCTACCCTGTATATAACCTTTCAGCTCCTTCCTGTTGTCATTTTTTTTTTTTTTTATCTAAGTAAATAAAAGATAATTCGGCGTGAATTCATTCCTTATGGAGGGTGGGTCTATTCAAATCGAAGTTGCTTTGCGTAATGACGCTGTAAGTGAAATAATTTTAACCGATCATTCTTGAAACTCTTTTCTGTTGCCAAATTTGTTGAATCAGATTGAATTTGAACTACTGCTATTGGAGTTCGCACTTTGGGCGTTCTCCACTTTGTATAGCTTGGTCTTGAGGACATTTTTCCGTAAAAAAAAAATCAATTTTTTTGGTACTTAAGCCGTTTTCCATTTCTAGTCCTTAATTCACATCCATTTTTAATAAATAAATTTTGAAACGTACTTTGTCGCACATTTTGTTGTTAGGGATGTGTTTATCATTTAAAATTAGAACATCAAGCACACATGCAAACATCAAGCATACGCTGATAACAAAATCGACGCTATGTTAATGAATAGGAAGATACTCCATTTGATTGATGGCAACTTTTAAATCTCTCATAACGCTAATGCTGTTGTTAGTGAAAATCCAAATGATGCACTCAATTTTCCTGTTAAATTCAGGTGCATTGTAGTTTTTCAATAGGTTCTTCATTAAAAATTTTTTTTTGTCAAATACTCTTTTTTATAATTTCATAAATATATACCAGAATTAATTTTCCTTTGCATTATATTAAAAGAAAAATTGAATTTTTAATAAATACTTCGTGGTATATTAAATTAAAATGTTCATTATATATTCAACATTTTTCAACGGGCGCCTTAGGCGTCTTACACCTTTCTAGTTACTTATTATTAATGCGAAAATTCCGTAAATACAAAATCTATTCGCATAACTACAATTATTATACAATTTGAACTGATGGAAATTAATAATTGTTTGCAAAAAACTTATAATTTTTAATAATGATAATTAATATTTCTTTTAAAAGCGATTTTATGGCAATGATAATTATTCAAGGTCCTAATAAATCAAATGAAGACTTTTCTTGCCAAAGCTCGGGCTCTTTGCTGGTCGTATTGGAGATTCTTTGGAGTAAATGATGGCTAAACTGGGTCAGAACATCGTTTGATAAATATCTGAGTGAAGGGGAAATACATTCCTGGATGTCTTTCATCAAGTCACAATAGAAAAAATTAGGGGTGTGGAACAACTGGCCATATTTTACATAGTTTGATGACTCTTTTTAAAAAAATCTCAATTTGCCGACCGAGAAAATAGAGGGGGGGGGGGGGAGCACTTACCCGCATCCCCTCAAACGATCAGCCCTGAGTTCAACTAAACAACTCGTTCACAAAAATCAGTTTTACTACTTACATCAAGTAATATAGAATATAAAATTTATTTTTACCAATTTAAGACAATATTTTCTTATGCATATTTTTTCTCAAGCAGTAATCCTATCTAAGGAAATATAAGATTAATCACATCTAAGGAATTCTGTTGTATTTGGTAGCAACTCATCACATGTCTGTTTGTTTTTAATTGGTGAAAATTGTCTATTGAAGTGGGAGGGATACTTCCAAAGCCTCTGTAATTGCTAATGTATTCAAGGCAGCACATCTAAAAATATATGTCCTCTTCTAATTTGTGCTACTGCTTCTTAATACTAAGCATATAGACCACTGTATGGCTGCAAAACTTCCACTTAAAAATTCTTTTAAAGCTAAATTGTGTCATATGATGACCAATGCATCCCAAAAACTCCCCATCATTATGTAAATCCCCAAGTATTGGGACTAAATTATTTAAACTATTTTCTTGATGTTCAATTGAAATGATTGCGAAAAAGTCGAATGAGAACTAATTTTCTTTTATGTCATATCATTACCTTTTTTTGGTATAAATTGCATCAAACTACTTCTATTCTTAAATATTCAAGTTGGTATGAGTAGTTTTTGACTTCCATGTTTAAAAATTTTTATAAAATGCAGCGAATTTTGTGATTTCAGTTAAATTGTTTGTAAAAGTAATATATTTGTGATTCAGCAAATAATCGAAACAAGCAAATAAAAGTATTTTTAAAATAATTACTATTAAAAAGTTGTTTAAATAGGATGTGTTTCTAGATGATAAGGTTTAGCATTAAAACCCCTTTCATTTGGTATATATTTGAAGGAAATCGTAGCCCTGAAGCATTAATTATAGACATTTTACTATTACGAGAGAAATTTAAGATGGCGGCAAATGGCCAATATGGCAAGCTTCCGTTACTTATATTTTTCTAGACTTTTGATATGTTGTTCAGGACATTTTTCTGAATCTAAAAATTCTTTTGTTGCAATTTATTTGATGTTTGACTTTTTTTAGCTCTAAAATGACTGGACTGAAATCAAAACAAGCAAATAAAAGTATTTTTAATGCTATTACTATCAAAAGTTATTTATATAGGATTTGTTTCTAGTTGATAGATTAAGCATTGAAAACCATTTCATTTGCTACATATTTGACGGAAATCGGAGTCCTGTTGCATTAATTAGAGGCATTTTACTGATTACAAAAGAAATTCAAGATGGCGATCATATGACCACCTTCCGCCACTTAGATTTTTTTAGACTTTTGATATGTAATTCGGGACATTTTTCTGGGACAGAAAATGCAAAAAAAATCTTTTGTTGAAATTTGTAAGATGTTTTCACCTAAATTAACTGGACTATTTATGGTTTTACCGTTTTCATATTTTCACTCATTTAAATAAAAATGGTCAGTTTAGTGATATTTTTAACAATAATTTTTACACGAGCAAAAAAACAAAACCCTGCCAAGATTGCGAATCGGCGATATTATTCGATAGACTATTCATTGTCCTTTTTTGTGGGTTAAACAGAAAAAAAAAAATTGTTGATGGGCGATGTTCAAGGGCAGAGAGCTATGTGTTAAAGGCACTCGTTTTTAAACTTTTTACGCTTTTACCGCATTTTCTAGTGGATTTTCGAAGGTGGTGACGATTAGAATACCTTAACAGGCATTAGCACAGAGATTTTAATCAAAATCGTTAGAGCCGTTTTTTACCAATTTCTGAAAAACATGATTTTTTCATTATTTTTCATGATTTCAACCTTATGCTCACACGCGATTTTGACGAAAACCTTATTGGTAAGTCCCATGGCCACCACAAACCCTCTCATGCGACATCGTAAGTCAATTTGTTCGGGAGTTATATGATGACCACAGACACACAGAAAGACATTTTTACAAGACAACTTTTTAAAATCAGGGTGTTCCAAAACGAGGAAAATAAAAAAAAAATAAAAAAAATTGAATTATTTTTAACCGAATGCTATATTTTCATACCCTATGTAAACATATGGGTAATTGAAAGTAAAACTGGGAAATAGTTTCAAAATATATAACTTTTCTTGAATTAGATGCTCTTCTTTTTTACACATTCTGATGAGAAGTAATATAGTTTCCAATCAATACTTTAAGTTCATGAATTAATTATTGATCGGTGAGTATGAGGAATATTGCCAAATTTTCAAGTTTAGTATGTTAAAACAATAAGCTTAAAATTGTAATATGTTCAGATGAAATACTTTGAAACGAGTCTAAAACATGTGTACATCTATATAATACAATATTTGGTGTAGGAAGTTAGTAGTTTGCGAAGAATCGATGAAAATGAATGTTTAATATCTTTAAAATTAATCTTTGGCTTATGAATGTCCTTTTGTTTCTAAAATTTCTTCTATATCTGTATATTTTCTTTCCAAGGTTTTTTTTTTCCAACATTCCATTCCAAATTTGCTGTTTACAAGTGATTAATCTCGAGTGTGGATGAAACATTAAAAAATGTGGATCCAGTCATTTAGCATCTTTTTAAACTTAATCAAAATGTACCTTTTTAAAGTTTTACAAAAAGTTTTATATATTGTTGCAGATTTTGTTGTTGTTGTTGTTGTTGAAATTTGATGTATTGAAATATAAATCATAATAATTTTGTTTTGAGAAACTCTAAGATGAATATTCGGAGATATCAATTGTTTGACCTACCGAAAAATATGAAACAACTGCATTTCGGTATTGAATAACTTTGTTAGAAGTCTGTTGTTTTCTGTTAAATGATACTTTTGCTACCATTGACAGTGATGAAGTTTAGTTAAACAACTGAATGCAATTAGTGACATTACAAATTGTTATAAAAACTAAAGTATTTGCATTTTAGTTCGGAAATGATTTGTTTTATGTTGACAATTTGTCAGTTGTGTGACCTTAATTACCTTATTATAAAAAAGTGATTGTACTGATTTTTTTTCGGAACAAAGTAATTGTAGAATTTCATATCTAAAGATTGAACCTTGCAAATCTGATTTGTTGATTTATTTCTTTTATTTTTTTCAATGATGTGTTATAATTATGAAATTTCTTAAAACAAATTGAAACATTGAAACAATTGGAAATAGTATAAAATCAGGATAACATATCGGACAAAGAATAGACAATAATCGTGTTTCTAAAAAGTATAATTAAATTGTCTTATTTATGTAAGGGAAATATTCTACAATTATGCTCTGATCCGTTCCATTAAATCTGTAATTCATATTAATGATTTCTCAGATTTTGTTAAATTGATTTAACTTTTAAATTTCATTATTTTGATAAATCGACTTTATTAAGTAATTTTTCTTGATGAGGTTTTTTTCCCTTGATAGTATTGTAAAATTATGAGTAATAAAATGTGCACATAAACAAAGTTGAAACCCAACGTGTTTATTGTTTTATCTGCAGTGATTGTAAACTTCAACCAAAAATCAACTTGTTTAAAGAAACAGTACACAGTATGATTAAAATTACTCAGTGCAAGGTGCACAAAGTATATCAAACACATGAAATGAGATTATTTCTTTAAAAACTCTTACCTTCCAAGTATTAATTGGCTGTAAGTTTTTTTTTTCAACAATACTAATTTTTTTCTCATTGTGTACAAGTATCCCAAAAATATGAAATGTTACTACTTGGCTGCATTTTTTTTATTCTTTTTTTTGTTGTTCAAAAATTATATTAATAATTTTTATAGCTTTTTTGTAGCATAATATGCCTACATTGTAATTTTTCTAAAAAGAAACTGATGCTCCAACAAAGAAGGCAATAGTGGAAACATATGTTATATCGTGTTCCTTAATGTAAGGTCTTTGTTTTAAACATCAACTTTACAAGTTTATACAGTAAAATTACCAAAATTTATGAATAATAAATTCATCACCTCCAGTTTATGTTTACCATACACTTACACGTTTAAAAATGTTTTATCCAAAGTTTCCTCTGGTTCTGGTACTAAGCCCAAAGGATGTTATGTTGATATATACGTTTATCAATACTCTTATCTGGTTACAGTAAACGTGCTCGCTAAAGGATATCTTAGGTAATAATAGGGTAAATTTTATCTTTTCATAATTATTGTTTCCCACTAGAGGTGTATGCCCTTTCGTACGTGCTTATCTTAGTTCCATGAAAGCCGGAATCTAGAATTATCGCTATCATCAGATATAAGTTATGGATGACTGATTTTAGAAAATCTTACACAATATACTTGTTCATAAATAAATATTTTTAAGTACGCTTCTGGTTGAATTGGATTTATTCGGGCTTTTGCCCGAATTCAACTAATGCTATTTTATTCACTATGTTTCAAATTAATTCTTTTGGTACATTTTTGGTAGATTTTTTGAAAAATGCAAAGATAGATTTATTTACGCACATTTTCAAGAAATAACATTGATTTAAGCTATTAAGTAGTGCGTGATATCAGTGATGTCAAGCAAAGGTTCTTTTCAGAGGTCGAAGCTTGTGATTTTTTTATGGTTGCCCTAAGATCAACCATATAAATGATCTTGGTTGTCCTTTAGTAAAGTTTGTTGCCCTTAAATTTTTCAATGCTACAGAATATGAACACTAGAAATTCTTTTTATTTTTGTTGAAATGACTTAATAAACACTTAATAAAATAATTGTAATATTTACTTGCATAGTCAAAGAAAAGAAACGAGACATGACAGACGGATACATTTTCTGTTTCTGACCTCGGATAATTTAAATTGGTCAACATGCACATAGCATAAGTGCTCGAAATTCGATTGATTAGCTCTATCCTAATTATCAAAACAAAACTTGCATTTATGAAATAGAAATTAAATTTTTGGTTGCCCAATGAACAACTGAAATTTAATTTTTAGTTGCTCTTATAAAAATCTGGTTGCCTCGGGCAACCGGGCATTAGTAAATTTCTACCCCTGATCTTACCCTTTATGAAAAATAGTTTTTAAGTATGATTTTCACATTATTCTGGAAAAAAGTTGGTTATAAATGAATAAAAAAAAATGGAGTTTTTGATCATACAAAAGAACAATGATTAGATTGTTGCAAAATCTTTGTGATTAGTTTTGTAACAAGTTGCGTAACTTCTCTTCTAGCTTTTGTTGGTGAGTGAGGAACTCAAAGTTTATCGACCACGGGGGGTTAATAGAAGTCATTAATCACCTGCTAAAGGGAAAGTCCAGGTGCCATGAAACAAAGTCACAAACAAAGTCTGTCAGCTCAATCGATTGTCATTGGAACAACACAACGAAAGACTTGGCAGACTTGATGAACGATTTCACCTATTGATGGACGACTTTAAAACTGTCTTCTAGTCATTTATTCCCAAGCGCTAGCAACGAAGTGACAGTCAAAAACACTTTCTAAAGGCAGCAGTTGGTATTCGAAAGATCCTGAGAAGATGCTGTAGATTAAAAGATAAATGCACTTCAATACTTCTTAGAAATGTTGGAACGTGCTGTCTTAAGTTGACTTAGAGTGTTTCATGAATCATACATTTTGAGTGAACAAATATTAATTAAGTTATTGGAATTATTACAAGTATTTAACAATTCACGATAAAGATGTATTTGATAGCAATGAGTAGACAGTACTGTACTTGAAACAGATGGTTTTGGTATATTAATTAATGAACAATGTATATTAATTAATTTTTGTATTTTTATCAGGGTTGACATTTAATCGATTTCAGGCAATAATATTAAACACTTAGCTTAATATAAAAAAAATTCCAGTAAAAATTTTAACAGTAATTTTTTTTATTTATTTTATATGCCTAAAGTGAAACACTAGTGTATTTTTACCATAGAGAACGTATAACATTAATGTTGGGCATTGAAAGAAATTAGTTACTCAAAACTTTCTTAAACTCAAGTCACTGGCTTTCACGGTGATTGTTATTTTGTCCTTGTTCTCTAATAACTGTTGTCTGCAATCCGCATGTGAAAGTTAAGGTGCAATTTGACCCTTATGTTTATTACCGTCTTCATTAAATTAATGTCAAGATATTAATATATTTAATAAATAATAAGTTATTACAATAATTTTCATATTTTGTGGCATTGATCCAGTGCACTGAGCAGGATATTGATAATTACACAATAATTCAGAATTTTTTAGCCATTAGCCCCGAAATTCGGGGTCCTAGGCATGAGCCTTGCCGGCCTTATGGGAAATAAAGCCCTGTACTAATCTCATCATAAATCGAATCGTCATTTGTTTTGTCTTGGAATTTAATTTTTTACAAAAGTTACTAAGTTTGTTTCAAACTCAAGTTTTAAAGCTAAAAGTTTAAAGTTTGGTTTTAGTTAGCAGTAAAGGAATTTTATATTTACTAAAAGGAGCTAAAATTTTTTATATGAAATATAATATGCCCTTAAAACTATGTTAAAAGAAAAGTCTTAGTGAAAAAGTAAAAAAACTATAAAATGTCAATTAATATTTGATTTCTTTCTAATTGCTTGAACTAACAATATTGTATTATAATGCTTTGAATTAAAAAAAAAAAAAAAAAATAGTGATAATCATCACGTTAATCTAAGAAGCTAATTATAGTTTAGTTTCAACGGCTAATTTTTTTAGGTTTAAGAAGAACACACTTATCCAATTTAAAAAAGTGGGTTTGCAAATTAATTTCTTCCTGAAATTATACGTGGACGAATACCAGTCTTCCAAATTTTTGACATTCCTTCTTTTGATTTTATATTCACCTATTTACTTCAAAATAATTAATGACTTAAGGAAAACAAAAACCATAACTCATTAAAAAAAAAAAAAAATTCTAACTGGAGGTATACAGTAGAACATTATTTTATTTTCTACCGGTGACTTCATTATTCAAAATAATTGTAACATAATGTTGGGTGGCTGATTAGAACTTTTTGATAAGGTTGGTAGTACATTGCGTTTGCGATTACTATTTCAATATGCGTACTAATCCAAATATGCAATAACAATAAAAATGACCGTATCATACAATAACCCAAGTATGGCATGCAATAAATCCTTTCTTCAATAGCTGTATAAATCAATTATGCAATAACTCAAATATGCAATAACCCTTTCTTTGATAAATGCAATAACAACAATACTCAATATATACCCAAGTATGACTGAGGTCGATAGAGGACAACACTTTAACTAACAAACACAATTTTATTAAACCCCAATTTGATATTACAGCAATTCAAATAATAATCATTAGCTTACCGAATTTGAACACTATTAACATATCATTATAAATAATAATCAATTCTTACATTAGATAATAAATCAATCTATTTTCTTATATATTAAATTATTTAATTTAAGCTCCTCCTCAACTGTTAAAAAACCGACTCACCCAACTCCATGGAAGGCTCATGCTCATCGAAATAATAATCCATTTTCGTACATGATAATTTTGAGTAAAACACACACACTAAAACGCTAATTCTTCTGACGAAACGCACCCCCATTGAAAGCACTTGTATAGAATTACACACACTACTTCCGATGGCAATTCAAACCTGCAGTAGGGAACCCATAGTTGAAATAAGAACGCACTCTGGTAAATCGTCAAATCGACGGTCCGTCGCACCGCCCAGCAAGCAAACACAGCCACCGGCATAGCCGGGGCCAAGGTCTGTGAAGTCTACATTTTATATCATTAAAAACTGTTGCTCTCTGAATGAGTAAAATACTCGTGGAAGGGTTTTTAAAAACTCTGTTTCCATAAAAATCTCACTTAACGAATCACAAAAAAAATCCCGGCTATAAATACACGTACTAGAATTTCACTTTTGACTCTCCTACAAATATTTAATTGGGTAAAGGGTGCCATTGTAAAAATCCCTTACACCTCGAAAATATTCCTATACTTATAAATTTCGGAGCAGACACATTGTGTTAAACTGCCAAAAATCACAAAAAGTCCAACACGCCTTGGCGCCTTCTAGTCGCTTCTATAGAACTGCAAAGTAGAACTCCTTTGAAACCTTTAAATTTATTGCGTGTGGAAGAAAGCATGATCGACTAGGGCCTACATCAAAAGTGCCCGCGAGACACGCCAAATTCGCAGATGTTCAGGTACGAAACTTAAAATGACCCTTGCATTCCCTCGAAAAGAACCTAATTTCGGTAAAAGGGAAGACAGCAATCTAACAATAATACACTAAACCAGCGTTTCTAAACTGTGAGTCACGAGTACACTTTTTGTTGGTCTCCATAAGATCGAAAGCCTATTTATCTTCAAACAATTTCCAAAAAGGCTATGTGTGTTTAATATCATCATCATGGCAAATGGTAGCAAGATGTAAAAAAAAAAAAAAAAAAAAAAAAAATATAGACCCAAACTTTTGCATACAGAAGTACATTGGCTATCAAAAGAAAAAGTGTGCTAGCAAGACATGTGGAACTTCTTGAGGAAATGGCTAAGTTTTAAGGAAAGAAAAATCTTTGAGCTATCTGAAAAATCTTTTGAAGCTCACGTATTTAGCAGGCAAATTTACCAAACTTAATCTTTTGAATGTATACTGAAAAGGCATGAGAGGTACATATATATTTGCAAATCATGACAAGATTCGATGATTTATAAAAAGAAACACCGAGAAGACCATTAATCACTAATATGAGAGTTTTTAAATATTTCAATCGTTTATAATCAAATAAATAATGTGAACGATTCGGATAGCATAATTACCGAGATCTCAAACAATTTGAATGCTTTGAAAGAAAATTTTAGTTATTATTTTACTGAAGAAAGAAAGAAAGAAATTTAAAAAAAAAAAAAAAAAAAAAAAAAAAACTGGATTGCGTATTCCCTCCAGAGAAACATTTTTCATACCGTCGAAAGCTGCTGAAGAACAACATATTCAAAAATACATAACTAAAATTGAATTTTAATCGTAATAAAATGACACAATCCTGGAATTCTGACCAACAGACTTTCTCGATTCATATTATAGGAGCATTGAAATATCAATACCTTTCACATCTTCATAACTTAGTGAAGTTAGATTTTTGGCAATGGTAGGAATTAAAAACGTGTACTTTTATCACATGCCTTGTTGGAAATATATGTTCCAAAATTATATTTAGTAATACATGTTTCGTAAAAGTTAGTAAAGGCCCATAAAACCTCTTTCGGAAAAAGCGTGTACTGTTCGTCTCTGAAAATTTTTAATGCGACGCTGCTGAAGTGAGTAGTTAAAGACTGGGTTTCTAAAAAAGTGGGCCACAAATGTTTAAAAGTTTAGTATCCCCTGTTCTAAACAGCCATTCAACTTTATTTTTACCAATCTACAGCAATAAACACAGAAACGAAGCCAATGAAAGGGTATGGATTTGTAGGTTGAAAGATGCAACCCTTCACATTTCCTTCAAATGCTATGTCTCTTTTTAATTGTGTTCCTTCCTGACGCGAATTCCCATTTTCCCGCAAACTTCCGTGTAATTTTCACCTTCAGCTAAATGAATATCGTCTCCATTAACACAGAGAATAAAGATCCCTGCAGCTGCTTCCTTTCAAACATTTCTTTCGTCGTCTTTTCCGATCCATTTCGGAAAGAGTTTATGTTAACGTCTTTTATGCAAATGCAGGAAAGGGCCTACTTATAACATTTAAGCGAAAGCCCCGCCAGCCTTATAAATAACTACCCAACTAAAACAGAAATGCATCCCTCTAAATTACGGTCGCCACCTAACCATTACCGAAAGATTCCTCCTTTTAAAAGCCAAAGGAGGGTGGATGCCTAGAAAAAAAAATATAGCCGTCCCTTTTTGAAATAATTGTTGCATCGCAACGCTCGGGGAACATTATTTATCCCAAATTTCCTCCAATTCTTAGCCAAGAAATGCAAATCAGTGAGAACGATTTAATAAGAGGCTGATTAATAGAGTTTGGGGATCCTGGTTACTGCATCAGAAACAAGGTGTCTGAAATGGTCCCCAGACGGCGCTCGTGTGCAATGGCGTCCTCATTTATTGGTCTCCTTTATCCCAGGCTGGTTGCCTTAACGATGGTTGTATTAGAACTGAGGCTTTGCTATAAAACTTAATGATGACAATATGTCTTTCTGGATTCTTCCCCACATCGTGGATAACTTTAAGAGGAGGAGGAATCCTCTAGTGGAGATCTCTGAGGTACCTAAAACGAGATGCTCAAAGATAGAATCTTTAATACTCTTCTCAGGGGTTCTAAATGCGAGAAGGGACTTAAGAAAATTGAGCCATGTTTCGTTTATTGTTCTTTTCTTTTTAAATTGATCGCCTTCATTATTAAATGGAGTAGGATAAATCGCATAAAGATGCAAGGTTAACGTTTGTTGACTGTATATTGTTAAAAAGAAATGGTTAAATTGAATTGGCTGTTTGGAAGTAACGATTTTAAAGTTAAAGTTTTGTTCTTTAAAAATGCATTAGCAGTGTATATAGTTTTGGTAAAATAATATTTATGATTGAAAACATCACACAATTAAAGGGAAAATGTATTCTGTCTACTGTGTTCTTCAAAGTCCACGTTAATTATCTCCTTATACTAAGAAACTTAATAATTTATCAACTTTGAAAATGTATGATAATTATTCGGCACACTTTCATCAAAATGATTTTTGCGATCATGAATCTTCAATTCACTCTATCAAATCATAAATAATAAGGAATAGAAAAGAATGGCAGTGCTTTCTAGATCATAGATGACTTAAAAAAGTATCCGTTCTAATAAAGTTTTTAAACTTGAAAAATATAACAACCATCATGTGAAGGTTACATGCTAATTTTTTAGTAAGAGGTAGAAAACTACTTTCTTAATCACTCAGTATAAGTGTATACAAAGTTTTGTTTTTTATGCATGCAGCATTGGTTAGTTTATAACAGCAATTACACAACTAAACAATAATACACTTCTGTTAATGTTGATAAAACAGGAAATTGTTATTCTGTCATGTATAAAGTTTCCTTCTTGCAAAGATCCATAACAATTGCTAACAAGCAGAATAATCATTTTTTTTCTGGTAAAATAGTATTGTGTTTGTCGCGTTGACTAGAAAAAAGTTTCCTTTTTATAAAAGCAATTTAAATTATTGATTGACCGAATAAGCTGTTGTTTCTCTAGTAAAATATATTTGATTTTATTGAGTACATTTTTCCTTAATATTAATTAATTTAATAAGATATTTGATTTGTAGATTAGAACATGCCATCAACTCTGCATATTTTGGTATATGATGCATTGGAGTTAATTTTTATGTCTAAGGAATACTTGTGCAAAATTTAATAGTTTTGTTTAGTTTTCCATGATGGAGTGTCATCAAAAATATCACCCATGTGTTTTCATGATCAATAATTAATTGTGTCTCCCAGAGTTTAACGTTCGATACTACATTACCCAAATTATTGCATTTACAATGATTTGCATTTTGCATACTAACTCTGTTTGCCTGCAAGTTATGAAATATGATGGTTATTAACTAGATTGATTAAATATTACACTGACTAAATATTCTGGTTTCAAAAAGGCAAGTTAAAAAGGCTAAGTTGTAAAATTTAATTTTTCGTCTTATTTGAAGTTTATTATGTAAACTCATCAACTTTCTAAAAGTCCAATTCTCTTATTTTCCTATATATAAAATTATAATTAGTTCTTGCTCAGGAAAATAATTGCCAAGTTTTCTTTTAGTTTTAAAACATAGCTTGTATTTAATGAGAGTAAGTCACTTTTCAAGAAATAAAATAGGAAATATATCAAAATATACGTGTAGCTATGATCTGTTCGCTTAATTTTCTTCTAAATTAAGGGCAAAAAATAGGGAAAAAACTATTCAAGTAGTGTAACCCAGAACCTATCTTTTCAAGTCACCATTTTATTTTTTCTTCACTTCATTCTTCGCTTCTTAATTTTTTTCTTGGTTATTTCTTGTTCAAACGGTTTCCTTAATCCATCAATGTCAAATTTAAGGCTAACACTCGCTTAATTATCGTTGATGTTACCGAATTTTTCTTCCTGATCATTATTGTTTTAAAGCCTCCTACCATAAAAGGTAATTCCTATATTATGACTTTTTATATTCTGCGAAACTCCTAAGAGAAATTTTTATTAATTGCAGTTCCGCTTAAAACCATGCTCATGATTTTTTAATGTATCAAGGCATGCATGCCTCTTTTTGGCAATGCATTAGGGCGAATGTCTTTTCTAAATATACTGCTGCTATTGTTGTTTCATAACTATAATTTTATTAAATTTCTTCGTAAGTAATTACTTTAGTTACAGGGTTGTTAGCAATTATTTTGAAATGATTGGACATGGTAATAAACTTTACAGTTTAATAAAAAAAATAAAAAATACTTCACTAAATAGATTATAAAAATGTTTTAAACCTAGATGCCTTAGTGGTATTTTTAAGTGTTGTGGAGTTACTATTTGGGAAACATTAATGATTCGTGATAATGGAGACAGTTTCTAAATGCTCCTTGAGGAGAAAGATATTGTTGAGTAATTCTTTTATATTAAAACTTAAATGAATAGTTTAAATGAAATCGAATCGAAACGAATTTATTTATATTCTTAGGAATTTTTGTAAAATTTAAATCTCTAGAGAAAGTTTAAGAATTTTAAAATCCATAAAACTGATAGAAATGGGGAAATGTGAGTGGAATTGTCTTGTGATTTGTGTCTTGCGGAAATATTAATCTTCGTTTAGAAAAATGTTTTGGATTGATGCTTTTACCTTCTGTACTTTTGTCTTTCGTATCAATTCCTTGAGTTCCTAAGGTTTATAATAAATTCTTCGATTCTTTGGAACAAATGGTTTTGTTTGGATGCATGTATTTTTAATTTATGCCCAAAGTAGGAGATGTTTGCTGTAACTTACACAACAAAGGCAACAGAATCGCTTGGAATGCCCAGCCTTGTTCCTTGTCAATAATTTGGCACATATATAATTACTAACTGAATACCCACTCTGTACTAAGAAATTTTATCAAGTGCATTTTACAATGTATTTGGAAACGTGTTTATCAATTTTTAGATTCCTGGTTCAGTAGGAAATTGAGTTATTCCACATTTTCAACGTTAAATCCCTGAAAGTTTACTAAGATTGGAATAGTTTACTTTTTCTATCATTGACCTTGTTGGCATTTGTATCATTTTATAAATATGCCTCCATTGGAATTAGGACTTAGGGATAGTTTGAAATATTTAATCCTGTTTTGACTTCTAAAAGTTGGTTATTTAAGATCGGAATAGCTTACTTTTTCTATGTTTCTCTTAACAGTTGTTCCAAATTTCAGAGTTGTGGCTACGTAGAAAGTGGGAGAAATACTAATGAGTCAGTGAGTGAGAGCTATGACCTTTATACACAGAGATTTGTCATTTTTTGTTCAAAAAAAGGTGGCAATTAGCCTCAAAAAGGTTTTCTCTATCTAAGAAGTATAAGAATGAACCGTGAACAAATAATTCGTGGAATCATAATTTTTCTCTTTAAATCTGTGTTAGATAATGGAATAGTTTTAATTTATATAGAGATATAGGTAAGTCTACAAAATATAAAGACAGTTTGGCCATTTTCTTCTGAAGATACATGCATACAAATTGAGGACTAGAAATTGGAGCGACCTAAGTCCAAAAAAGAATTTTTTTCAGAAGTGACGAAAAATGAAAAACACGCGCATCTGGTACTAAAGGCTATGACTAAGTATTAGACTGAATTTGAACTATTGCTACTGGAGTTTTTTCTTTGTGCGTTCGCCACTTTGTTTAGCTTTGTCTTTAGAACATTTTTCCATAAAAAAAAGATTTCCGATATTTATGGTACTTAGGTCGTTTTCCATTTCTAGTTAAGGCGCAGTGCTTCTTTTGTGTAGACCTTGCTACAGAAAAATTCAAAACAACCAATACGTGCTGAAATAACATTTTACCAAGGAAGTGCTAGGGTTGAGGCATTCAGAATTCCTTGATATTTTATAATATGTTTGTGATGAATGCTTTTAGAAAAAGAAAAGACATCGATTTCCAGAATATATTCAAAGTAATTTACAAGAATTTAGGAATATGAGGGTGGAATAGTCCAATAAAATTTCAAACTTATTTACAATCTTACTAACAGTGTCCCTTTAACATTTATCCTTCTGAATATCGATAAAAAGTTTGTATGTAACAGTTTCCTACTTCGTCATTGTTGCATTATAAAAATGGACTCTTCGTTCTAAGTGAACATAATTTTTTGAAATGCTAACTCTGACATATATATTTTTGAAAAACTGAAACATGCTATTTTAACATTTCATTCGTGTATCATAAATTAAAATGAAGTAAAAACCCAATGTCTTTTTTTTTTTTTTTTTTTTATCATAGAGTTACGAGCAGTGAAACTGAATCGTCTTTATGTTTCTAGTGCCTTTCAAGAAAAACGCACTCTACTTCATTTGATCGTTAGTAAATGCATTGAAGACTATTTCACAATGCACAGTTAAGTGAACGGACTCTGGAACACAGCTCGGATTATATTTTTAGAAACGATTTCAAGTTTATTAGAAAATAGTAGTGATATGAATAATTCTGAAGATTTGTTGTAATTTTTTTTCATGTTTATGATGGTTTAAATACATGCAAAATATAAACCTCAAATTTAACTTATGATGATATGCCATTAATATCAATTGATTTGCACTATAAACTTTGTTATTACTAACATTGTACACTGAATCATCATTTTAAATTATAAGGAAATGCTTTTCCGTAAAGGTTTTTCTTAGTCCAAAGTGCATAACTTGCCTTTATCGAGCTAACAATTGAAATGGAAAACACTAGTCATTTATCATATTTATTACTTAACACTAAGAAAACGATGTATATAATATTTTCTAACTTTTATATCCCTTATAATTCTTTTCTTAAACACCATTATCGAGAACCTAAATATATAACTTAATCAATCATAAGACTCTTTCAAATATTAAATGCATTACTTCGCAATAATATCGATTGACAAATGTATTATTGATAACATCGATTGGTGACTGGCTTCCAATAATCAGGAATTACTATCAATATTTACTAATGACATAGTATAAGAGATACTGTCTTATTAAGCTTTAACCCACCAGTTACTTCTCATAAGAACATTCTTCAATAACTGACAAGGATAAACTTTCTTAACAATAACTTATTTTCATCAATCTAACAATCAAAACTTGAAAAAGACTGATAATTTACCTATCAGCAATTGTTTGCCTATCAGCCAACCTCCAACAAAACCGAATTAATGAATGTCTTCTATAACTTATATATCCCTAATAATAAGAATGAGATTGCGAATTAAACTTTAATAACATTTACTTATCTTTATTGAGCTAGCAATTAAAATTGGAAACACAGGAGATTATTTTTGCCTATTAACCACCTACCAACAAAAGTACACAAACGAATATCCTCTTTAACTTTTATATCCCTAATTATTCTTTCCTTATCCACCATTATCGCAACTAAAGACATTGATTCTCGATCAAAAGACTCTTTTATAGACCAAATGCATTCTCTTCCGCAACAACATCCATGGACGCAATTTCCGGACTCGATTGACCGTCAAGCCATAGTAAGTTCGGCATGATTGACACGAACGTGGATCAATTACCTTAATGCATGTAGCAGCAAGCAGTAATTAAGACAGGGCTTTCAAGCATTGGGTTGAGCCTGTGAGGAGAAAATGGAGAAGGGGGGGGGGGTGGCGTACCCCCCTACTTGTGTCAATTTCATCAGTTACTTCGCAGGGGGTCACTGGTCAGTGTGGGGTCTGGTAACTCTAAAATAATCCACCACCTCCTCGCCGTTAAAGTAATAAAGGCTTAGATTGTGTATTGCTTTAGTCTTTGGATCTGAAATGTACGTCCTTTTGTATGATTCTGTTCATTGATTGTGAATAACAATAGGAGTTAAAATAGAGTTGTTTAGGTTACTATTGTTTTCTTTTAAATGTTATTTGAGTAAATAATAACAGAAAGCATATTATATTCTTATGATGAGAAAGTATCGCTTAATTTTAATAAAACAATATTAATTTTGATTTAGAAGTAATTAAAATGTTTCATTACAGTTCAGTAATTAAGTTTATTCAGGGTAATGAAATATTTTGATTAAGGCATCTGCTAGTAATATGGCCACTAAGTTATAGTTATTCGGCTACTTCGAGGCATTGATTTTTCAATGTTATCAACAAAAGGTTCTACTTTCTTAAAAAAGGGGCTAGAAGATAAGCTACTACACGATGAGAAATACTGAGAGTTACAACCCACAAAGGGTTAATGATATAATGTACTTTTTTATCATGTTTATCAGCCATAGTCTTTAGAACAAGCTTTAGAATCAGCCTTCTCATTTAGAACAATTCCAAGCTAATTGCTTTATGTGGTATATTTCTTGGTCCAATTGCATTAAAAATCATCACTAACATGTAATATCATTAATTTTTTTTTATCAATTTTAACTCGAATTCACTTATTGACAAAGCAAAAATTTGACTTCTACAGATGATTAATTTATTTACTTAGAAAATTTTGATATACTCCATACAGATCTAATAATAACAACCTTTTACACCGATCATGAAAAAGGTATATTATAATGAGAATGTTAACTGATATTTAAAACGAGTTACTCAAACATAATAAATCTCAACGGATGTAACTCCAACTAAAACAAATAAATATTCTTCCATTAGCAGTGCAAAACAGAAAAGGCTCTGTTTGTTCCCTAAAAAAAATTTAAGAAAATGGCATTGTATGCAAACGCATATTTTAGTAGTGTACAAAACTAAAATTTGAAAGATGCTTTTCATGTTAAGATACTTTGTAAAAATACTGAATTAACATTATTAAATTATAAACATTTATAAAAGCTGCATATACTGATGTAATATGTCCCTCTTTTAAATGACATAGTAATTAACGGATTATTATCAGTAGCTCCAGAGAAGCATGTTACGACGCATCACAGGATGCACTTTAACATTTGTGACTGCTCTAAGATGTATAATGAGTAAAATTAGTAAATAAATTATACAAAGCACTTTACTCTTCCTTCCATTTATAATTCCAAGAATGATTGTCACAATTAGAGGAGCATTCATCATCATAAATTTCACAACACATACACTCACGCGTGTTTGGATTGCTATCAAAACCATTGTATTCGAAAGACAACTGCAAAATAATTGTTTACCCTGAAGTGCATTAGAATAATTATTCAATACAGCCTGAAGTACATTAGAATAACAATTCAATATTGTATACTAGTGAATTAAGTTGTTTATTAAAAGTCTTCTTTATTATTCGTTTGAGAAAATAATTTGCATGATGTATAAAAGTACATATAAGTGCTTGCTTGTTTCAAAAATATTCTAAATTTACTGATGAAAAACGTCTTTTCGTATTTTGAGACAATTATAAAGACTTAGATTCGAGAAAAATTGGAAACGTAAAAGGTAATGAATCCTTTTAAGCAATATTATTTTGGCTGACAAAATTATCTTAGGTTTGGCGATATGAAATTATATTTCCGTGCAATATTTCACCTGTTCCAATGAGTAAGTGTTAGAATAACTATCCAAAAAAAATATATTTAAATGTATCGATATAATTTAAATTATTATAGAATTGGTATGGAATACTTGGTAAGTGCTTATCTGTTCTTGACCAGTTATTTACATACTGAAACGCTATTGTGTTTTAAATTTATTTGCTTTTGAATATTTCGTTTCGGAATTACTTTGAAATAGTTGTTTTTGAAAACATTTGCAGGTTATATTTCTTTACATATTTGAAATTACAAGTAATTATAGTTCATTTTCTCTTGCAGAGATAATTAATAGATTCATAGAATAGAGTATTCAATATTATTCAGAACATATATTTAAATACAATTTTTCTTAAAGAACTGTAGCGATTAGAACTAAAGGCTGTAAAATGAAACTCAAGCTAAGTAAAAGTCAGTAAAAAAAAAAAAAAAAAAAAAAAAAAAAAAGTTTTAGGATCTAATACTCACCTCCAAGTGGTCTTTTAAATTTATTTGGAGTGCTTTTTGCACGATAAACTAAATTGGAATTTTTGGGAAGAGCCCCTGTAGCCAATCAACACCTGGCAGATAGAGACTTAATCACATTACTCTATTTCCTTATTTTGCGATATTTTGGACAATGAACTGTTATTATTTAAAACACTTATATGTCAAGTACTTTTTGGTTACAAGGACTCTTCCCTATAATCCCAATTTAATTTATTGGGTACATAGTACAAATAAATGAAAAGCGGCAGCTTGGGGATAAACATTAAATTTCCAACTTTTCTTGCTTGCCAATTTACTTGGTTCTTTTTTTTTTTTTCTTTCTTTTTTTTCTTTTTTTTTTTTCTTTTTTTTTTTTTTTGAGTTATTAAATAGCCTTGAAGCTCTTCACTCATACCTTTTTCGTGAAGAAGCTTATACACATTAAATTCACGTTATGGTAATTGAAATTGGGATTAGTGGAGTGGTCTGGCGTTCGAAGCAATGCTTACATTTTCAATCGTTTATCCAAAGTAATGGAGAGGTACAATGTTAATATAAAACATTGATATAAATAAACACGAATTAAAAATAAATAAAATGTATCCTTATAAACTTGCATAGAGCTTAGAAACGTAATAGTACAATTTTCTAGTTTAATTGCCTTTTGCTTTAACGGAGAACTCAATATTTCAGTCCAACATATTGTATCTCGAAATTAAAGCTCTTTTACCAGCAGACATTCTTTACAGAAAAGAATGTTTCCAGAGTCTAATATTTGACATCAGATGATCTAGAGAGATGGGTGAGTGATATTGTGAGGTAAATATCATTTAAAGACAATGATTTTGGGGTAAAAGTGTTTTGGTATTGGATATATGTTCGATTAAAGTCTGAACTTTTCATTATTGGTTGTATTTTAAATTTATTTGGCGCAAAGGCAACTCAGAAGCCAAACTGCGCTATGAACTCCTCATGAGAGCATGGGATAGTAATTTTTTTATTTATTATAACTGCGTTTCATAGTTCCAAAAAAGTTTATAATGATAAAGATGATTTTGAGTTTAAGTTTATTGACATTTATGGCATATTTTATAACACTATTGACTTAAAAAATATTAAAATAGGAGAACATCACTCCTACTTATACGCCAGACAAAAATAAAATTTTCTACAATTTTGAGGAAGTATTAAAAAACCAGTTGTGCTGTTTTTAAGATAATAAGCTTGTGATCAGATGGCACATGAATTAAAGCTAACTGGGTGCACATATCTATTTAAAATTTAAATTTGAAGTATTAGTGCTCAATGTAGCTATCATATGCACGCAATTTATTGGGGGGGGGGGGGGAGGAAAAAAATATTGTTGACTTATTTCTAAGTAAATTGTTTTAAAAGTACAGCTTAAAGTATTAAAATTGCTTCTTTAAGGAACGCTTCATAAAAGAATATCTAAAATGCAAAAATTTATTTTTGTCATTATCTTGTTTCAAATTCTTAAATTTCGGGACCCTTTTCTGTTGATTGGGACTTTTTTTCTCAATGAATCATACAACAGGCACACTGTCTAATTAATCTAAGCTGAACTGAAAAATAATAACCAAAATTCTTTCAACCGTTCTGGCTCTTGCCTTGGTTAAAGTTTTGATTACAAACTGAAAAATAAACAACAGTTTGTCAGCGACTTGGTGATGCATCACTACCGCGATTCTAGATATGCATTAAAAACATATATGTATGTTTTAATAGCTGTTTACAGAACCATTAATTTTTTCAAAAGTTTTAAACGATTAAAAGAGGGAAAGCTCCAAGAATATGAAAAGAAGAATTTATTGAAGTAACCGAGTAGTTACTGAACGTTTTGACTGATAGAAGGCAAAACTAAATGTATTTTTGCTGCAGTTGCCATATTCGACAACAGATGTTAAAAATACAGAACATATAAAATGAAAACATATGTTGCAATTTTAACGCGAACGTCTACATTTTTCGGGTAAAATATACATTTATATAATAAAATGTAAATTTCACTCAGATATAACTGAGACAATTCAATTAAAGCACATATGTAAGATTTTAAATATCTCAGAAAATAATGCTATTTTAAGTTACGTTATTGTACACGGTAACAAAACTTGGAATGTATAGTTTTCTAACAATACAAAATACATAATTTATCTATACAATATTTTGACGACAGTTGACATCGAAAGGAGAAAGTTACATTATTTTTTATAACCTTATTTAATTAAAACTATCGAATATATACCCGACAGGCAGTTTTATTTTATGTTTAAATCCTTTATGGATTCTAAAACCAAAATGGCCTATCCGTATCCGTTTCTTCCAGTTGTACACCTTTTTTTATGCTTTACGGTAGTTTGGTTTTAGAGTTTGGTATTTTTTATCACTCCTTTTGCCAGCCGTCCGGATTTAAAAGTAGCCGGACTCACGCCGCCAATAAAACGAAGCCGGATTTCTACTAATCGTAATTTATGACCACGGAATCACTGATGTTTTCGCGCGCCGGACATTGAGATTGTGACGCGTGGATTTAATTTCACGTCGAGGTTTAAAGTGAATATATTTTCTGGCTGGCAGGAGCTTTTACTCTTTGCTGCTGGGAATCGTGATAGGGGTAGGGATATTAAGAAAAACTTGCTTTTATGGTTTTCTTCTGTTTTGGAAATGTGTTCGTAATTTAATATTACAAATGCCAGTGATTTTCAAATTTTTCTTGTAAACTTTTACTCAGTAACTTTTTTGTTTGTTTATCTTTTAAAATATTTTTTGCGAAATAATTAGGTTACCACCCCTCTTTATTTGTGTGTGAAATTTAGTAAGGATTTATGGGCTTAGTAAGATTTTATGTGTTTATAATTACAAAGCATTTATTTTGAAAGGTACTGACAACAATCGCTTATAATAGAGAAAAGTTTACTGAGCACCTAATTTTGTAATATATTTGCGTGATCCCTAATAAAGAAAATACATTACTTTTTAAAACCATAGCTTTTGTTGAACTAAATTAAATTTTTTTTTATAAAAATTATCTTTTTACATGATAATAATGATTTATTTTTATATATTATTATTTAGATATTATTTTTACATTATTAAGGAATTAGTATTTTTAGTCACGTTGATGTATCTAGTGATATTCTTATACGTTTAGCGTGTTACTTATTAATTTCCGTAAATTCTTCAAAAGGATTATACAATCTTTATATACCTTCAGATAACCTTCAGAAAAAAATAAGATATGAAATATAATTCTTTTTAAAGCATTGCATTAGTCGATATGCGACAAGAAAGATTTTTAACTTTTTAAAATACTTGTTATTTGGAATACATAGAGCAAAGCATTTCCAGTATATGGTTTGACCGCTTGAGAAGAAACTCAAGATGCAAGTTTGCTTATGGGACAGTTTTTTTTTAAAGTATGATAAACTCATTTGTTCAAGTCGAATTTTTTGGGCCATATCTAATCCCATACGATTGCAACCAATCTTAAACATTATATTTCTACCATTTTTCGGTACATTTTGTAAAAGAAATCTGATCAGAGGTTTGTTCTCTTGAGTATTTTCTTCTTACACATTCCAATTTTTTTTTTCAGCGTAGTTTTGAAAGTTTACGTTTCAAAAATTACAGTATTTATTAGAGATAGCGACACTTTTTTTCTCTATCATTCTCTTCTGTGGACGGTCCCAACTCAATAGTAACGAGAAATAGGCACTTTTCTTGAAATTAAACATTTTATACAATTGTATTAAATAAATAATGCTGTAGAATATTCATTGTGTAATGGAATTGTAGTTTTTATAACACACGATAATATACAAAGCTCCTTTATTAATGCTTTCCTAACCTAAAATGTTTTTTTTTTGCCCAGATGTCAGTTGAGTTCTGGATTTTACAAGCGTAGTAGAATTTGCCTATCCAAATGTGAGGCTTTAAAAAATTGTGATTGTGAATATAAATTATAAAAAGTAATTTTAATATATGTATCTACAACATGCTATAAAATAAAACACTTCGAATAATAACGCAATTTTACAAGTTGTTCGGAAATCATTTGTTATACATCAATGAAATACAATAAGCAGTATAGGCTATATTAAATCGAATCATATTTTATTTTTAGCGTGGAATTACCTCTTACTATAATATTTCAGAAACAATATTATCTCTATCCATGGAAATAGTTTGGTTTCCTAATGATGTGTTATTAGATAATTCAACCTTTGAAATAACAATCCTTAATTTCTAATTCAAAATCAATGCTCTGACAGATTTCACTGAATTAAATATAGCATCGATTTTGTTAATGATTTCAAATGATTGTCATTACGTTAATCATCTTTGTGAAATTACGAAATGATATTGGAAAAGAAAGATAAACGCTTTTTATAACACCTCATTCGAAATAACGATTAAAAAACTTAATTCCCATGACAGGAAAAAAAAAATCAGTCTGAAGGCTTTGTCAGCACTCTAAAAGTGTTTGTACTGAACTCCTGCATGTAAAAAACTAGATAAAGTTTAAGAAAAAAACTGGGTATAAAGATTAATTAAAATTTGTCCCCAAAAATGGTAGAAAAAAACTAACCCTCCCGTCAAAGCAAAGACATGATCGCCCAGCGGCAATGCGTATTTTATACGTCAGACCACTAAGTACCTATTCAATCTTCCGCTACGACTGAAAATAAATTTTTGAAATAAATAAAGATAAGACAGCAAAGATTGGTACTGGATGCCTGGTTAAAAAAAAAAGGGGAAGCCATTAGTTTTGCGTTATCCCTGAGGGCCGTGTTTTCTCCAGCTTGTGGTTTTTACTGCGGTTCCAGAGGAATTTTTTTCAGTGGAAAAAATCAGAACGGAACTTAGTTTATTGGAGGGTTTTCTTTACTTTTCTGAAATTATATTTCGTGAAATTCATATGCAGTCCGAAAAGTTTGAAATTCAATTAACTTCTTGAAATGAAATAAATTTCGTTCAATTTTTGATGTGTGCGGTGAAGTTTGAAATTCATGACGAAGCTTTTAAATCTTTATTATTGAAATATGAGTCCGAAATTTTTCCTAGCTTCATTTTTACTAGTCAGTAAGAGAAAAAAAAAAGTTTTGACTGTTATTATTTTTTTCATTAGAGAGGTACGATACTTAAAAAAAAAAAAAAAAAAAAAAAAAAAAAAAAAAAAAAATCCTTTCATCACGTGATATTTTACTGGTGTATCACCGAAAGACTTATACGTTTTAATATTTATATGACAGGGTGGTTTTGATGTCGTACGATCAATCGACAATACAATAAAATTTTAAAAACAAGAAAAGTATTTATGATTTTATGCTACATTAAGGAAATGAATGCTTTGAAATTTAGAATAAAGGCTTAAATGAATGCTTTGAAATTTAGAATAAACGAAAAAATTTATGCTTTGAAATTTAGAAAACGAAAATATTGTTTTGTGGTGCATATCTTGATATTGCTTCAAAATTATCTGAAAATGCAGTACAATGATAGGAAATCAAATGTAGTAAAAAAATAGCATGTCAGAGATAACCTTATATATTATTTCTTAACTCTGTTTTTTTAAGACGATACCTTTTTCTTCTGTTATATAAAACCGAAATTGATAAACTATTCATCAATGTAAAGGCTAAGATCTCGCCTCTGACGAATAGTTTATTTCAATTGACATTTTATTATTTGTTCGAAAATTGAAATTAAAGAAGTCAGAATTAGTAAAAAAAAAAATATTTAGAAGTTGTGTTAGTATTCAGCAATTGGAGGCATTTTAGAAAAGAGAAAATTGAAATTTAAGTACTTTGAGAAAACATAAGGAATCTTTCATCTCTCAGCTATCGATACATATCTAACTCTGATAAACTTATAAAAAGTAGTTCCTGTAAGCAGTCTTAAATTCACAGCATGCGTACGGACCCACCGACCAATTCGAAATATTCCAGTGGCTTCAAGAATGAAAAAGTAATAAGTATAACCAATTTCAAACAATGACTCTTTAATTCACAATGCTGTAATTCGTAATGGTTAAATATATTTTTAATGGTTAGGTTGATTTGTAATAGTAAGATTGATCTGGAATGGTTATATTGATTAATAATGGTTAAATGGATTTGTAATGGGTAGATGGATTTGTAATATTTAGAGTGAGTTGTAATGGTTAGATTGAGTTATATAATCTTCGTTCGATTTATAATGTTGAAATTTAATTTGGTTAGATTGATTTATATAATTTTTATGTTTTTACCTTCAATTACCCATATGTATTCATAGGTTAATGAAAATATAGTATTCGGTAAAAAAAAAAAAAAAATTTTTTTTTTTTTTTTTTTTTTTTTTTTTTTGCGTTTCTCCACATTTTGGAACATCCTGATTTCAAAAAAGTGATCTAGAAAAAATGTCTGTCTGTGTGTCGGTGTGTGTCTGTGGTCATCATAACTCCCGAACAAATTGACCTACGATGTTCAAATTTGGTGTGCGGACTGGTGATGGCACAGGGACCTACCATTAAGGTTTTAGTCAAAATCGCGCATTCGTATAAGGTATCTGCCATTGAAAAAATCATGTTTTTCAGTTATTGCTAAAAAACAGCTCTAACAATTTTGTTCAAAATCGCTGTGGTAATGCCTCTTAAGGTGTTCTAAATGTCCACACCTCTGAAATCTGAAATTCCCATAAAAATGCTTTTAATGGCGTAAAAAGTTGAAAAGCAAGTGCTTTTAACACAGAGTTCTCTTTCCTTGAGGAAATCTCATCAACGAATGTTTTTCCTTCGCCCCCCAGTTTCAGTTATAAGAAAGGATTATAAAAATTATCGAAAAGTATATCGCCAAATAATCATTTTGGCAGAGTTTTTTTTTTAAAAGACCCATACAAGAATTATTGCAAATAATATCGCCTAACTGGCCACTTTTGCAAAATGAATGATGAAAATATAAAAATGGTAAGTGACATAAATCCACGTTATTATTGCAGTGTAATTGAAATTTGCGTGATGTTCCACACCCCTAGTTTTTTATAATTTTATTTTCATGCTTTGACAATATATTGACTCAAGGTATGTACATTGTTCAGTCAAGATAGTTTTAGTTTAAGATAGTTGAGTTTAAGTAATAGGCTTATTTACATGAAAATATGGCCTATTCTGACAATTTACTAGATTTTCAAAGAACATGAGACCATGAAATAATACCAAAACTTTGATACAACTATTATACTAGTTTATTTTTAGTGGTATCTTATAATGCAAAAGTATTTAATTAGTAATTGATAATATTTTTAGTGTACCTAAATCTCAAATTAGGTGCACTAAAAATAGGTTCAGATTATTAAAATAATTCAAGATTACTTATTTAAGCAGAATTAAAGTAAAAAGGAATTAATGAATAAAAACTATCGGTTAGTAGACAATGCAAATGGAACTATAAATGTATGTTTAAAGTACCGAACACTAAGAAAGATACTATTTTAGCATACTCTACCCAACAAGATTATGATAACGCTGCCGTTTTTACATTATAACCCCAATGGCCTGAAGTAGATGGAGGTACAAACTCAAATTTTCCATTTTAGTCCCGTTATTTACGAAAGTAAATACATATTCGCTATGCAAATTCTATGTAAAAAAATCCTCTTTTATAATATTTGAAGATTGGCCAATGCATACCTGCATCTAAATTCAGTAAGCAATTTGAGTACAAATTCTAATACATTTTGGTTTTCAACTCCTCCACCGCCTTTCAACTTTTCATCTCAAAAAATGAAAAGAAGGAGATGAAAAAAAAAAAAAAAAAAAAAAAATCCCTTCCCGCCTAATGCACTATCTTCTCTACCACAGATCCCATCTCCACCTTTCACTGATCTCTAAGTGAAAGGTTGGGTGGATATAAACTTAGTAATAATGATACGCGCAAAATCCGTGACACTTTCGAAAGGGAGAGGGGATGAAAATGCTCCCGGAATGTGTAATTTTCTCGTTGTTAACGTTGATTTAATTTTCTAGGATCATGTTCATGATGTTGAGGGGGGAGGGTAAAGTCGGCACTGCGAAATGGTGAGTTGGGAAAAGAAATTGATATTTTCTTAGTTCGTTGCTTCCCCCCCCCCCCCCCTCTATCTTTTTATTCCCGCTTGGGCTGATCGTGTTTTTGACGTGACTGGAAATAAGGGGTTGTGTCTTTATCTACGTAAAAGGTATGTTTGGTATCGGAAAAAAATGCTTTTCCATTGTTGGAGTTGTGTGAACTGATTGTATAGTGATGATATGTTATTCTGTTACATCGGAGATAAAGTTATTGTGTTTGTTTAAGTATGTAAAAAAAGAAACCCACACAATCTGGTTAATTTTGACATACAGTTGTAACTAGTTGTTAGAAGTTTGCAACAATGCATACTTGAATTTGGAAATGATTGCATTTGTTTTTTAATAATTAGATTGAGAATTTGATCTTTGTTGACTGGTTATCGTATATCCTGATGTTAGCTTTGAGAGTTGATGCGAAACTACTGGTGTTGATTAATCTTATATATCTTACATTTATGATTTGTGAGTGAAAATACTCAGAGAAAGGAAGTAATGTCTTGGAGTAACGCATTTGTTATTTAAAATATATAATCGCGATATCGTATCATATACAATTGAGTTAAATTAGTTTGCTAAAAATAGTGTAGCATACTTCACAATTAAGCATCGAAAATTCTTTTTCATTCTCTTTCGTACCACAAAAACTCTACATTAATGCGAGATTTTTACCACATTGTAGTTACTTAATTTAATTGTTATAATTAGTGATATAAAGTCTGACCCTTGTAGGAATTTTCAACTAGATACCTTAAAACAGTTTGGAATCAAAACTGTGAAATTTGTTTAGCTAAATGAATAAATTCAGAAAATACTTTTGAAGGATAACGATATTGTAAGTTTGGTAAACATTCTATTACTAATAAAGAAGGGACTTTTACATAAAGAAACTTAGTTTATAACTTAGTATTTTTACTTTTAGATGAAGGATTATGTATTTCCTGCTTATATCTCAAAATACGGTCCTTATAATGCTATTGAGTTTAATAAGACAACATACGAGAATCTATATTCGTAAGTGGTAGTTTTTATGTGATACGTACCTTTTCTCGTTATTGAATCTATCACGGATATCTATCGTTACCAGTGACGTGGTGCAATACTTTACCCACAACTTTTCATCAGTCATAAATAGATCTCATGCTTCAGACATCTTAAACCTAGTTAAACCTCCTCTCCGTCCTCCGATAGGTAATATCAGCAGAGGTGACCGTAAGTGACTGTCTGTCTGTCCTTCCATTTCCAAGATGGCTTCCGTGCGTGTGTCCATAGTTCCAGCAACTTAAGTGACGAGTTTCGCAATGACTTCCGTAGGCCAGGCTTGATCAAATTTTCGTGTCGTATACTGGAGCATGAGAGAATAGAGTGACGTTTATGAGCATTGTGCGTGCGAGATGTCATCGTCAAAGATGCCATCCTCTGTTCAAGGCAGATATCGGGGACTAGAGACAGACCTGGATCATCATGGCATCCGGTTTCGTTGGGATGAAAGTGATTTTTTTCTCATCTTTTTTGGTGGATCACTTAGATAATGTTCTTCTGATGTTACGTTATGTATGCTTGGAAAGTGAGTGCAGTAGAAAGTGAATAAATCTTAGTTTTTCTTTTATCGGACAGATTTTCCTAGAAACTTAGACTTAAAAAAAAAAAAATTCCCCCAAATGAAATGCCGTTAGATTTTGCTTTTTTAACATAATCTTCCTCATTATTGAAAAGGCTTCATTGGTATGTTTTAAAGTATAATTGAAAAGCAAGAATTAAAAGAGTTCTTACTAGAGATAATTAAAATAAACTAGATGATTAAAAATACTTTAATAATTAGTCACTTTAGGTAGATAGAGTTTGTAAAGGTACGAAAGAAAAAGGATATATAAGGAAAGAAAAGGAAACTACGAAAGAAAAGAATATATTGTTTGTGTAAAACAGTAGTTTATTTATCTTTCTTATAAAATTTAATGACGATAGTTTGAAAGATTGTGTTTTACTTAGAAAGCTTGATTTGGGATATACTCAGCGCCGTATTTCTATATAGACTAAGTAGGCTGTAGCCTAGAGCGGCAAATTTTCAGGAGGCGGCAGTTTGGCAATTTATTCAAAAGTTAAAATGAAGTACTTCAGACCTTAATACAATTTTCCGTATGAATTTAAGAATACATGTTACTTAAAAGTATGTTTTAGTCCTTCTACATAGCCTACTTTCTAAAACTATAACATAATACAAATTCACAGCACATAATCTTGTATTATAACTTTCCTGCGGTGCAATCAAATTCGGTTTGACAACACTGGCACAAGCGTAGCGATTCGATCTTGCAACACTGTGGCCAATCTGTTAACACTGTTGGTGGAAGGCCCAGTGGCTCCGCTGTCAGTGGTGTAGTGCCAATCAAGTCTGTCCGAGTCTGACGCTGACATTCAAGTCGTATCGGTATGCACCACGGGATTATTGATGATTGTGTTGAGTGAGGCGTGTTCCTGTTGTTTGTTACGCTTTTGCCTTCTAGTTTAGAGTATTCTATTACATAACGTACAGATTTTGACAAGTAGGCTACTCCCTACTAGCTACTATGAGTGACGGTAAGAAGAAATTCAATGGCGCTGAATACAAAAGACGAACAAATTGAAATTTCAAGAACAAGAATGTGTTCTGAAAGCAAAAACATTTAAAAAAAAAAAAAAAAAAAAAAAAAAAACTTATAGTTTGCCAGTGGAAGAAAATATTGCTCGGGAGAATGCAGTTTTTCATGCTTTAGAAAAGTTAAGAAGTATTTGCGAACTAGTATTTCTGAAATACGTTTAAACTCACTTTCATTGCTTTGTATTGGAGCAACTGCAATAAAAACACTTTCATTATGAGGACATTATTAATGAGTTTACCATTAAGAAATCTCGTAAGAAAGCTATGTAAATTTGAACATAAAGATTATAGTCCGGGAGCAAATGTAATCCCGTGGGCCACTTCATGATGCAAACATGTGGGTGGTGTCATTCGCTTCGTATTAATGCGTAGAAAAGGAATTCCGATGGTGGGTATCTAGCATCCGGGTATGAGTGGAGCTACAGTTGAAAATCCTAAATGGCCGCCTCCTTACCACCTAACGTAGGTTTTTGCCGAATAATGGCTTTCCAGCTCATTTTATCAACTAGTTGATCATTAAAAAACTTGTAGGAAATAAAATTTCCTTTCCAATGGTATATAACAGATGTATGTTAGGTAAAATTACAAAATTCACAATGACCACTGGATCACATTTTTAAATATTTTTTTCAGGTTGATCGGTTGGTTTGTGCTCTCAATGACATATATTTGTGCACAATAACGGCTAATAAGTCCGACCCTTCAACTTAACGTGGATACCGAATCACAAATAAATTCCATGCCTAATCCGGGATTCGAATCCGGTACCCTTAGCATTCGAAGTTAGAACTCTGACCACACAGCCATCAAGTGGGCAGAACGTTTTTTAGAATAATAGCTTCTCAGTGCGCTTTATACACTGTAGGAAATAAAATGACTTTTATAATGGTATATCTACCTAAGTCAAAATTCAAGTTGGCCGCAGCATCACCATTGCCTGAACGTCTTTTCAGAATAATAGCTTTCGGGTACGCTATCTGAGCATGTTGGTTATTAGAAAACTTTTTGGAAATAAAAAAGCTTTCTGGCATTAATAGATCTTTACATTGTCAATTCAAGATTTAAATTTCAAAAGGACACCATTAGTGGTCACCTCTTTGGGACTCTAATAATAGTTTCCACATTATATTGTAAGATAAATGAACATCACGGACAGTTAATATGGGCAATAGATTAAAGCATTGACAATTTTGGCAATTATAACAGACTGATAATAAACTATGGCAGTTCAAAATTGAAACGACAAAGCTTTTTAATACTTGGAATGTAAATGTTACAGAAGAGTGTAACAGTGTAATAGTTTTTGTTATATGTAACAAATGGTGTACACAATATTAAGATTGTCCTTATCATTAAGTTAAATCAACATCTTCATCCTCCCCATTATCATTCATCATCAGGTCAACAATAACAGTACAGTCACATACGTCATCATCTCCACCACATGATCACATCTCTGTGCAAGGCAGATTGGTGAGATTGCATCGGCAGGGAATGGCACACCCACGCTTCAGACAGGAGCATTTAGTCAACTCTAAAAACCCGTGCGGAGCACAAGGTCCTAGACACGTAATAGGCTCAAATTTCCCATTTACAAGTGACCAGCCAAAATCAATAGGTTGAGGTATGTCAAGATGCTGTCGAGTATCTTGTGTCCAAATCATTGCTTGGTAGTGTGCACGCAAAAGACCTGGACAGAGAGATGCTTTTGCTGGTGCAAGATGTTCCCCAGTCTTTTTTTTTTTTTAGTGAAGAACTACCATCTTACCTCCCCAATGACCTATATCTGTCATTTTGGTTCATGGTACATATACCTGACAAACAAATGCTTCCAACGTTGGTAACATTTCTGTGGAAATGGTTTCAGAATGACCCATAAGGCTCAGTGCAGCTATAATGTTATCACTAGCTGCATTTAAAGCATTCTACCGTATAATCTTTCCTTTTCCAGCAAATGATTCTGTGAAATCAGCACCAAAAGGGAAGTGAAGTCCTGGTAATTTTGAAGCCTTATTGCGCCCTAGCATGTCAGATTGACTGAAGATGAATTAAAATTTTGTTTCTGCTACTACCCACTATAATGCTGGATTCTCTTGGAAGCATTGGATATCTCCGAAGAGCAAGTACTAATACATCTATATCTGGAGAGTATATGTGAATCTTGCTAAAGCCTCTGGAAACAACATGTATACTGTGCAAAATTATTTTAGTATCTGCTTCATCCTGTCCTTTCAAGACAAGACACGTCTATATGGCTTGCATTTGCATGATTTATCCAACTGAAAACAAATTATTATTAATGACTGCATAGTCCATAATCTGGTAAAAAAAATAAAGTAACATGTGCATGGTTAATTTAAGGATAATTGTTGATGGATGCACTTTGTATTGGATATGAACCGATTCACCCTGACGTTTCACCTTTGTCGATGTCCTCAGCGAATTCTGTTTGCAGGTGTCAAATATTATGCGAACCTCTTTGTACATACCAAACTTCTTTGACACTTGTCTGAAAAAGTGATCTGCAAGTTCTTCAGAAGTCTTGCTAGTCTTAGGTTTATCAATGGAATGCAGCTCTGCCATTCCATCAATTACTGCAACAGTTTGTGCCGCTTCATCTACTAGAAATTAATTGTGTGAGAATTTGTTTTTCTCATTAGATGAAGGGTATAGATTTTGAGGAAGCTCCTCCAGGATACTCATAAGCTTGCTTTTTTACAAAAAGTAATGCATACATACATGTAGGGGAAACAAAGCAGGTGGCAATAATGAGATTTCATAACAATAAAAAGTTGCCCTCAAATCTATATGACACCGATTTCTTGCTGCAATCATCAGTTTAGAAATTGATAGAAAATATTGAAAAAACACTATTTCATTCAATATTATTTTAAAATTTTTGAATGCTGATTTACAGGCTTAAGTTCTGCCTTTTTCGTTGGTGCCCAAAACTGTACTGAAGGCTTTGATGGTACTGATTTTTCTGTTGGTACTGTTAGTTGGTTGATAATTTTAATGCCTTCCTCAATGAATTTGGAAAGAAGACTCTCACCAATATCAGCAACTGTACAATTGTATTTTTGAACATCATCAGGAAGAACTTGCTTAGTCACCAGATGTATAAGATGTTCTGTGTTGCATTTAAAAGGGTTGGTTGTTGATTTAAAAACCTCTATCAACTTTTCAACTTTGTGATCCTGACGCTTGCGAACCGATAGGCAATGTTCATGATGACACTTTGCATTTGGGGTGGCATTTTTAATCATTGCTTCGGTTGCTACACCAATTATTGTGAGTTCCGGATCTGCCAGAAAGAATCTTGTCTGAGCATTCTCATTTGGAGTGATGCCTGTAAGTCCACCTTGGACTCTAAGTTTTCTGTTGTGGTGATCCAGAGCTTCATCAGCTCCTAAAGCGTAAAACAATATTTTAATTTCATTGACTACCCACTTTCCTTGCTGCAATTCATGCCATATAGTTGTATGCATTATATTAAATCACTCCATATCCATCAAGTACAGTAGAATCATTCTTGCAGAGTTAAGTCGATCAAAGGCATACTTTATGAAGTCCTGTGTGGCTGCCAAGTGCAAATCCCAGTCTACATTTCTAACTGACCTGATGGCTGTGTAGTTAACTCTGGCTTCGCATGATAAGGGTGCCGGGTTCGAATCCCGGATTAGGCATGGATGTTCTTTGTGGTTCGGTATCCACATTAAGTTGCAGGTCCCGGACTGATTAGCCGTTATTGTGCACAAGTATATGTCATTGAGCGGACAAACCAGTCAATCAACCTGAAAAACGTACTTAAAATCGCAATCCAGCGGCCATTTTGAATTTTGTAATTTTACCTAACATACATGTGTTATATACCATTGAAAAGGAATTTTTATTTCCTACAATTTTGAAGCGTCAACTAGTTGATAAAATAAGCTGGAAAGCCATTATTTGGCAAAAACCTACGTTAGATGATAAGGAGGCGGCCATTTTCGACTGTAGCGCCACTCATACCCGGATGCCAGATACCCACCATCGGAATTAATTTTCTACGCATTAATACGAAGCTAATGACACCACCCACATGTTTGCATCATGAAGTGGCCCACTGGACCACTTTTTTCGACATTAGCGCCCAGACTATTACGTGGGGTGAATTGTTTTAGAGAAGTTTGTATATTTTTCAACAAATAAACCTGTAATCAACTACATTTTGTGTAATGTCCTTTCCCCGTGTAGGACAACTTAATTCAAATTGAACACTGTTTTTCAATTATAAAAGATAGCCATTAGCATTAAAATATAAAAATATGTTTAAAATAGTGGTCACTGATCTTCAAGAACAAATTAATTAAGTTCGAAACCCATTTCATTTTTTAACAAATCTCAAAACAAGTAGATTACTAATTTGATTATATAATTTGTTATGTAAACCCTTAAAATTGTAGTTTTATCTAAACTAAATGAACTTTATGTTTAAAAAAGAGGAAAACATCCTATCCTTTTATTGTATAAAACAAATATATTAAGCAAATATGAACTCTAGAGGGTTCGGCAAATGAACTTTAGCCTTTTGGCGGCATTCTCTTAAATCCGACCCTGGATATACTTCAAAAGTAGAACTGTCTTAAGAGTTTTAAAATTTTGAGCAACTTATTTATTTTTTTCAGTTTTCTGTACCTGTATGCATAAAATAATTTTTGGCTTAGTTAATAAATTAACATAAATTGGCTAAAAACACTATATAAATTTTATTCCGCTTTATTTTTTACTCCAATTTCATAAGTCCAACCTTTGAAGAAAAGCCAATTTCAACATAAGATATATTATGAAAAATAGGGATAAATATCGATAAATCGAAAAATATGGATATATTTTTCGAAATAAGAACTTGTTAAATATCAAATAGCAAGCAATGAATTGACTCCAATTAGACTAAAGGTACACATATATAAAGGAAAGATATATAAGTTTCATAGATTTTATGTACTATCCGTAATACAAGACAATGAGTTTTTTAGCTGTTAATCTTTTTTTTTTTTTTTTTTTTTTTTTTTTTAATTTTTTTTATTATTATATAAAACAGCTTTAATGTGTTTTATTTAAGAAGTACATGTCATATATATAAAAAAATAAAGTTTTTGAAATTGTCAGATGTTGTTTGAGAATTCAAAAATAAATGACTATATTTTATATATATATTTTTTTTTACATAAGTATTGTGTGGTTGAAATGAGTTTTGAAAATACTGTCACTTACACTCTAAAAAATAAATGTATTTTGAGGAAAATTGGAAATTTACGCACATGCATGTGTTATAGAAAATTACACATCCAGACGCGCGCGTGTGTGTATAAGTTTAAAATAATTAACATACGTAAGCTTAAAAATTTGATACAAAATATACTTTTTATACAATATGCAATTACAATATTAACAAATATATAAGTTACAATTTATATTAAAAGAAGGAGAATATATTTTACTAAAGACTCTTCTTTAAACAACACATTTGCAGTAAGTTTCTCAAAGATTGAACTATATCCTTTAGGATAAAATTTAATGTAATGGCGTATTGTTAAATTGTAAGATAATAAATGAAATTTCAACTGTAAGTTGTTGGTTTGTATCTATTTCTAAGGGAAAATATATGTAAAATACTATACCAGAGGACGTTTAGATCTTTCCTTATTTTTTGTTTGTTCATATAGAATTCCTATAATTGTTTTATTCTAACACGTTTTTATTGTTTTACATTTCTATAAAAGTTTATGAAGGGTACTTTTTTAATGAATTAAACATTGAAATTGGGTTTAAGATTTTTAAATCCAAATTCTAATGGATGTAACTTTATATTCAAAGTTAGGGTTATATATATTATTATTATGCTACATAAAATTGCATGCAAATTATTCTTTCATACTCTCAATGTTTATAGGCCATTTATTGTTTGATAAATTTCATAAGGAGCTCAAATGGCTTGAAGGAATTATTCGAAAAGATTTAGAAGATTTGATTTCAATAACTATTTAAATTGATTTCAAATAGCAAATACTGTTTCATTAAGCCTATAAAAATTAAAACACTACAAATATGATGCTTCAAATTTAAGTTAAATGATTAAATAAGTTGAAATAACTAATGTTCATCATAAAATAGTAGTTATACATTGTAAAACATTACTTTAATATTTTCAAAGCTGAGTCATTTGTCAAACGACTAAGTAGCATTATTTTTTTTTAATTTTTTCCCTCCATTTTCTCCAATTATAAATATCGTGAATATTTGCTTAGTAATTTCTTTGATGAAGATGGTATTTACAAGTAATCTTTCGGAGTGTGGTATTTATTGCGTTAAAGTCGTTTTGTGTAATGCCATTCGCAACATTAAGAAAACTTCATTTTCCTTTATTTCCAATGAACGATGATTTAGAAGTAATTTTCACTTTGTAGTCTAATTATTTTGAATTTGTTTTAAAATGGGTTTTGTAATTGAGCAATTTAGGGCTTGTCAATTGAAATATACCAATAATAATAATAATAATAATAATAATAAAAAAATAAAAAAAATAAACACCCCTTCCCGTTTAAGCCTGTTAACATAAGTGAAGTATTTTTTTTTTTGAAAACATTATAGTTACCAAGAAAAGCTGTTACGTATAGCTTTCCTGATTGTGAACTTATTAAAGCAAATTTAGATGATCGTATTGGTAATTTAAGTATACGTTCTAATTTTAATTTATGCTACTTTCCTTAATGAGAACATGGAATTGTTACCTTAACAGTGGTTTTAATACTTATGTTTTTAAAGCCATAACTCCACTATTTGCAATTATATATTACCATATTATATGCTGGTAATAAATAAAATAAGTTTACAGTTATATTAAAAAAAAGCCACCAAAACTTATTGCTTTGAATTAAATAAATTAGTTTTAATGTAAAGAACTCAATATTAGAATAGAATCTGAAAGTTAAAGGATCTTAATTTAAAACGAAAAAAAGAGGTACATTAGTTTTACTGAAACATAGACCCTTCATTATTTTTTAACAACTGAACAATGCCGATTTTAGTTAATGTTTTAGCTTTAAAGTCGCTGTTATTAATAAACAAATTCTCATATCAGTCGAATTAATTTTTTTTCTGTATCATAACGTTAAACTAATTACCTAATTTTGTAATTTAAAGTATATCATTTTTAAACCTAATATTTGGCTTTGTAATAGCTCGTAGCAATGGTCTTCAATATATTTTTGAACAAAATATATTCGAAATTAATTATTTTTGCAATGTTTTGGTAATGATTACAAGAATGACTAGTAACTATCATCAAATGGGAAGACTTAGTCCTTAGTGGGGTATCTTTGTGCCACAACCTTTTTAGAGGCAGATGCGTCACCTGCTGTTTTTAGCACCAAGTATTAATTCAAGTAAAAAATGTCTTGTTGTCTGAGACTTAAGCTATCGTATTCTGTGTGTGTCTATGGGTTTGAGGAGTGTGTATTTTTTGTATTGTTCTGATGTTTTTTGTATTGTTTTGTATAAACATCATCTGGATGACCTACTGAATTTGTTTATGGACAAAAGGTTAGTTTTTTTAGACTCTTATATTACTTCATAAGTTGTATTTCAATTTACGTTTGTTAGTTAGTTAACACAAAAAATGAAACTTTGAAAGGTGACATGAGATATTTATGTATATGTTTTCGATTTCAGATGTTTTAGATATCCTTATCGCAACATGCAGCTATAGAACTTATTTTTCATCGCTATTGAGGAGGCTTTGAGGTATTGTCTCAATGAGGAAATCAATTCAGATATCTGGATTCTTAGTGATAGCCGTAGTTCTATTCAGCACCTGGCTGAATGGTGGAAACATGGTGAAAGTACGACTGTAAATAATATTCAGCATTTGGATGCTTAACAAGGTATATTTTCAATGGGTACCGTCGGACGTGGATCTTTACGGTCAAGAGGTTGAGGACGGACTGGCCAAGGAGGGCAGCCTTAAGTGTTTAACTGACAGTGCCTCACTTTCTTACTCGGGATTTGCTTCTAAGATAAAACTGTCAGTTAACTCCACTTGGATATTAGCAACCTTTCTTGATTGGTACGTTTGCAGCCGTCCTGGTGCTGCTTTGATTAGGGAAAACAGTTGGAGAGATCACACTGCTCTGGCCACACTCCGTAGCGGTCATCTTCATGCTCTACGGTTTGTGTCGGGGTTTAAAGTCTATACTTTTTGCCCGAAGTGCAAATTGGTTCAGGATACTCCTGCTAATGCCTTGGAATGTATTGGATTCCAGAAGGACCAGCTGCACTCTAATCCTGGTGTGGTTTTTGCTTTTCTGAAAGCTCACGAGTTCACGGACTTGATCTGATGCTGCTGCCAGTCAAGTGGGATAAGAAACAACTACATGGAACTTATGTTTTAAGCAAACAAAACACGTTGAATACTATACCATTGAGTAAAACTGTGTATGTTCCACAATAAGATTTGTGTGGGTTTCAAGGAACAAACGGGATTGGCAAAAAGTCTAGGCGGGACATGGAGTAACCCATTACTTGGGGAGAAATTAGACTATAGAAAAACTTTCTTCCTAGCTTACTGAAAACTAACTATTTTTTAAAGATATGAACAGTAAGTTTACAGGTATATTTATCTTGTAATAGGTGTTTAGTTAAATACATCAAATGATAAGGTAGATATTACATAAAAATCATGAAAACTGATTCCTCCATATCCCATTTGAAGATGTATTTGAGATGCTTGAGATTTAAATAGAATAAAGTAAATTATATATTGATTACATAATTAAAGTTTGCGATTAATAAAAGAAAACTATTAGGTGTGAAAAAGTAACTTTCATTTTTGATGTACTACATTTTTTTTTTTTACTTCTTAGTAAAGTATTAAAACTGCTATTAAAAACATCTTCTCCCTATAATGCTGAGAAAATGCGATTAAAATAATTCAATATCATTCAAAGATATCCATCTGTATATTTCTCAAAAGATAAGGAATACAAAATTAAGTTTTGTTTGCTAAATATATAATCTATTGAAAACTTTAAATTAACAACTGAAAAATATTTAATTTATAAGTTTTGAGAAGGAACTGTTCATTAAAAATATCAAAATTCAAATTAATTGAGTCAATCTTTTTCTTCTGTTGTTATTTTGAAACCTTTCTGGGTAAAATACCTTTTATAATTAAAACACATTATGCCAAATAATTACGAATTATAAATAACGTTGTGTAGGATATAGCATACAGTACAGCCAACTCTTAACTATTAACAATACTTCTGCCATAAATCAATAAATATGTTATTTTGAATGATTTTGCCGACTTTTATTTTCGTTTATTGTATTTTTTTGAAAATACACAGTTTTATTTTTGATTAAGGTCAATAAGAATATTTCGAAAGTGGAAACAACGAAGACTAACTTGTTCCTTGTTATAAAAAAGAGAACATTTGAGACTGTTAATAACCGAATAAAAAATATTATATGAAAACTTCTCTGTAAAAAAAAGCTTCTCTATTTCATTATACATAATACTATTGATTTCCATGTATTAATTTCTATAAACGAAACGATCCTCTCACGATAACCAATCAAATAAATGTTTTTCTTTTCCACGTTTCTTCAATAAATCCGATTGATCCTGAAATTTATTATAAGATGCGGTTCGATATTTTGTCCTTCTATAAGGAAAGAACTTTATATAATTTAAATTATGTGTATTAAATTGTTTATAAATGGCTAATCCCCTATGTATGTATGTATGTATGTATGTATGTATGTATGTATGTATGTATGTATGTATGTATGTAAGTATGTATGTATGTATGTATGTATGTATGTATGTTTTTATGTATGTATGTATGTATGTATGTATGTATGTATGTATGTATGTATGTATGTATGTATGTATGTATGTATGTATGTATGTATGTATGTATGTATGTATGTATGTATGTATGTATGTATGTATGTATGTATGTATGTATGTATGTATGTATGTATGTATGTATGTATGTATGTATGTATGTATGTATGTATGTATGTATGTATGTATGTATGTATGTATGTACATGTGCATATATGATGCATGTTACGTGCAGTGTAAATATGCAGGTATGCATAACTTTTTTATTCGAAATGAAACTAATTTTGAAAGTGTAGAGATAAGCTCGATTTGAATGTCTAAACAAGAAAACTAATATAATTTGTCACAATTTCATGATATTATTATAAACAGTGAAGAAAATTCCACCATCCTCCTGCTAAAGAGAAGTTTACCGTATTCTTAGTCCGAGTAACACCAAACCATACTGTTAGTGGTAAATAAATGTGAAATGTGTAGTCTTGACTTAAGTCCTTCAGTAAATGTAGAAATTTGTTTAACTGTCATTAAATAATATATTAAAACACTTTTTAAATAACTTTTTTAAGGAATGACAGAACACTGTTTCGGTGTTAGCAATGCACAAATTGAATCTCTCAGTAAATGAGATTCTTCCGAAATAGATCTACAAGTGAAGTACTTTCGTTAGAGACACAGCTGTAACTAAACTCAGTAATAGTTGCTTTGATTCACCATGCAGTTTTAACTTGAAAAATTCAACCCGCAAAACCATTGCGCAATATATAAAAGAAAAACGTTAATTTGTTTTTGAAATTCCCCAATTCCAACATCATTCCTAAAAATAACAACAAAGTTCTCTAAAATAACAAACAGTATTACTCCCTAATTAATCAAAGAATGAATTCACCCTTTAAAGTTTATTTCTAGATATCTCCATCGCAAGCAATCATCTGAGTTTTCTGGGGCTTCCATTTCCTTTGTTTTTGTTAGTCGAACATCGAATCACTAGTAATGCAGTTGCAAAGAGAAGGGTAATACCTTTTCTTCCAAAAACTAAGTCACAGTACTTTGTTTCAACACCACCCCCGTTTAATTCAGGAAATAGTTTGTTTATTGAGTGGGTGAGGCTTTTCCAAGACCGTTTCTGTCAAGCGAGTTTAATAGGTTCTCCCACTGTTCTGACACATGTTTTTCTTTTCCTTTGTTTTCCATTTCAACCTCAGCCTGAAAAAGATTTTCTTAAACTCTAAGTCATTAGTTTAACGCGTGAAACAAATTGGGTAATTCATGTGAGACCGAGAATCCTTTCAAAAGTGTTTGCGTTTGAAAGCATGATTAAATTACCTTTTTCCTTGTTTGGTTTACTGTTTGAAAATGATTTAAAAGGAAAGCATTTACTTAGTTGGAAAAATATTTGTAAAGGTACTCTTTACAAGAATAGGTCTAAAATATCCATATTTGTACTTTTTCATATCTTAAGCGATCACAGTGAATATTCTTGGTTCAAAGGGTTAAAAGTTCATACCTATCAGAAAAAGAATAATGGATCTGATTGGTTGGTTTAGACATTAACTTGCTATAGAGCTACACAATGCATTTTCTATGCTGTGATATTATTGATGTGTGATATCCGGTAGGTGGTCAAGGTGTATCACTTTTTGGCTACTTTTTTTTTAAGAGAAACTGCCTTTCATTAGCTCCAGGAAAACTTTCATCAGGCAGTCCGGCTATCGATATGAGACCAATTGTCATAATTGCCAACGTGTCGACACTTTTTTTTTTAAAGTAGATCACTTTGAGTGAATTCTTAACCGAGATTATATCTTTAGACTTTTTGCACGTTCAGTGATCGCTTTGCATTCCATGCCAGAATTCGGCTTAAAAAATCTGGTTTATAAAATGTAGTGTAAATTAATTAAAAAAAAAGAAGGAAAAAAAAGAGAAAAAAAAAAAGAAAAAAGAACAAGGAATACCTTAGTTTTTTAAGACAACTGCTACCATTTTCATTTTGAATTAGAGAAATCCCAGAAAACTTCAACCACGATGTTCACGTACCAAGGTCAGAAAATATGTTTACAGTAACTATTCATTAATGTCTTATTTTAACACTTAACAATTGCATAAGTTTGTTGAATTACTTTCTCTAACTAATTTTGAATAAACGAGATTACATTAAAACCTTGTCAACTTTCCTATCCTACGATGTAACTGAGGTTTATAAAATCAATATTGACACCCCACATAAGAAACACCACATTTTATACTACTTTCAACATTACTATTTCATTTAGAACAAAGTAATTTTATATTTTTGTAAAAAATAGAATTAGAAAAAAAAAACTCCTCTTCATTAGATATGGTTGTGGAATAGTCTATGAATCCAAATGTATAGTATTTCAAAATGTATAGTATAATAATATGGAAGTAAATTGTAAGAAATTTGTTGACACAATACTTTGGAAATTTTTTATTAAATTCAACTTTATTAATACCTGAGATTAAAAAAAAAACCAAGAGAATAAATTGCATTTTATACACATATCCTACTAAAAAAAAAATCCAAATTTGGATTCTTCTTCAAAAACTTGCAAGTTTTCAGGCATTAGCGATATTGATTTATCAGTTTGACCCTAGGAATAACAGCTTTTAGAACAAAATTCATCTGTTGGTTTTTGGAAAAAATATGATACATGTATATCAGAATTTAAAATGACAAATAAGTTTTATGGAAGCTTTTTCTTTCATTTGCTGACTTAAACAGGGAAAGCCATTTTGCTTATTTTTAGATTAAAACTCTCTAAGTCACAATAATTTTTTTTATCAGCGTGAAATATAATCAGTTTTTTTAAATATGTCTGAAAGGTGAAATGAAACAATGGTTTCTTAAAGGAAGCATGGCAAATGAATGTTAAGTCTTAAGTTTAGAATCTTTTTATACGCGTGAATTTTGATATTTTTTAAATTTGTTCTTAATTAAATTTGTTCTTAATTAAATTTGTATACACACATGTTTAATATATAATTTTTTTTTTTTTTTTTTTTTTTTTTTTTTTAAAGTTTTTGAAGTCTGAAAATTTCTTCATCCAAAAATTTTCTGAAATTTATCGTTGTCCCACTCTGAGCGAGTTAATACTGATATTCAAATAAGTCATAATAAAAGGCAATTCATTTGAGTAAAAAAAAGGTTGATATTAAAGTGGTATAAAAGTAAGTTAAACTGAAACCATGCATAGGAAATATTAAATAAATAAAAGTAATCTTACACTGTCTTCATTTTTAGGAAATTTAAAACTTTAAAGAATTTTCATTGGCACTTTTAAAAACTGGAAGCTATTTAAAGGTTTTTTTAATTTTTTTATTTTTAACATGGATTGCATATATTTTAGGAAATGTTCGACTCATTGTAAGATTAGTACGATTACAACCACAAGTTTCAACCAAAAGTGCTTTAAAATTTTATTGGAAGAGTGCTTCTGTAATAACTCTTTTGTAAGTTCCCATTTTGATTTAAAATAGGAAATTAGGATTAGAAACATTTTCTTACCAAGTTTGTCTCTAATCTCGTTATCTTGGCAGAATTTTTAGTTTTTAGCAAAACTTCAAACTTTCATGTTTTTTTTTCTTTCTCATATGTAAGTCAGTTCAAACTTTCAGATTTTTTCCCTCATATGTAAGTCATTGAATGTCTTGAAATTATACATGGTTTTTATCTGAACCTGTAATATGATAATAGAAATGTATGTAGAGGATATTTTTTTTTACGGTGACTGTCACAATCCAACTTATTATCATGCAAGAAGAAAAATACTTAGAGAATTTTTTTGTTTCTTTAATACTACATTACATGAAACTTGTTAGGAACTATCACATAGTGTAAATATATTGCGACAGCATTTTACTTGTTTATAAATTATTTGGTGAACTAATTACTAATAAAATTTTACGGCGTTACATAAACACTAACTTTCTCGAAATCTTGGTTAGGTAATTTGCTGCATAACATGGCAAAGTTTTTTCGTATATATGAATAAATTATACTTTAAACAGTATGTGGAAATATTTTTAAAATTAATATTCGAATATATATTTTATGATAATCTCCCGTTCTAAAAACAAGGAATCAAAATGTCAAAACTCTTTACGATAATGCATCTACATCCATTCTTACTATACGCACCTGCACTCTTTTTAAAACATGGATCAGAAAACCCTTTTATATAAATCCTGCCTCTCATTCTCTTTACACAGTCCTGAGAGGTCTAAAATGTAAAAGGAAATGAATCCATCCGCAATTCCTTGGATACCAAATCTCTTTTTATGGTGGGATGAATTATTCTTGTGTCGAGAGAGCAAAAAGCCAGTGTAGCATGGAAGGAGGAGATCTCGGGTTTTCAAGCAGAAGAGTTCGGAAACAAGCTCTCAAGTTCTGTGCTTGAGTAAGAGGATCAAGATATGGAGACGTGTGAGCTGCTGTTATCTTGTACCGAGTGGTTGTGCCTTTTGTTCTTTTATAAATGGAAAGGTAATCTGATGCGATTCTCAGTTTTTCTGTTCAATGATAAAAATATGTTGGACCCTGAGAGACACAGTCATTTAAACGATGCTTTTACACATGTTTCTGAAGCAGGTCTAGAGATTCTTATTTCCAATTTGGTAACATTTAACGACCGAAACTCACACTGACTTATAATAACACCTACATTTAGAGATATTAAAAAAAAAAAAAAAAAAAATGTTGCGCCATGTTGGTGAATTTTGGTGAAAAACTTCGCAGAAATTTTTATCATGGAATATCCTAGTTCCAATATGATAAGTCTATTTAGAGTCATAATTTCAACCTCCCATAAAGTTACTATAGAAACACTCTTTCGCCAAACTTAAAAGCGAATCTATGTTGGAACTTTCGTTTGAATTATGTAATCTTACTTATTTCATCACGATCCTTAAATTAACTTGTTACAAATCTGAAGAATTAATAGTTTATTCTTAATAAGTTGGAATTTGATTTACGTTTACCATTTACAAAATTGGGGATGGAAGTGTTGCAGGAAAATGTCGTGATAATACCTTTGATATAACAAATAACACGTTAGTAACATTTATAGTTTTGTTGATAGTGTTATGAAACATATAAATAAAAGAACAAAGCCTTTTTACAAGCTTATCTCTACATTAGAGTAGTGTTGAATTCAACAAGTAGGTTTAAAATTTTCATTTACATCATTCAATATTTAGCAATTTAAGTCTGCAAATATTTCAAGTTTTTATTTTAAACTAATGCACACCGATTGCTGTAGGTTCACTAGAAAGGCTCTTTCTTTAATAAAATTGGAAAAAAAAATAAAAAAAAATAAATAAATTCCACACTCCTATATAACTTATGCTTTTTTTTTAATAGAAAGAAGAAAGCAACTGTATTTTCCATTTTTAACTTATACTTAAACTGTAAAAGCAAATTTGTTGTAAAATAAAAGTGGTCTTAATTGTTATCATTAATATGTACAGTATAATGGATCAACTAATATTGTGAATAAATAAGTAATTTATTTTCAATTAATTTTCTTACGAAAGTCAATATAATATACTTTTTATACTTAAATAAGGTGAACAGCAATTATTTTTAACATCGAAGAAATAGCAGATTAAAAGAGACCCTTGCGTTTCAGATTGTCAAACGCAATTTTGATGATTCAGACTTAAACTTACTACAATCCGGAACCTCTTTTATGTTGGCCACCCTGTACCAAGTAATTTGATTTGGGATATTTTGGGGACAGAATCACACCAATTATTTTTTGTTACTTTTGAGGGACACGTTTTTTCTGTCCTTACTAACGAATTCACTTGGCTAATAAACTACCTATTGCAGTCTACACAGGTCAGCACATGCTACACTGGTCAGCAAAATTAAAGGATAACCAGTTTTTCCCTAATGACTTCTCAGTGGAATAGTATAAACGACTGAAATTCAGATTAAAGAGACATATCTATCTAACATAACAATAAGTAAAAGATAAAAAAGGGGGAATATATATATATATATATATATATATATATATATATATATATATATATATATATATATATATATATATATATATATATATATATATATATATATATATATATATATATATATATATATATATATATAATCATATTACGTAGTAAATGCTAATTCAAGATAATGATTTGGCGAAAAAAGAGTTTTGATCTTGGAATGCAATATGTTGTATTGCTTTAGTAAGCTCCAAAGGAGTTCAAAAGATACTTAAATTATACTTTTTTTTGCCGTATTTACGTTAACGTGATCTAGACAAATGTTTAATGGAGACATATAAGTTTTTAAATTGTGTTTATTGATACTTATGGCATACTTTATCCCACTTTTGCTTGGATACACGATCATAAAATATGAATATCGCTCCTATACGTAACCTTGATCACTCCTCTAATACAAATTTCATCAAGCATGTGTGGGACGTTTCTATGATACCTATTGTGAAAAGATATAATGTATTGGAAACTTTCCACCACTTACAAACAGTTCAAAAGGTGAGACGAGCAATTTAGTCTCTAGAATTCCACAAGAAACTCATGTTAAGTATGAGAAAACAGTGCATAGTAAACACTGATTGGAGCTCACATATCACACTAAAGGTCAACTCCTTGAGTTGCATGATTTTTAATTAGGATGCATCTGTATAACTGCTTATTAATGGTACTCCATTCTTTTGCATATGCTTCCACTGTACACTTTGCATTTCAATTTACGACTGAGTTGTTATATATATATAATATAGTTATAATATATAAAGATGTCCCTTTGAAGTGAATTTTATGTATTTATGATGCTCCACTGAGAAGATATTAGGTAAAAACTAGTTATCTTTTGTTTATACTCAATACAACTATTAATGTAAAAATTATTTTCAAAGACCGAAACGAAAAACTCACCACAAAGCATTTTGTATAGTTTCTGTATTCCAGTAGGCGTTGTGGAGAGTTTGGCCCTTTGTTTATGCCAATTCAAAAACCGAAAGCGAAATTTCCAATTGAGCTGGATAGAAAGTTTATAAAAACAAGTTCTGAAGGATTAAAAAATGTAATAGGGTTAGTTCACTCAACCAGCATTTATGGTCTTTGATTCTAACTTATACATTTACATTCGATGATTTCTTCGTGATAAGTGTGTGACTTTCGTGAACTCAACACTCTACAACAGTTAATGTTTAAATTTACTCGTAACAAAATATTATTCTGACTCAAGAAAATCGAATGACCTGAAAATAAGCATATAAAATCTATGTAATTCACATTATTTAATCAATTTATATCATTCTATTTTCGTCAAGAGTTTTCACAGACAGACGTAAAATAAATGAAGTCCACTTTTAACTATAGATTTTATTATGTAAGTTATCATATTAAGAAATTGAATTTTTGAGTAAAAACCCAGAAATTCGAAGTGACTTTGAGTGAATTATCTTACTTCCTCGTGGTTTTCAACTTTAAGACTATGAACCATTAAGTTCAATACATATATGCCACGGACAACTAATATTCTCTCTTCTCCATGCATTAGATAAATTATGAAAACATTTGCTGCATTTTTACTTAATATGGGCATTGAATAACTTTTGAAAAATAAACGAAAAATTAGTAAAAAAAAAAAAAAATTTACATTATAAATTTAAACATAAACAAAAGTATTAATATATACACAAGAACAAGTAAAGCTAACTGATTTTTCAAACTGATTGCCATAGAATGAAAGTCCTCTTTGGACTTCTACATTTAAAAATGTACTTCTTAAGTTTTGTAAAGTCAAAAATGTGAAAGATTGTTGTTGATGGCTCAGACGCTGTATTAATACATAAATTATCCACCAATCATTTTAAATCACCTGTAGTGCGCGAATCATAGGTTGTGAACCACTGCGGAAGTCTGTATCAGAATTTAAGTTGAAAAGTTTCGTCAAAAGTTAGATAAACGTATTTCTTTGAAAGCTACTGATATGATGCAATGCGGAAGGAAATAAACTTTAGGGGTTACGGAATGTTGGACTGAGGTTTAATTTTTTTTTTTATAGTGATTGAAATAAACTTAGGTACAATTTAAATTTAATACATCTTTATGTGCAATAGAAATCTAAAGGTCATTGAACTGTATCGTGATTCGATTACTTGTTTTTATAGTGATGATTCATGCTTACTGATTGAGGGCAATTAAGGAATAACGTTGAAAAGATGTAGACAATGAAGAAACAATTTTTTTTGCTGTTTCGTCAAATTTAATTAAAATAGATTGCTTTCATTATTGCGTTCATTATACTGCATTCTGTAACATTAGTCAACTTGAATAACACAATGCATAGTTGCAACACAGCAGCGAATGAAATTGTATAAGTTTGATCTTTCAATTTCCAGCAAGTTTTTACTTTCAATTATCCGATACGTAGTATGTGTAATCAAAGTATTGCGTTAATAAGACATTTTATTTTCGATTTCTTTGAATTTTACATATTTTGAAGCGTACAATAAAGGGGCATAGAAAGAATTTCTGTCTTTGTATTTGGGTATTTGTATATTTGTGGTCAGCCTAATCCCGAACGGGTTGACCTACGATTTTCAACTTTTGCATTCAAGTTAGTGGTTGCCTTGGAACCTATAATTCAGGTTTTCTTCACAATTGCGCTTGAGCATAAAAGATGTTAAACATCATTATGTATGTTAAACAGAATTTTAAAATTTTAATTAGTTCTTTTTTAATTATTTTTTTGATTAATTTATTGTTTACAAAGTGACTTCAAATAAAGATACAGATCTGAAATTTTCAACCTAAGTAGTTTTAGCCTTCTAATTGGACTTTTGAAGAAAAGAATGTTAAAATTTTAATTAGTTATTTTAAATTAATTTTCTTAATTAATTAAAATTTTATTTTTTATTTTGGGCCGGTTTGGTAATATGTTTCACGATATTTATTACATGAGCCAAAAAAAAACTTGTATAAATATATATATATATTTATACAAGTTTTTTTTTGGCTCATGTAATAAATATCGTGAAACATATTACCAAACCGGTGGTAATATGTTTCACGATATTTATTACATGAGCCAAAAAAAAACTTGTATAAATATATATATATATTTATACAAGTTTTTTTTTGGCTCATGTAATAAATATCGTGAAACATATTACCAAACCGGCCCTTTTGTTTAAATGAATGGAAATATATAGAAACGGTAATGGCACCAATCCACGTTTAATTTAAATGCAGTGACCAGTATTATAATCTAATGGAAAGTTGTACGTTGTTTCACAACTCTAGTTGTATATGTGTATTCACAATTTTTACAATCTCATGTATAAGTCTAGCTCAATTATCGTTTCATTAAATTATAAATTTGTGTTTTGTGCTTTTGTTTTCCATAAAATTGAATTTAAAAACTATTTTTTCCGCAATTAAAAAAAAAAAAAAAAAAAAAAAAAAAAAACCCGTTAACGCAAATATGCACATATTTATTAAATTGAATGTATACGATAAATATAGTTCCTTTCCAATAAATTGTGCACTTCATAATGGCTATTGTTCATGGAAAAATTAATAGATGGATAGTAATTATATATATATTTATAAGAGCAATATGAATCTATTACAGCAATTCTTTAGATGACCCACAGGATATTTTGATTCTTTTTTATTGTGGTTTGTTATTCTAATTGTAAACAGATTTGAATAATAAATCAATGAGGAATTAACTAGTTATGTTTTTGTTTGATATAATATTAGTTGGTGGCAAATTTAAAATGGAAAAATAATTCTTTTATCTTGGTCGTATATACATTTAGAACATCAGTGATATAAATACATAGTTAATGTATTTAAAACAATAATTTTCCTTATAAGTTTACCACCAACTTTTATTATATAAAATAAAAAACATGGCTACTAGATGTATCATGGTTTTGCAATTTTAATTTGTTTACGAGTAGAAGAAAGAGCTCAAATGACCTTGCACTATTCTAAAAGTCTTAATAATTTGTAGCATATAAGCATATAAATAAAATAATAATAAAATGCTAAGTAAGTATACTTCGATAGCACTTAGAAATTATTTCATTATTTGTAATAATAACAACATATATTATAAATTCAATGGATAATTAATAATATAGCCAAGAGCCAAACTCTGCATACATGCATTGACTACTGCACAAATCATTTTTAAAATGCATATTACTCCTCGAAATGAAACAATTTCATTATTTTCTTTAATACACTTCTACTAAAGCTAGTTTTATAGTTATGGCTAGTATCTAGGTTTTAACTCACAGTATCAAAACCACTACTGCCATAATTTTTCTCTTTCATTTCAGCAACCATCGTAATACTTTGATGGAGAGTTAAAGAGGGAGAAACGGTGAATAAGGGAGGGAAAAAAAAAAGAGTCCAGGCGAAGATCATTTTCCCTTTTGAAGAAAAGGAAGAAAAAGGATCAAGACTTTTGCTGTAGTAATCACACATTTCCGTTTACTCCCATTCAGGATCGAAGGAGGATCAAGAGATATGAAGTGATTCTTCTCTTTTCGGTGTCAGGGATAGATAAGAGTTTTGCAAGAACGATCTGAACAGGGGGAAAAGACGCGGTAAAATCTTTATCAGCTATTTTGCTTTGACATGCTGTAATATGTTTTGAGAAAAATAATATTTTTTTTAATTATATTTTAATAAAAAATACTCTCTAATACATTTTTATAATACCAATTGTAATTTCTTATGGTTCACCGAAATTAAAATTTATGATGACCAGTTTCAATTTTTGAAATTAAGCTAGTATGATAAACTATTAAGATGTGACTTACACTCAATTTTCTTTGTAAATTTTTATGTTTTATTCTTTTCTAAACATGAACAATATTTTACTCTAAGAGAAATAACTTAATAATCCAAAAAGTTTACTAAGTTAAACTCATCAATAACAATTGATTTAAACTTCGTAAAAAAATGGAGAACGAAAAAAACTAACACTAAAATTAAAAAAAAAAAGAAATAAAGTAGACTTAACTTTTAAATCCTAAAAGTAACAATAGTATTTTAATTAAATACATAAATGTAGGAATAAATAATTTAAATTCTTAAGGAGACTTGGTACCCTACAAACTATTTTTAATTAAGCCTTTAAAATTATAATTTTTACATATTTGGAATTATTACTAATTAAAAACTGAATTTTATTAAAAAAAGTTCACATGGTGCTCTAAATTTTCAAAATTTTAATTTAAAAAAAAAAAAAAAAAAAAAAAAATCATCAAATTTCAAATTTTATCTTCTTTTTCATTTTCAAAATTTTTTCCTGATTTTCTTTAAAAAATATATCTTGTAATATACTTTAACATTTTAGGCTTCGGATTTAGAATAAGTAAAATAGTTTTCGAGAAAAACGAAAATTATTGTACCTATATATAATAAAAGAAGCGTATAAAACGGATATTTTTCAACTTATAAATTTGTAAAAAAAAAATGTCATTTTATTTATAAATCCATACCTGTTTTTGTTGAATAGATATTAAGAAGGACTCGAAAAAAAATTTCAAGTCGTTTCATTAATATTTACTGAAGTTTTAGCATTTTGAGTAAGGTTGGAATTTTGAAAATCACGAACTGAGAAAAATACGTTCGAAACACTGGAAGATGCTATTGCAGCAATGCCAAATTCTCCATAAAAATATAGTTTTTCTGCAATTGCAGTTATCGGATAACTCCAAAACTTACCAGAATAAAGAGGAGGTTCTAAAGATTATAAACACGTAAAAAATAGAAAATTTATATCTTTATTATTTTTTTGTGTGAAAACAAGAGGTACCAAGTCCCTTTAAATGGTAAATGTTTTCTCTTTATTTGCTTTTAAATATTGCGAAATTACTGCTGTGTTCTTAGCAAGTAGTCGGATGTTTCATTAAGGGACTGTAGCAAAGTTAATTTTGAAACAGATTGATTAACTTATCTACTACCCAATAAGGGCTACTGTAGTTCTTTGTGTGTTGTACTGCTGTTAATAAATTAATGATGTTTTAAAACCTAATGACTTCGCAATAAAACTATGTCTTCATTATTCGCACCAGAGTACCTTTTGCACAAATTGGGAGATTGACGTGTGGAATGAACCCTGAACTATTTTTTTAAAAGTCCAAATTCTTCACGATAAACATTTCCAAGTATTTTAATATTTTGTTTAAAAATGCGCCTGAAAGTTTTATCTACTATCATCACACAAGTTTTTCGTCTTCACTTCACAATAGTGTGATACTTCCAAAGTGTCAAGAATTTCACTAATAAACGTTGAGGGCTATCTTAAAGTATCCTTCATCCTGAACCTCACAGTCTACCGCCAACAACGACAGATATAATTATCAAGATAAGTTGCCAAGAAGGAGCTATCTTTACTCGGTAAACCTATGTAATTTAACATTGAACAACTTTTAGAAGGCATTATTATTATACAGTACACTAAGGGTATAAGAAGGAATAATATCATGCTAAGATGTATCGTGAGAGAGAGACACATCAATAAATAATAGCCAAATACTATGGGCTGCATACTTACCTTCTCACTACAGCATTTAAATATTTTTCGAATAACATAAAAATATTTGATAACATGTAGACAGTAGTATTTAAGTTGATAATATTGAATAAAAATTTAGTTTTATAAACGTTACATTGTTACAATGCATGTCACGTGAGCAAAATGTTACAGGATAGCTATAATTTTCACCTTTTTAAAGCCTTCTAGAACCTGTTATAATGAATATAGTTATGGAACTTTGTACACATATTATTTGGACATCTCACAAATAACATACGAAGGGAAAAAAATCATTGGTTGAAATTTTCACCACCAGACGAAAATGTATAACTTTAAGGATTTATATGGAAGTTAACTTTACAGACTAAATCTTATCGGGAAAATCGGAATTGACAATTAAGCTCAAAAAGAACATCAAGTAGAGCAAGTATAGTAAAAAGTAAGTGGCTCCGATTTCGATGAACTAATATGAAAGTGTCAAAAATGGTTCAAAACTTCCCAAACGAGGAATGTCCTTACGTTCCACTTCCAATGTAGTCACAATTCTTAAATTTGGTGCATCAATAAGGGCAATCATAGAAAAAATAAGCTATTTCAATTTTAATAAGTCGGAAAGGAGTCAAACCTTCTAAATATAAAAAGCACTGACAGGGACCGATTTACAAAACCGTTTACTAGAGGCACAATGTAGCAGATTCCCCCCCCCCCCCCTCTTTCACTTCTTTGATGATTATTGGTGTTATTTAAAAATCAATGACATTTTTAATTACCTTCTTGATTAAATTAAGGTCAAGAAATTAATATTTTTAATAAGTTATGAGTTATTAAAATATATTATTATATTATACGGCATTAACCAAATGCTGTGAACAGAATATTATATACATTAATTCAATTTCAATTACATAACTTATGACAAAGTTAAAATTTTTATAAGAATTTTTTCAGGCAATTTGAGGGTACAAAGAACTGGCCTTGCATGCCTTACGGGAAATAATGACCTGAGAATATATGAATGTCATTTGACTCCTTAAATGTAGTTGGTAAAATTTCGAAGAGAAGCACTGGTATTCAGCTAGTTTTTTTTTATATATATATAATTGCTACCCTTGAAGCGTCATTTGAAAAAATATTAAGTCTGTTATTTAAATATTTGTTACACATTTAGCCATGCTTTCCTATTGTGTTAGTAGATCGTACGCAATATTTCATAATAATCTGTTGATTTCTACAAGCTGCCAAGTTCTTCTATATATATAGCCGATTTAATTTTGGTCATCTGTTAAGAAATATTTTTTATTACGATATTAAAATCAAATAAAGGCACTTGTAACGACCAAAAATGTAAAATTATCTAAAGGCTAATAGAAATATTTCTGTAATCATTAAAATATTAAGAGTCATTTTTATCAAAAATAAAGAGTTGATTTAAGGTTGATGGCTTTGTGCAAAAAAACATGTTGCCTAAATCACACAGAAAATAAATTATTATGTTAAAAATAACTATTTCGACTGAATTTTTACTGACTTTGATTATTCTAAGATCACCTATCATTGTTGTACTAATATTAATCTTCATCATCTGAAGAAATGGTAATTTTGTTGAAACTAATCTATTAACAATGGCTTTGATGTCTTTGAAGTTAAAACTTATTTTTTAAAAAATATTTTTCTAACATAATTCATTAAATAAAATTACCTGTCGTGACTTTTTTCATAATATAGTTTAAAATTTTATACTTTTCCTATCTGATACTTTTTTTAAAATCCCATTAAGTAAATATAATTATTTTTCTTGTTTTTATTTTGGTCACGTAAGGGTTTCGCCTATTGTAAATTCAATATTTCATTACATTAGGATTATTATATTTATTCTTGAGGGAATGACGAGTAATTTTGAAGTAGTATAAATGGAAAAATAGTGCTACTTATAAGATGCTGTTTGTAATGTCCTCCTTTTATTTGATGTTTGAAAATTGATTTTTTATAAAAAATACTTTACCTAATTCCTTCAAGTTCAATGTTGAAGTGAAAGGTTGTAGTGCTTGTTACAAAATACATCCCTATGCTATGTTGTGAACTCTATTGGTGAATATAACGCAAAGCCGTCTTCTTTTAAAAAGGAGTATTGTTATACTAAATATATAGTTTTTTAAATTCATCTTAAGTAAATAAGCTCAATAAAATTCATAACAGAAAATTCTAGAAAATTTTTTAGTTTTTATTTACGGAAATCAGTTGTTATTATTAAGAAATTGGTATAAGTTTTAAATGAATATTTGGGCTGAAAACATAAAAAATGAGGTGTTTTATCTTTCTATTATGAAACAAAATGAAACAAATGAATATGCTATTAGTTATCATATTAATTCATTAACATGAAAAACGAAAGATGAAATGCATTATTTGCTAATCATTAATTATTAACATAACCTCATTTCACGTAAGTTAATTTATTAAGGTTTTTAATAACTGGGAAAATGTACGAGGGAATGTTTTTAATTAAAATATAAAGATTTTTTTCTCTTAGTATTTTACAGGAACTAACTTAGGAGTTAATAATTGATGTGTCAGTGTTAAAACTTCGTATTAATTAAGAAATAAAATGCCTTAAATACAAAAGATTAAAGGAAATTATTTGGTTAGTTTATTTACATAATCTTAGTTATCCAATGTTAACTTCGTTATTTATTCATATAATCATATTTAAAAACTGTACAATTACAATAAGTTATAATATTTGCTCGCAGATTTTTACTTTAAGGCATATTATTTTTTAAAAACTCACACTACTACCAGAGTAGACATTAATTATAAAAAAAGATAGATAAAATATTGCTAGACAAACATTTAGAAAATGAATCATTGATATAAATCAGTACTGTACCATTGCAAAAACACTGCCTACAAAATAAGTTGCTTACTACTCTGATTAAAATGTTATAATTGTTATAACAAATGTCCTACTTTTATTTAAAAATTGCAACTTATCAAAATATTTTGAATTTAACATTAAAAACCTTACTTTGAAAAATTTATAGAAATAAAACTAGGGGAGTGAAGCTTTGCTAAACTTTCAATTATACTATAATTCTGCTCACCCATGCTTTAAAACTTGAAATTTATTGGCATAATTAATTATTTGTATCTTGATTTTGCAATTTAGAATTTGTAAAGAAACTTACAAAACTGGGAATATTTTTGTCAATAACTATTTTTATAAATTTTACTAAGTAGGAGAGCTTTATGATATATTTGGTGATAAATGAGGCTGTCATTTTTCATATTTTGATACGAAAAATTACCTCAAAAAGTTACATGGAATTATTCAGAATTCAAAATAAAGGCTTACTACAAATGACTAGTCTAGGTAGCGAACAAGCTATAATAAATTAATTAATAAAAAATTAAAGTCGTCTGTCTCAGTTTCCAGCTTCAAGCACCGGGCATGTTTCCGAAGGACTTTCTTGTTTATCAAATACTACACAGCAGATCACTGTTTTACAGAGTTACTGTCTTACGATTTTCAACTAAATTTTAAATGGGTTTGATTTGATTTTTTATTAAAAATTAAAATTTTCAAAAATGTTTATTTTTTATTTTATTCAACAGTAATTTTTTGCAGAACTTTATTATCAACAGTCATCTACCAATTACGACTTCAGTTATCTTAGTGTAGGGATTTAAGAGAGTCAGAATAGATTTTTTTTTTTTTTTTTGGTAGTGAACTTAAGTATGGGATATCGATAAAGGAATTTTATAACTAAAGTTATTGCAAACTAATAACTGGAAATGACTAAAAATTAAAAATTCATTCATAGAATTCTAATAACCAACAAATTCAAAACATTTTTTAATGAAAATAAATCAAATTATACGTTAAAAAAGACAATTATTAAGAACATTTGATATTTTTGAAAACATTTTATCAATACAAAATTAAGTAACTAATTAAAAAAGATTCAATTTCATTAGAAAACAATTATGCATAAAAATAATTTCATTATAGCATAGAAATTAAATATATAATTTTTTAGCAAATGTAAGAAAATAAATGTAGATATGTGCTTGATACCATCACCTATTTTTAATACTGAACCTCAGATAATTTCTTCAATTTAACATAATTAAAGTTAGGATAAATCAACTGTATATAAAGCACTTTCAAAATGATATTCTACGTTTGCCTCCTTTAAAATAGTTTTTTTATAGTCTATAAATTATATTTTATGGTAATGTCTGTTAAGAATAACAGCTTAGAATTTTTTCGCAGAAAGGATTTTTAAGGAGTAATGTTACCTAGATTACATTTTTGAATGTATTTTTGGCCTTATTAAAACTGTAACAACATATTATACGCATTTATTACACTCAGAAAAAGGAAATCAAGTGAAGAATATAGTATTTTATTAAGTATATTGCCATTATGAATGTCTTCAAAACTATTGAGAATATATTATTTATTAATTAATATATACATGCGTGTGTGATAATTATGATAAAATCGTAATTAACTTTTGAAATTATACAGATGGTGTTTATTAAAGAAAATAATGAAATAGAAACTACATATTTAGTTAGTTACTGAAAAAGAAGTTGCTTTAAATGGTGAACTGTATAAATCAAATTGTTAAAGAAAGCTATTTTTGAATAAAATTTAAATTGCTACCATAATCCTTAAAAAAACATAAACTGAATAAAGCATTAGTTCTAGAAATTAATAGTGATTAATATATTTGTAAAAGTTCAAATATTAAATTCTTTGATAAAATAAAAGTTGGATGAGGTATACATTTTTTTACAGTTTGGAAAGGATCTCTCTATCCAAGATATCTATTTCAATCAATGTTTCGCTGACTTTTTAATCATCTTTGATTATTTACAAAGAATAATTCTTAGACTGCTATAGAATTCGCGATTAATAGGAAGAGACTATTATTTTTAGCACTAAAACTTGTATAAATATTAAATTAGTCAATAAAATGCAAATACTAATAACATAAGTTCAAATTTAAAAGAGTTAAATAGATAACTTTCAACAGTAAAAAAACACCTATAAATTTAATTGAATACTTTTACATTAGAAAATGTTTCACTGAGGTCGTTGCTATAATAAATTTAAATCCTTACGTCAACATCAATAAATTATACTTACTCTTTTACTCTAATTCAAAGTAAACAAATGTTAATTTCAAATTATATTTCTCGTTTCATAATAAAACTCCGCTAGCCATCTCAAAAGTTCCCACAACTTTGTTTAAAAGCACAGGAAATAAGACTGTCTGTCTCCCTTTATTCCATTAATTTAACATAGATCAGACCATCTTCCTCTGTACAACAGAACATTTCGAGAAAATGAAGCTCTGGAAATATTTAAATTTCACATACCAACTCAAAATCCCCTCTTAAAATTGATTACAACATTCTCACAGCTAATATAATGGCTCTCGTATAACGTTTTGATTAATCCACATTTAACCGAGAATGTTTGCAGAAAGAAATTACCATAAATTACACTTAACGTCTCTCAAACTGCCTACAGGAAGCAGTCTGAAGTCACTATTAAGCCTATATTCTCCTATTATTAATCGACTTACAGCAAGCAAGAAGAGTAAGCAAGCAGTTTGTGTAATATTTACCGCATGTGAGCGCTACTGACATCAAATATTAAATGGAAGTGTTTTAGAGCCTTATATTAAATTTATGCTTATCAACTTTTCTCAAGTGGTTTTTTTTGGGGGGTGGGGGAGGAATAGATTTTGGCTTGTCATATAAAAGAGATTTGAAAAGAAAATTGATTTATTATTATAGTAATATTTACATGTCTGCGATTTTTTGCTATGAAACGAATGCTAAAAGAGTTCATGCAAGATTTCAATTTTTTATTTTTTTATTTATACTTTAGCTAATTAATAGAAATTGTATAAGCTGTAAGTTAAGCATTCAGGGTAAAATCGAAAGTGCATATATGGGGCAAGAGAGTTTTCGCATGCTGGGTGTCTTAAGTGTAATTGTTAAAACTGCGTATGTGTACTGTGTATGGTAGGGTAGAACCCGCCAAAGTGGCTATGTGGAAGTGGGAAATGGGTTTACAGGGACTGTGATGTCGAGCAGAAAAGAGTTGAACTAGTTCTGCTAAATGTCCTCAATCAGCTTCAGATGCCTGATCTGATTTAATTGCCATTTCTCGAAGTTATTAGTTTGGTTTTCGATCATCCTAATACAAACTAAATAATCAGTTTGTATATTTATTACTGTAAAATTAAGAAAAAGTACTGTTTTAGAACAAAATTATTTTGAAAGGGTTGTATTTAGGGTATAAAATTCCGTTGGTGACTTAGTTACAAAAATCTATTTTAACGACTGCATAGTTCTGATGGGTTGTTAAGGTATTACTTTTAACAATCCTTCAATCGGCGTAAATTGGTCCTTTTTCCCGTCGAATTATCATAGTACAGTCCTGCATAAAAGTTTAGACACAACACAAAATTGGTGTTTTATAAAATAGTATTCAGACAGAAGATTTAATCTTTATATTACTTGATAATATGCACGTATTACATTAAAAATAGAAATTTGAAAATGAAAAACCAATAAATCTGTAACGAATTAGTCGCAAAAATAACAAAAACGACAAAAATCCGAATCCGTTGCACATAAGTTTAGGCACAAATTTAATTTTTATAAGCAAGCGACAAGTTTTAGTAATCAATTAAGCTTTCAAGTTGTTTTATCAAATCTAAAACATGATTTTTCATTAAAAGCACAAGTTTTTTAAAGCTTTCAGGCTTAATTCCATACTACGCCTTTTCAATGGCTTCTTTAAGTTAAAAAATGGTGGAATACTGCTTTCCAAAAGTATACAACTTTTGTAAGGTTTCCCCATACACTTTCCATAGGATTACAGTCAAGACTATTAGCAGGCCAATCGATAACCAGGATTTTCTTTGGCTCTAAATCACTTTTTCTTTGACATGGATGTGTGGATGGAGGCATTTTCTTGATGAAATTTCCAGTTAGGTCCACTTAAAAGCTCATCAAATGTTAGTAAATTATTTTCTAGAGCTGCCTTGTAGGTCTCAAAGTTTTGCTTTCCCTTTAAAAACGCTAAGGAAGTTTGGCCGTTGAATCCAAATCCTCCCCAAACCATGACTGAACCTCCACCTTGAAGTCGGCTAAACTGAGTTACAGGATCTTTATGAAGATCATGCCAGTACTAGGAAAATCTTTTTGGACCATCTAGGTACCATTTTTTTTTTCATCACTAAAGACCACCTGTAGTCATTCTTCACTGTATGACATGTGCTATTGAGCCCAATTCAGTTTTGCTTCTTTGTGATGAGACTGCAAACGCGGCTTGGGTTTACGTTTTAATTTTTTAAAAAAACCCGCACTCCACAATTCTTCTACGTAAAGTTTCCCGTGAAACTTTAATGGCAATTATATTTTTGATTTGATTTGCAGAGTAATGTTGATTTGAAGCCAATTTTATAATTTGTCGATCATACCGTTTGCTGGTCGTTCGAGGCCTTCCAGATCGTGATTTTGGTTGATCTTGGTCACCGTGTGCTAATACCTCATTTGGAATGATTTAATGCAATTTAAATATCAGAAATTGATTTAACTCTGACCTTTAACTTACAAATTCTTAAAAACTTTACATACGAAAATTGCGCAGATTTCGGCATCATTCAAACGAGTGGAACTAACTTCAAACCTTTTATAGCAACTTAAAGACACTCCCATTTGATGATGCGATCACATCCTTTCAAGAATTTACATAAATCATACGTTTGTGCTTATACTTTTAAGGCATGAAAAGTTTGCAAAGTTTCAACTTGTTGATGTTAGATAATTTCATTTCATTTTTCCTTGATATTTTTATACCTTTCACTTTTTCCTCATGGCTTTAAGAAAATATATTTAAAAAAAAAAAAAGAAAAGTAGTGAACTATTGCTTTTTCGAGAATTGCATCTGTGTCTAAACTTTTGTGCAGGACTGTATAAAAGGACATCCAATTTGTAAAAGCACGCCGAAGAATTATCCTTAATGCAAACAGTGCAAATGACGGGATGGAGTTTTTATCAACAGTTCATTAGTTTGTAAGCATGGGTGGGTATGATGAAGAAATTAAAACAATAAAAAGGTGTTTGACTGATTGCGTTATAAATATACAAAAAATGTAATTTGAAAAATGGATATAATTTTTTTATACATTAGGTCCAAATAAAGGTAAATAAATTGATTCTTTAATATTAATTCCATCAAACAATTTCTTAAATTTTTTTGTAGAAGACTAATGCAAAATTTCCTTTTTTTTTTTTTAATGAGAGGGATTTTGGTTAACTGAGAAAACTAGGTTGCGTTTTACTGAGCATTTGCGTAAAACTTTATTTTCCTTTCATTGACTGCTGAACCTACGCGGCTATTTTGTAATTAACAAACGTTGGACGCTTGTTAATGGAGGATACATTAACTGTTTCGAAAATTTGGAGCAAGTTCACTTCCCGATTTATTTAATTTTTTTTTTAATTACTTTAATGGATTTCTGTAAAGAACTCAAAATATATATGTGTTCAAAACAAAAATGATGAAAACGAAGTGATTGTGAAAAAGAGGAATATATGTTAGTGTAGAAATAGTTGTAATACTTTGCATTTTTTCTTTTAGTAATTTTTTACAGCTGCTTTTATAAATTAGATGTTTTTCTTTCAAACCGATATTCTTATACAACTCACTCAGAAATAGATACTCGCTATTGTATCATTTTAGACTGAAAATGTACCTACAACTTTTTATAAAGAAAGTATGACACTCTAACTCTAAATATATTAATATATATTTTTGCACATAGGGACAAATAAATATCACCATGCATTTAATTAAATCGATAGAAAAAAAAAGAAGAAAAAAAAGACATAATTTTGAAATTCTTACACATTCTTTTAGTAAACAAAGACTCTTTATACTTTCAAAAATTGAAAATAATTTCAACATTAAGAACATTACTATCATACATAATAATCATCAATTAATTAAAAAAATATTGCAGTGCTTTTTTTAACTTTACTTATTATGATACTTTATTAAAGCTAATAGAATTTATGTATTTTATTTTCATCAATTATCAATAGAATTTATGTATTTTATTTTATTCTCACTTATCTTACGTGTAATCTAGGGTAATAATGCTTTGATCATTTCCCCCCCCCCCCCCAACTTTTTTGCATTTCTCTTCGTTTTGAAGAATCCTGAATTTAAAAGAGAGGTGTAGAAAAAAAAAATGTATATTTGTCTGTCTGTGGTCAGCATAACTCCTGAACGGATTGACCTATAACGTTCAAATTATGTGTACGTGTTAGTGGTGGCCATGGGACCTGCAATTAAAGTTTTCATTTAGAGGGCACGTGCGTATGAGGTATCTGCTATTGAAAAATTTATGTTTTTCAGCAATTGCCAAAAGCGGCTCTAAATATTTTGATAAAAATAAAGCAAGGAGTAGTGCTTTTTAAAGTGCTCTAAACATTTCCACCTCAGAAATTTTTGTAGAAATCCAATTGAGGCATAAAAAGTTGAAAAACGGATGCCTTTAACACAGAGTTCTCTTCCCTTGAGCATCACCCATCAACGGCGGTTGATCTCTGTTTCACTTACAAGAAAGGATAATGTAATATTTATAGAAAAACATATTTCCGATTTAGCCATTTTGGTGGTATTTTTCTTTGTCAATGCAATAATTATTGCCAACAATATTGACAAACTAGCTATTTTTTTTTTAAATAATGAAAATATGAAAAAGAAAAGGGTCAATTACTCCATTCCATAAAAAATTTAAATGCTATGACCAGCATTAAGTGTAATTGAAAGTTGTGCTATGTTCCACACCCCTTATAAAACAATTAAAATATTTTAAAGCCGCTAAAGAAACGTGTGGAATAAATAAGTTTGATGTAAATTAGCCTGATACACAAAAATATTTCTATCCAAGATCTACTGGTTCGAAATCTTCATCGCCTCTATAAAATGTTTCCTAATGCAGTGAGGGGGTCACGACCCACCGATTGCTTCTCAAATAGGTAAAGATAAACGACATTGATGGCTCATTTATCTTTACCTCCATCACACATCACTTAGTGCGTGAAGTAAATGGTTTGTAAGAAGTGTGTAATGCACTTTTTAACAGTTTCGTTTGGTCACGTTTTCTATTCTTTGAGTGAAGAGTTACTAGCGACATTTATATCTTTTTATTCTTACAAATGACTAAAAAGCAACACAGTCGTGTTGCCAGGACAACAGAGTTTTAATACAATACGACGGAGTGGAGAAACAATTTACCGCGGTCGGTTTGTCATTAATTATCATCAACAAGGTTGCTAGCATTCTCGACAGCCTTTTAAATTACACGCCTCTATTATTATGAACGCTCGTATTAAAATGCTGGGGCTAAATGCATAAAAAGCGTAATAAAAATGACGGAATGCAGCTTCGAACCAGAAGACTACTACAATGTTGCCATCCTCAAGTAGGTAAAAAAGTTAATTATTTTTCCATCTTTACGAGCGAAAAGTAACTCGTTTTTTAAGGCATCCAATTCTTTATTCTTCTAGAGAAAGAAAAAAAAGTAAAGTCTGGAAAAAAAAAAAAAAAAGAAAAAAAAAACATGTGCGAATTATGTTTTTAGGTTTCCGTAAGTGTATATAAATGGCATTTAATGTTTCTTTATTTGAAGATGGGATTAGAAAAGAAAGAGAAAGTTCATGAATAGTATTTGGGGAATACGAGGCTGTAGTGGTAGTGTTTACTAGTAAATGAATATTTGAATACATAATTGGATTTACATAACTGTAAATTCGGTGTTGATTAGATAGCTAGTCTAAATTGTGTTGGATTTTTATGTGTTTACTAATTTTTTAAGTCTATGGTAAGAATGCACAGAGACACTGGCTGTCACCGAAAGCTTGAGTTTTATATTATATAATGTGTAATTTAAATTTCATTGGTGTGTTAGGAATAAAAATTGATATTTAATAAATTGTTGGTATAGTAAGCAAAAGAAGAAAGAAAAATCAAACAATGTTTACACCTTTGGTTCTAAAAGACTTACAATTTTGCGGTTTTCATTGTAATTTGTTTACTATTATTTATTTGTTTCGTGTAATTTTTTTTTCTTATGGAGCTTTTGAATAGATAAATGAAACACTAACTAAATATTAAAATTTCAACAAGAACCTCTTTTCTTACCCGTTCTGTCAATTTGGCATGCTTCGTTTACCCTAAATATATGATTTCACTTTCTTCTGTTGAAAAACACATCAGTTATGAGCTAAGGGTAAATCTTAATATTGCTTAATAAGCGTAGTTAAAAGGTTGCGGGGGGGGGGGGGGAGATGGGGGGGGGGGGGAGGAAAGTGAACCCTCGCGTGTTTCAAGAAGCTACAGGATTTTATCTAAAATTACTCGGATACTACTTAGATTTATTGTGCCATGTTTAATAACATGCTACTACAAAATTAGTAAAGCAACTCAATTAGATAGGAATTTTAATGTAACATAATTTATTAACAAAGTTGCATGTGGGCTAAATTCTTATGCATTCTAGGTAAGGTCGGAAACCAAAATTACAGAAATGTATTATGTTTGATAATAAAATTGACAAACAAATTGTTACGTTATGGTTTTATCTGACATTGATACATTTTTTATATTAATTAGATTAATCCTTTTTCCTTTATGTATAAAAAATAACTATATATAAGGAAAAAAGGATTAAAATTCTTATTCAATTAATAAAATTCCCTTTATGAAACTTTGTGTATATTTTTTAGCCTCACAAAAACATTGCATACGATTACAAACATTCTAAATCACTTTATTATCTGCAATCGATGAATTTAAAAAAATAAAAAATTGAGTCCATCATTATGAACACTCATAATATTTTTGCTATATAACTGTAAAAAAAAAATGTATATCATATTTAAATATTAATGTGTGAGCATCTGAATTTACTATGAAAAATATAAAAGTTTACCACCTATGTTTCCAACAGTTTGAAAGGATAAAATAGAAACTTAAATTTACATTGCAACACTTTTGTTTTACTTCAGTTGAAATATTTAATTAATTTCAAGTGTAATCTTGTATACGGATTGTTCTCTAAAAGTAGCCATTTTACCTTTTTGCTAGAATATTTAAAACCAACTAACCTGTTATTAAACTGTCAGAAAAGTCGTGACAATATAAGTTTTCTAACAAACTTCACACTGAAGATTACCCATAACTATGCAGAAAGTGTAACGAAATAAAATATAACTAACAAGTTTGAAAGTCCTCTATTATTCTTTAGTTAGTTTAAAACTGAAAACTCAACATCCGAATCATCAATTTTCCTTTCCGATAATACTAAAACTCGTTCACTAAAACTTTGACAAAATAAAGGCCCTCCAAGAAGGTGAGCCCAAGAGATAAAAGGAAAATAATCAAAATAATGGCCATTAAGTGCGCTCAAAACTGACTTGTTAGAACCCTAATTAAGACAAGAAAATTGCACTCATTATATATCCTAAGTAGAGGGTTACTCTTCCGTTGTTTCACTGTTAAAATGAAGCAATGATTGGGTGCGCTTGTCATTGAAAATGTAGAAAGAAGAGAAAAAATCGGCCAATTTGCGAATACTTTTTTGCAACTTCGTTTGTGCTTTGGATTAAGATCGTAAACCAAGTTGAAAAAAGGAGGCACTGGATTTCATGGAATTTCGATATAATGTGAGCGGATAAAGTTTGGAAGAGTGGTTATTAGTTGAAGTAGAAAGATTTCTCTCTGAATTACATACCCAAGGAGGTTTTTTCTTTTGAATTTCATTTTCTCTTTATAATTATAATAAAAGCTGTTTATTAAGTTTCCGTAAATGAAAAGGGGAACAATTGGAAATTGAAACATTTAAATTGAGTTTTGGTATATTTAAGTATTAATTTTGTAATATTTATGTATTAGTTTTTCATATTAAGCAAAAATGAAACATACATTTCTCAAGGTTTTGTGAGTGTAAAAGTCAATTTGCTCAGAATTCCATCAGATAACTGCATCAATAAATAGGAATTATAGGGAGAGAGGAAAAGAGAGAGGGAGAGAAACAGAGGAAGAGAATGAGATTGAAAGAGATAATTTATGAATGGTAGATTTACTGTAATAATATTTCACGTTTATTGATAAACTTTATATAGCATAAGCATGAAATTTTAATGACAATTAATAACTATCAGAATTCAATACAAAAATACGTGGCATGTAGCTCCAAGAGAATTAAAGAATGTTTAATTTGAGCTCCTGTCTGCAAAAAATGAAGTATTGAGATGTGGCGTTCAAGAAATAAAGCACAATTTAAATAACATATTCAACTTAAAACTCTCTACACTTAAAACGTAAGAAAACGTTTGAAATTTAACATTTAGTTTATGTCTTTTACTCTTACTATAAAAAGTATAAAATCGTAAAAAGCGGCCTTTTTAAGAAATAGTTTATAACTTGAAAACCTTATGCAAAATAAACATTTCCATGATTTAAAAACTCACAATTGTATACTTTTTATAGGGAGACGATCCCTCTAGTACTCAGCATCTAACATATGATGTCACTAAAGGCACTTGTAAATAAGAAACTGTGTACAAGTAAAAACTTTGTATAAAGATATCTCTATGGCTTAAAATACTATGCATATTGTAAGTGTTTTTATGGCTACAATTCCTCATATTCTCAGTAGCAAAGAAATGACGCCCCGATGCATCTTCTAAGGAATAGTGTACAACTAAAAAAATCATATAACTAAAAAAATCATATGTTACTTAAATCTCACTTTAGTTTAATATTTTACAAGTGTATCCTTTGGAGACGATTAATCTAACTCTTATTACCATAGAGCTGAAGTACCGAGATGTGACTTACAAGAAATAGCATATAATCTAGAAACCTTATATGACTAAGCGCTCTCTTTATCTTAAATCTCTACAAATGTTATACATTCATTACAGAGAAGATGACTCTATCTCTCAGCATAGTAGATTTGATCTCGTCCAATGTAGTTTGAATGAAATAACATATTGGAAGGAAAGAGGTTATAGCGAGGAAGAGAAACCTAAGATTTAAAGGAGTTTTATTCAATTACCCTGTTAATTTTAATTAGCCTGTTAATTTTGCTCGTTTTGGAAGTTTAATTTGTTGTATGGTTTACGATGTACTACTTGAAATATTAATTCTCATTATAAGATTAACAGTTTAGCAACAGTCTTTTTAATATGAAAAAAATTAATTTGGGTTAACAATTCGTTCTAATATGTACCGAATAACTGCGTAATGTAGGGTACCTAGAATGAAAGGGCTTGGGGGTACATTTAAAATGAAATAAATCTCTTATTTGTTGAATTAAATGAAATATTAATTGAAACACGTATTTATTACAGAGCAACTGTTACGGCTGAAATGAAGACCGATACATATTAATAGCCAATTCGTTAAAACATAATTTTCCACTAACATCGCACTTGAGCCGATCAAATGGTATAGTAGTTAGAGTGCAAGTTTCTAGACCTCGAGGTTGCGGGTTCGAGTCTCGTGTAAGGCATGGGTGTTTGTAAACGTATATTGGCTTGTCTAATGACGAATGTTTTGGCGCATTTTAACCCTCGTGTTGCCAGATAATCTGAAAACAACCAACCAACCAACATCGCACTTGAAAGGGTGGTTTCATCTTTTTCTTCTTTGGCTTTTTCATCCGCGGGTAGTGTGCTTAGATTTATCTCACTACATCTTATCTATCGTTCCTTTGCTTGAGTTGATAAGTTAGAACAATAAATACATTCGACATCTTCAGCAACCAAGGGTTTGTAATCAACATCATTTTCATTTGCTTTTGGGTTCCAAAGCCTATTTAAAAATATTGCAATAATTAGGAAATTGCATGGAGTATGGTGAGATACAGTGAATAAAATTTTTCCACTGTTCCCATTCAGGTATATCTTACGTTACCCATAGCAAACTCCAAATTATGACAAGTACAGTTTTATCTTATGTAGTTTTTCCAACAGATCCGACGTTGACCCATTTGTATGTAACATAATTAGTATATTTTCATGATATTGACGTAATTGGTATACTATACAAGACTTTGCGAGAATATGCAGATAAACTCAATTTAAATTCTATAAATATTTACACAAATCCCTAATTTCTTTTATAAACTTACACCTGATGCAGAAGTAAGTCACTGTTTATGGACATGGAAGTCAATATACAGTTCATTGGGAAAGGGCATTTGCCATATCAAGTGTTAGTTGTTGCAAAGTACCGCAGGTATCCAACGTTACTTATACCTTATGAATGGAATATATTTTCTAGGTAGAAAATATTTCTAACTCTCAATATCCAAGAGATAATGACACTAAGTTCCCCAACAAAAAAATAGCGTTCAACTTATAAACCATGTATAACTGCTCTCCAATTATTTAGGAGAAAATCCCTCTAATCCAAAAGATTAATGATCGAACTACGGCCAGAAATAGTGTTCAACTTAAAAAAAGTAAAATTATATCTAACCTAAAACCCCCAAAATGTTAGATATTTAGTATGGAGACGTTCCCTTTAACTCTCAGCAGCCAAGAGATGAAGTCGCGAGATGCGGCCTCCAAGAAAGAGATCCTGTCCCCTAGGGCGCACTTATTTTCTTTTTTACTCCCTCATGTACGACCAATAACTCCGACTTCCAAGCCAGCGAGAGAGGGTTAGAAAAGGATAAGAAAAACAAAAATAGTCCCGTTCCTTCTGGTAACAATGGGCTGTTTTAGAAGAGACATAATTATTATCGGAAGTTTTGCGCTAAGGCAGTTTGAGACCTGTCCCTAGGGCTTCACTGTTGGATTTGATGACTACGTCACAAAAGCAAGAAGGAAACCACTCTCTAAGTGAATTTAAAGAAGTAATGGAGGGGACAATTAAATCCGGGGTATGCCAGATAGGTTGACTTGGGTGGAATACGGATGAAATGTTTGTTTTCTTTTTAATCAGTTGGTGGAGTTGGAAAAGCTCAGTAATAATAATAATCCGAATTGGTTCACTGAATATGATTTGTTTGATGTACTTTCAGGTATATTTCTGATCTTAGAATATTAGTTACAAAGAGTTTTCAAGTTAATTGTTAGAGAGTAGCCGTTTAAATGTTTAGTGTGTAAAATTACAAAAGATTAATGTATAATGTCCAAAATATTTAAGATTAAAGGTGTAAAGGTTTTATATAAAATATTGCATACGAGGTGAAAAAGTGTCTCAATTGAAATGCTGCACATTTAAGATAAATAGAAATTAGTTCTATATTTAGAAAATTATAATTGAAAATAAAATAACTTGGGGAACAAGTACATGCAGGTCATTTAAAGAAGAAAAAAAAAAAAAAAATATATATATATATATATATATATATATATATATATATATATATATATATATATATATATATATATATATATATATATATATATATATATATATATATATATATATATATATATATATATATATATATATATATATATATATATATATATATATATATATATATATATATATATATATATATATATATATATATATATATATATATATATATATATATATATATATATATATATATATATATATATATATATATATATATATATATATATATATATATATATATATATATATATATATATATATATATATATATATATATATATATATATATATATATATATATATATATATATATATATATATATATATATATATATATATATATATATATATATATATATATATATATATATATATATATATATATATATATATATATATATATATATATATATATATATATATATATATATATATATATATATATATATATATATATATATAAATATATATATATAAATATATATATATATATAGCGAGTCTTTTTTTAATGTGTAGTTCGTTTTAATTGAATTTTTGAACTTTTTCTATACTTGTCTTTGTTGTCATTTGTCCCAATTTTCAAAGTTGTGACCGAACGGGAAGTGGTACATTCGAATATCCCTCGTTTGGAACGTTTAACCCCTTTTCGACCCCTTAAAATGGGTTAATAGCTATCGGAATAGCTTACTTTTTCTATGTTTACCATTAGTAATATATGCACCAATTTTCAGAGTTCTGACCAAATGCGAAGTGGGACATTCGAATATCCCTCGTTTAGAGCGTTTAACCCCTTTTCATCCCCTTAAAGTGGGTTAATCGAGATCGGAATAGCTTACTCTTTCTATGTTTACCATTGTTAATATATGCACCAATTTTCAGATTTCTGACCAAATGGGAAATGGGACATTCGAATATCCTTCGTTTGGAGCGTTCAACCCCTTTTCGACCCCTTAAAGTGGGTTAATCGAGATCGGAATAGCTTACTTTTTCTATGTTTACCTTTGCTAATATATACACCAATTTTCAGAGTTCTAACCAAATGGGAAGGGGGACATTCGCATATCCCTCTTTTATAACGTTTAACCCCTTTTCGACTCCTTAAAGTGGGTTAATCGAGATCGGAATAGCTTACTTTTCTATGTTTACCATTGCTGATATATGTACCAATTTTCAGAGTTGTGGACATGTGGGAAGTGGGAGAATTAGTGAGGAGTGACTGAGGGCTTTGCCTTATATATAGAGAGATTTAAAATATAGCAATAAAAAATAAACGGCAAACTGTTTAAAATAATATATAATGTATATTGAAAATCCTTTTCAGTTAAAATAAATGTATGCCATACATTTTTTAACGAACCAATTAAATTATTTTATATTGGTATGAAAGTTAAAGAGAAATCTAATTTTTTTTTTGTTGAAGAGAGGGGGGGGGGGGGGAAAGAAGGAAAAAAATAAATAAAAATAGTTGGAATTCCTAACGCTGCGCTAAACATTAGAATCTTTATTTTAGAAATTTTTATGTTTGCATTATTTATTTACCTACAACTGGTAATGAAATTAAATATTTTTTAGAATACACAAGGTACTGGTTTTTCTTTTAGTATACTTGCTTTTTAGAGATATTTTAAAAATTTAACTTTTATTTGTTCAATTTATTGGGTCAATTATTTTACGATAATTGAATTTTTATTTGTTTTCTTATCACAGAATAGCAAGTTGAATTATAAAGTTAAATGAAATCAAACATCATTGTGTATGTAATCATTTGTGTAATTAAATTATTTAAAACTCTCAGCTCTAACTGATCGAAGTAATCCTTACTTAAAAAATAGTATTTAAATATAATTAATGAAATAAGAGACCACACATACTGAAAAAATGACACTGTACTGCTATTGAAAATAAAACAAAGACTAATTACTAATATTGATCTAACACAATTCTAAAATAGTCAAAATTCAGGATCTTAGTAAATAATATATGAGGTTGTTAACAACATAAATGTTAAAATAACATTATAATGCAATCGTATATACATTTCACTATTTCTAGAATTATTTACTACATTTTTCTACTTCTAGAATGCTTTTAAAAATTGTCTAAAGGCAATTAGTCACGCATGGTATAAACAGGTTTCATTAAATAACATAATTTCATAAAAATCTTAAAGAAAAAATGTGCAAAACATATTTTACAGAGTTCTGTTTTTTTATTTAGAGAAGTTTACAAAATCAAGAGTATTTACGCTTAAGTTATGTTGAAAAATCCTATTTAAGATAATCCAATTAGAACAAATTACTTGAAGTGAGAATAAAACGTTCGTTTTAAAAACAAATCCATTTTACTCATTTTAAAGAACATTTAATATGCATACCTAAAATTTCCACGACAATCTTAGCAAGAAGATAATTCGATCTCAAAATTAATAAATTTTATTAAATATATATTTTTAAATTATCTTTAAATAATTTATTTTGAAATATTTTTAGAGACCACACGTAGATTGAAATTATATTATATTTTATAGTTTGCATTACTTAAAAAATTCTTAAGAAGTACTTCGGAAACTGCTTAAATTTTGAAACGACCCATACTCATGGTTTACGGAAAACTATACTTTCTCTCTACAGTAAGTTGACAACTTGGCTTTTCTACTCCACATCATTTTCCTTTGACACTTTGAACAGTTATGCTTTCGCAGTTCCGCAAGCATCATTAAAAAGTATTCTTGAAATATGTCACTAGTGGGAGCATCGTGTGATGTGTCTTCTTCTAAACTTATGTGAGAAAAACTCGGTTTTGATGGAGTGGGCACCATGTCGACTACTCTACTGTTCAGCAGGAATATTTTTGGATGGAACGCGGCTGGATCTTTTCTTTCTTTTGTTGCATTTATATACATGCTAATATAAAGGGTATTGGTTATATGTGGTATGTTCTTAGTAGTAATGTTTTTAGGCATTAAATTTTGGTACCAGGCGAGAAGAAATCCTTTAAGTCAGTGATAAAGCTTTGAAATTTAAAGCTATTGTGTTTCGCTAGTTGAATTTGTATTTAGTTTTATACGTCGTTATGCGTATATATTTATAATTATCATGAAAGTTTGTAGAAAATTTGCTAAAGATCGATATAATATTTTAAAACTTTTTTTTTAAAGATAGCATCATTTGTTGAATTAATAAGTCTAAATTAGGTAATAATAGGTATAATAGGCTAAAATAGGTATAATCGCATTTTATCTAGAAATCAAAAAGTGTAATTATAGGACAGCTATATTTAAACAGACACTTTATTAACTATGTGAACCTCAGTAGTAATTGGCATATCTTCATAACAACGTGTATTACTGTTAATACCATAAGGAAAAGATCTTTGAAAAATTTTAACCATTAGAAATTAGTTGAAGTTTTCGTAAATGAAGCTTCAAGAACAACACTTCAAAGAAAAACAGTTATTTGACAGATATTCAAAGCTTTGTAAGATTGGTTTAGTTTTGGTCTACATTTTCGTTCACACCTGATCATTTTATATTAAGTCTGTAAAATTAACTTCTATATATACTTTTGAAGTATATTTCACAGTAATGGCGAAACGTTTTTTTTCCCTTTTTCTATTTCAGATCATTTTCTTATTGTCTAATTTGTAAGCATACCAGGTTTTATGAACATATGGTTCATTAGAACACAATTAAGATGATTCTAAGCAGGTAGTTTAAATATGTTTTCTTAGTACTTTGAAAAATTCATTAATAATTGCAACAACATTTTCAAAATGAAATTAAAATAAATGGCAGGGGAAAGTTTTTTTTTTCCAAACCATCCCATTTGCTAACTTTAATTAAGCAAAAAAAATAAAAAAAATATTCACCTACAGTTTTTGATTAGAAAGACATTAAAAAAATATTGATAATTCTAACAATATAAAGTATTTTGAAACTGCATTTTTAAAAAAATATCACATATGAAAAGTAAGTGCTTTAAATTTTATAATATCTTTAATTTTAAACAAAGTTATACAATTTCCCTACAAAAAACCCAATTGATTATATTTCATTAAAACAATCGAGTAAACACACGTCTAATAAATAGCTCCATCGTACTCACCTCTTATCGATTCATGAATAAATTCAAGTGCCTTTTGAAACAACCAAACGGATTACTTCGATAAGACAAAAGAACCTCTCCACGTTATAGATTTAAAGTGAAAGGATTCAGCAGATAAAAGTAGTTGAAATAATGATCCAGTACTCAGGTGGTCAAAGGCAAGATACCTCTCCACTTTTCTCTCGATAACCTTTTTTTTAACTCCAATTTTTATTTCTGTCATTCCGAATAACAACCCCAAATGGCAACAGTTTTGTAGTTACTTTCAATCATTTCAGTTTCCAATATTTGGGCAATTCAAACCCTCGCTTTCTTTCTGCTTCTTTTCTTCCTCTATCGAAAATATTGTTCCCGTTTTATTTTTCCCATCCAGTTCCTTGTTATTTTATCTTGCCTTCCGCTTTTCTTTTAAGAGCTGAACAGTTAGGGCTTCAGTTTTCTTATTTCTACCCCCCTTCTCCGCTGTCCTTTACATTTGTCTCTTTCCTTTAAATCTTTGAGCGGTGTTTTATTTTTTGCTGTCTGTCGGTCCGAGCAGTAGATCTGCTCGTTCTTGTTCTTTGATCGGCAATTTACTTGGAAGGGATGATACAGGAGAGTAAAGCGAATGGATGCTGAGGGTAAGAACGCTGTTTTCATCAAAAACAAAACAAGTACAAATTATTTTAGTTCAAGAATACTTTTATTTCAGGGGATCATGTGAGAAGATGAATTTGATGTATTAAATACTTTAAGTAACAAGGAGAAAGTTGGCTTTGTATACAATTTATTATATTACTAAATTATTTGATGTATTAAATACTTTAAGTAATAAGGGGAAGTTGGCTTTTTATACAATTTATTATATTAATAAATTATACAATATACTGATTGATATTTTGATCACACATTGGCGTAATAGTTGATGAATCTTTTACTGACATGTGACTACAATAATATAAGGCAACATTTGTTATCGATTGATACTATCCAAATGGTTTATTAAAAAACATTAATTTTTGACAGAAACTAACTTTTTAGTTTTAAATTGGAATTTATTAAACTATTTGCGGGACAATTGTAGTGATTGACATTTAAAAAGTTTATTTTTTATGTTTCATTATTTTTATCTCTATAACATTAGAGTGCACAATATATTTTAACTAGCGGGGATAACTTTGTATCACTTTTGAAGATATTATAAAATTTATATTTTATAATCTTTGATAGTTTTAATTGGCCCCTAATATGACGTAGATATAATTTCAACTCCCAGCTAATAAAAAAAAAATAAAAAAAGTCGAAACATTAAAAAAAAAAAAAAAAAAAAAAAAAATCGAATCATGAGAAATGGGTGATTTTTTTTTTCGATGGCGCAATTTACCCCATCAGTCATTCTGACTTCTTGCCACAATTGTTTTGTTCCTTGAATTCCATCGACATAATTTTGTGACACGCATATTTTAATCCCTTAGCATTGCCTTCTATACATTTTTTTTATTTGAAGCTGTGAAAAAAATTTGTGACTGTAAAAGTCAGCTCTATAGTACTTTCATAGCTCTATGCTGAGATAGCGGGTTATTTTTGACTCAATCAGCTCTTTGCAATGTTTCATTTGTGTAAGTGCAGTTAAGACGGGGAGGGGGGGGGGAGCAGAAGGCAATTTTTGATTTGCCCTTATTTTTTTTATCATCTAAGTTTTAACTCGTAAACAAACTAACAATAAATATTTATGCAATTTCTTAAATAATATAATAATCAAAAATAAAATTTAACTTTCATTCATAAAAAAAAAAAAAATACGACACAGGCGAGGCCTACATGGATTTTCAAAATAATAAAAAAGGCACATACTAAAATGATGATCATATTGCAAGTTTTTGTGGAAAAGGTAAACACTATTGGATTACGATCGTCCAATTTTTGGACAAACAGCATTTGTGCAAATTTATATTCTAATACTATAAAATGGCGTAGATTTATATCTAAAATTACAATTCATTCACGTATACAGGGAAATGTTAAACCATTGCGTTAAATTAGTGTGTTGGAAGTAGCCTTTTACTTAAGGAATTGTATGCAAACAAACTTGTTTGATTGAAATTAATTGTTCTCTAAAAACCTTTGTTCATGTTGAAGATTTAAGGAAGTTTAGTCCATAGAGATTTAAACTACTGAATTTAAGAGTGACTTAAGTCAGTATGAGTGCCCATTTAGTACTAAACTTCTCTGTTTAGAAACAATAATATTGAGCTCAATTGTTTTTTTTTATCGATTAATTGAGGAAAGTAGTTTTACCTTTGTTTCTGAAATAACATTAAATAACATGTATTATTTAGTTAAAATCCAAACATTCAATAAGAATGTAAAATTTTTCAAACAGTTTTATATTAATTTCTTTTTTATAAATGGTTTGGATTATTGTTTCCAATGTAAAAATCACAGTCAGTCTATCAGCAACAAAGCTTCATATTATTGTCTACCCTATCTGCATTTAAATTGTTTTTAAGAAATGCATATTGATTTCTAAATACTTACGCTCTGACAATAGTAAAGTTATAGTTTTCAAAATCTGTCTGTAAATAACTTTCAACGGATATTTATTATTGCAATTTCAATTATTAAAGCTCAAAATATACTAGAATATCAACGAAAATAAATATTTTATTTAAAACTAGTTAACTTACTTTATTGAAGGCAAGGTAAATTTTAGATTCGTTATTAGTTCTATTATAATATTACAAGTATTTTAGTTACCATTTATAATATTACAAGTATTTTAGTTACCATTTATAATATTGCAAGTTTGCTGAAAAGTTGAGAACTAAAAAGATCATTCAAATATGAGAATAGTCTAAACTATATCTAGATGTTATTCAAATATCTCTTGTTTCCAATTCAGAAAAATCAATTTATAGTAATATATTACATAGCCCACATGGTTTCGTATCCCATTTACATCACATAAAAGGTTAAGTAATATTTCATATTTTAACAAAAACCTTATATAACAACATAATTTACTGAATTACAGTCAATCAGTGTAACTTTGCGCCACCTCCTAGTTTTCAGTATTTTTGGGTTTAAAAAGCTGCTCATGATCCACTGCTGCAAACTGCTGGCAAGATTATGAAATTGGCTTTTTGCTTGATGGTTTAATAAATGAATTGACAAAATAGTACATAATTTATTTGGCCATTCAGTTGTTTTTCTGGAGTACTATTTTCAAGTTCCATTTTAATGCTTATTTGAAGTTGATGTAAATCAACTAATTTATGCAAGAAAGTATTAACTTACCACTTTATCAGCTATATAATTTTCTGAAAAAAGTGAAATTGTTAGTAGCTGAGGGTTATTTATTTACTAACATTTAATAAAAAGCAAAAAACCAAGGCACTATCATTTTACCACATATTCAGTGTAACTTTGAGCCGGTTCAAAGTTAGGCTGATGACAGTGTGCAATGTATACACAATGTATATTTTATGAAGTTTGAACTTTGTTTTTAAATTATCATACTATTTTTAACAATAAGAGTGGAATATTTGTATTTGTGTCACATTGTGACTTGCAAACACCATAGTACTTAACTAATAGCATAAGGGTGGCCTATCAGTTTTATTATTTTCTATTTATCTTTTCAATTTTTAATTGATAAAATGAGTTTATATTTAAGTGAATGAACTGAAGATTGTTTTTCCACTATATTTGTATGTTAAAACCGAATAATAAATAGGTTTTTTTTTCAATATATTCATGTGATTCGTTATCCACTGTTCCTACCTAACATATTCTTTGTGGTGTTATTTAAAATATCCAAACTTTATGATACTGGTAACTGCAGCTGATGATATTTTAAATACTTAGAAACTTAATTTTACTCGTTCAAAGTAGTCTAGACTCCAAGATTGAATAAAAAAAGCTATTTTATATGAAACTTCTGATAGTGGTTCAAAGTTACCCTAAATGACAGGGTAACTTTGCGCCGGGTTATTTTCCTATTATTTGGTGCTTTCATCATCAGCATTTACTAATTTGTGTAAGTTAAAATATAATTTAGGGTTTATTCTTCCATTTTATTCCATTAGGTCGGAAAATATTATTAAAACATAAGTGGGGAAGAAAAAAATACTGAAAATGCGGTTCAATGTTACCCTGATTGACTGTACATGGGTTGTAATAAAACATAACGTTCATGATTTTTTAACTCATCAACCAACACAATAGAAAACAAAATACTGTTTCTTTATTAATGTTGAAATTTCACAGCAGTCTTTACGAGGAAAGCAGATCACTTAGACCACTACTGCAAAATCTTTTCAATTCCAGAGTTCATCGTGACTTAAAATTACTTAAGGTCTTGTGCGGCACGTGACCCACAATAGGGATTTCTAGGCGAGGCTATGCACACTATTTATGTAAATCATGCAGACATGTAAACAAGAAGCACAAGGCACGATGTGGATGAGCCGAGGCAATTTATTTGAGGCTTCGTATCCACCTTGAAACACACCTTGAAACATTAATTTAATTTGTGCCGCAAACCAAAGTCACGTTCATAAAGACGTTAGTGGTATTAGAGAATATGAGTATGATTGCTTCATTTGCTTAGGTAGGTAGTCAGTCTATAGGATTTGTAAATATATAGGATGTTTTAAAATGTTTGGCTAAATTATAGAGGGTGGTTTAAAAATATTAAACCATATTTTAAATTGTGCATAGAAAGGCCAAGTTTAAATGATGCCATCTTACAGACATCATGGATAATTGTATATTTGTGGACGTTTCATGGATTACCGTCAGTTACATCACTTGGAGGCTTATTCGCAATTGACCACCAGAATCTGCACCATCTATCATTTAATATATGTATTATACACTGTCTTTTTATTAGAAATATGTTTATTCGCTTGTTTGTCACTTAAACTTAATTTATCTACATGCCTCCGATATATTAGAATTTATAAAAAAAAATTGTGATGTTATTAATTTACGATGCAACTAGCAAAAATTTTCTTACTCTGAGGAAAAAAAGTAGTTCACAACAAAAGCTTCTGGATTTTTCAGAGAAATAAATAAATTGTATTTTTTTTTTAAAGTAAATGGAATTCCTAATAATCAAACTACAATACCTTTTACCTTCCGAAGTAAGAAATATTAACTGCGAAGTCTTAACGGCCTAACAATCAACCGTTACTCTAAAAAGAAGCTGAAAATATAATAATTTTGAAGATTTTATTTTAAGTTAGAATGCAATTTTAATTAAAACAGAACTTTGTCAGTTTTATAAAATAATAGCGTTTTACAAAGTATCTTATTTAAATAAAAGTCTAACCACTCGCAGTTTAAACATCTTGTAGCAAAAGTTCGAAGTTCTCATTATGCAAAAATGAAATTAATATTAATAGTGTCAATAGGAAAATAATTAAAACAATCTACCAATACCTCATGTAATTAAGAATTGAATAATATTTACTTATTATAATGTGCCGATGTCTGCTTTGCGTTCTTTTAAAATCACAATTACTATATCCTTTATTTTAATGCATTGATTATTAAGTACTAATTGAAACAAAATGAAATAAAAACGGAACGAAAATTAAAAACAGAAATGTTTGTTAGTTGTTTGAGTAAATATGAATATTTATTCTGAGTGCAAAGAAGCTCAATCTTTTCAAACAATTAATAAAATGAAAAGATAATAATAACGGGAACAGAATAAATGAAAACTAATGTAATTGCAAGACCTATTCATAGGATTTTATTTTCAATACTTAAGAAAGACATAAAATTGCTCCTGTGACACTTATTTAAAGAAAATTAAATTTAATTAAAGTTTACGAAAGAATTAACGCACCAATTTTTCCATTATTGCTTTTTTTTTAATCCCGAAACACATTTCTCATAGATACTTGATAAAATAAAATCATAAATATATTTATTTTTAAAAAAGTACAATTAAACCGCTAATTATAGCGTAAATTATTTCGTACGCTGTTTAAAAAACATGAAGAAATAGATTGTGGAAAGATTTCTTTTCAGGTTTTTAGTATTCACTCTTCCTTATATTTAGATATGCAGACATATAAACATAAAAAATACTCATCCTCTTTTTAATCAAGTACCACCGTCAAGTTGTATTTGCAATTAAACTCTTCAAATATTTTTCGCGAGATTGAACTAATTTAGTTCAGCTAAAAGTTTGTCAGGACGGAGATGAGATAAGTAATAATAATGAATAATGAAATAAGAAAGAAAAACACGAATCCTAAAAATACTGAAAGTTTTTCGCAAGCAGATTATTGTCTGTATACTTTTTGTTATTTTTTTATGTTTAAAATTACTCTAAATGGTAATGAATGGGGGAACAATAATACAATTATTAAAGGTTTCTTTGAATAAATTGTTTTCTAGCCGCCTTTTTTTTTTTTTTTTTTTTTTTTTTTTTTTAACGAAACATGAAATTAAAATTAAAATAACCACAGAAAGAATTTGACATAATTAATAGGTACGAGTTTAAAAAAAAAAAAAACTTTTTTTTTATTAAGTTTAATTCTTCTTAATATATTCAATTTAGAAAACAAATGGTTTATAATTTCAATTTTTTTAGCTACAATTATATTCATAAATTTAAAAATATTTATCTATTTTTCTTCAAGCCTACATAGAATTTTGAAAGATGTTATCTTAAAAAATTTAATCATGAACAAATATTTTAAATTTGCGTAATTAATATTTTCATTTGTAAGATAGGTGGTAAAATATACCGAGTCAGGCTTTTAAACTTATATTCCAATATAAGATCATTACATGTGATAGAATTTTGAAAACCTTGTTCCAATACTTCATTCCGTTGAATTTCCTTCAAATCGAGTATCTTTATGTAGATAGCAAAATTAAATGTTCCAAAAGGCATGTTCGTTGTTCACTAAATTAGATGGGTTTGAGGTTAGCTTAACTCACAGGTTTGTTAGTTCAAACTCTCAGGATTTAAATTAAATTTTAAAATCATTCTGGTTTGTTTTGTCCCTTTTGACAAATATTTTGTCATTGACTTAGTTGAGGTTGAAGGAATAAATATATGGCTACTTATATCTATTAAAATGTGTTCATTTTTATGAAATTTTGAATCAGAACGTATTTTAGAAAACCATTTCATTAAAGTTGGCGAAATTTCAGTCATTTTTGAGAATCGATATGTTTGATTTATTCAATAATTTCTGAATCTTCGACGGGATATTAGTAATTGACTCTTGAATATAAATTCAATCACTTCTGAGTTCTTTGCCTTTGACATTTTTGGCAAAGATTTTGCCATATATTCAAGTGATCTTGAGTAAGGTAAATACATAGATACTAAAATTACTTCTTTCTGATGAAACCAGAGAGTATGTTTCAGAAAATCATCCCTTTAAAACTGATGAAACCCTCGTCAAATTTGAGCACCCATTTTTATATAATGAATCAATCACATGTACTAAAACGTTCCATAAATAAACGAATACATTCACATCAAAATCATTTCGAAATCTCAAGTTATGAAGCTCGTTTCTCTTTGCATTCCTACTAAATATTCCGCTTTAAAGCGTCATTCGGAGGGATTTCTGACACATAACGGATGCTTTTCTCAGAGTGTGTTAGGCACCTCTATCTTGTCCCATTTGGGTGGAAGCGGGGTGGAACGAAACCATCTACTCTTCTATCAACTTGCGTGATATATCACGTGATACCTTATCTCACACGTCGTCCAATTAGCGCAGTCTCTTGGGGGATATTATTCAGGTAGTGTGCCTTCCTCTAGGTTTTGGACGACGATAAATTAGCGATGGTGTCGTCGGGAATGTGAAGGGACCTTCAAGGTTCTATATTTTGACTTTGAGCTTGCTGTAATAATAGTGATGTACGTATTTAATGAAATATGCACCTTGGTAGAAATAAGACCTGATTCAAGTAAAATTTTGCACAAAATTAAAGTTATCTTGTTTGAGAGACTTCGTAGATCTAACTAATTATCAAAATGGTTCCTATCTTCAGGTCTATATATGTATTGAAAGAGGTACATAATTCAACAAAACAAAAATAGTTTTATAATTTACCAATAATTGGGAATCAGTTCGTAACATTGGTATTAAATCTAAAAAAAGATAAAATATTAAACCAAGAAATTGTATCTTGCATTTTTATTAATTAAAATATTTCAAAGCATATACTATTGCGCATCGTTACATTGTGTTCTATTTATTAGATCTTACTAGATTATATTTATATTGCATATCTTATGGCATTTATTATGTAGTATGCATCCGAAGCTGGGTGGTGTTACAACCTAGTAAGAACTAAAAGTCTTTCAAATATAGGAATATTAATAATGATCACATGGTGTACTAAATAAATAAAATTGTTAAAATGAAATGACAGGAAAAAGTACAAAGGCTATAAGGGCGAACTTAATATCGGATCCATTTTTTCCACCGTCATTTGAATCTAGACCCTTCACAGATTTTACAGGTATATTTTTCATCTTGAGTTTGCTCTTCTTTCCCTCTCAAAACATGCAGGGAATGATACCAAGCATGGGAAAATCAATACATGGGACATTTTTCTCAAAACCACCTTTCGTTAAGTTCAGCCTTCGTAACAGCAATGCTTCATATTTTCTAGCATAACAGAAAAAAAGGGTAAAATTTGCATCTTTTTTCAATAATGAGACTTTTATTTGGAAAATATTGGTGGATATTCACAAAATGGAAATTGTGGATAAAGTTTTTGTATGACTATAATAGTATTATAAAAGTTGATATTGAATGTTGGAGCAAATTAATTTCTGCATCTTCAATAATTACATTTACAATAGTGAACAACTACTTATCTAGGTTACAGGTAATCCACAAGGGAGTATCTTCTCTCCACATTGGTTTAAAAAAAGACACTCTTCAGAACATTTCTACTTTCCATTTTATTGACGATCTAATTGTTTTCAATAGTATTGACACTATCAACCTCTGGCAACATATTCATCCTAAAGATCCATCCAATTTAAATAGTTTTCGATGACACGACAGTCTCACATTTATACTCTTACATCCACCCATGCTTCTATGTTTTATCTGCTTGCTTATGCCTAATATATGGAACAGTTTTAGCTTGAACTCATAATGGTTTAGTGGCTTTTGTTTAAAATTGACACATTTCTTGACAAAGTGTTAAGGAAATTGGTTGTTATTTAAGGTATTGAAAAGCTCAAAGAGCGGATTTTTTTTTGTTAGAGGTAATACCGCAGATGGATTGAATGCGGTACAATACAACAACTTTTCAATATTTATTCTTAAGCTGACACTTTTAGATTTGCTATGTCGATTCTGTTTGGGTGGTATTTTCTAAATTTAGGTAAGAAAATGAGTCTAAGATACTTTTATTTCACTAAAACACTGTATCATACTATAATTGAACACTCCATAAGCATTCATAACGATAGATAGAATAGGCGCACCTACGACTCATATAAAACGACATTTAATTGTCACTCCCGCATACACTTCCATTATACTCTGTTGTCCCTTTCCGCTTGCAGCCGACTATCTTACCTGACATGTATTTAACAAGATTACGTGCTAGCACAATTCTCCTGTGCGCTGCTACTCTATGGCCCGGTCTTCACTTTCGTAATATGTTTTGCCAACAATACCCCGGGCGTGGGGTCGCACTTGCTGAGATGTACCCATGATCTGATTGTTATGTCAAGATTGATTGGGATGCTATCAGTCTGGCACTATCTCCCTTCCCAAAAGCAATCCCGATTCCAGGATGATCCGGTTTTGGTTTCGAGATTGGGCTTATGAAAAGGCAGTGGTAATGGAAGGGGTGGCCGATGTCGGGACTAATTTGTGTCTTCTGGTGGGAGAAGTTTGGTCTAGAGCTTAATCTAGAATGTGGTGGAGGAAGGACGTTTGGGAATTTTGGCAAAAGGGAATTAGAATAATGGAAATGTGTACTGGAGGGGTTGTATCAGTTGATTTGGAATATGCATAGCAGTAAAATTATTTTTTCATATAACATTATAGTTTAGTATTTTATAATTAATTTAATATCTTATCAACATAACTTCTTCAAATACGAATTACAATAAAGAAGGATTTATACCGAATAAAATTAATAAAACGTACTATTCTAGACTCAAGAAGCAAAAGCAAAAAATACTACGAATTAAACATACTTTCGTGAAAATCAAATGCCCATTATTATCGTTGCAAGCAACCTATATAAATTCGTCTTATTAGCAAAAAGAAAAAATAGGCAAGAAAGCTTTGGTTAGATTGAAAGAATGAAGTTATACGAATTTTATTTTCAAGTACAAGTAGACATTATAAAGATCATTACAGTCTGAATTTGGTAAGCGTACTGTGGTTTTTATTTCATACCATATCAAAATATGTTCCCTACTAAAGGCCAAAATGTTCGTTATCTTTATTCTGAATTCAGGTATATTACAAAACTTCTTCCTAAAATACCACTTCACTGTTAATACAATACGACACAATACAATATATTACAATACAATACAATAGTTATGAATTCAGTCAGTTAAAGAAATTGCCAATTTTAAGGTAAAATTATATAGAAAAAAAAGTGTATTTCCATTATCTTTTTATCACTCTAATTTCCGATTGAATATTATGTAATCCTTCTAATTTTATCGAGACATTCAGACTGTAACATTAATAATTAACGCTTTGTTTATTGCAAATAGACATACAGTTACCATATCCTTTTGGTTGAACTTTGGTATGGTAAGTCCTCTGAACGAGACCTTTCACTTGATGTATCACACGTGGCTGTAATATTTGTAATTTTGTTCTATTGTCATAACAGTGTCCTTCTACTGAGCATTTCCCTGTATGAGTTTATTGTATGTATTATTGGAATGTAAAAGCTAAAAATGATTAGAATATACTTCGATAAATTTAACAAGTAATCTTTAATTAGTATAACGTTAAAGCTAAACTGAATTTTCCCCCCTTATTTACGCTTATTTTCCCTTTGAATTATTTGGTGAATTCACTGCGTTCATAATTGATGAAGAATTCAAACTTTCTTGAGATTATTTTGTATTATTTTCCCCAACATCAAATTAAATAAAAGGAGTTTGAAAGAGTAAGTTAATCTAACAGTTTACCCATGGACTGTAATGAAAAGCATTTAAAAATCCTCCATTACATATATATATATACTTTTTTTCAACACTTTTGGTTTCGGGATCAATCTTTTGGCATAACGGTATTTTGAAGAATGCAATTTATTTCTGAATCATATGAAACAAGAGGTAAATTTTATTTTGTTTCCCATTCTTTTTCAGTCCGACAGGTAGAAAATGCAAAATGAGTAGGTTTTTCACCCGCAAAAAATTGGGAGTCTATTTATTCTGCGTATTGAAAAGAAATCCAAGTATTTTTCACTCGATGCATTTTTATGTGTTTTTATTTTCTGCTTTAAAATAAGAGAAACGTGTCTCAGAAATGACTTCAAGTCTGTGTCGAATTTATTTTATCGAATACATTTTTTGAAGACAAAGAAACTGAAAATCTTATTGGAAGAGAAGAGTAAGAAAAATTTGACTGTCTATTGAAAGAAAATTAACTTCGACAAAATATATGGTTTTTAATAGTTTTTGATAGGCCAATAAAATGTGTGTGCTTTTATTGAAAGAATTGTAACTATAGAAGCATTTCTTTAAGAACTGATGTTAACATTTTACAATTAAATTAAGCCAATGCAGTGTTTCTGCTTTAAAATTATATACATATTTCCAGTCAATACTTTGATAAAATACTGTGAAATTAACTTTTACTTCTCCGATGTAAAGCATTAATTTAAATAGCATAAAAATTTGTTTTTGAGAAATCATTTGAGTTTTGGTACCTATGATCTGATATATATTCTCTTTTATAGAAATAAATTCAATCACTTACACATGATTAGTATCCAGCATTTATTTTAAAATGCTGTTCTAGTGGAATGGCGTGGTTTCTCCTGTAAACTTATGTTGCTATAATATTAGTACATTTCTTTGAATGTAGCAGTAATTTCAAAATGAATTTTTGATGAAGCATGAAATTTAAACTTATAGATGAAAGATTAAAAACAATAGGATTTTTGTAGAAAATCCTTAAAATGGAGTTTTAGAAGAAATATATTAAATTGATTTTAGAGTGTATGTGATTGGAAAAAGAAATATAATTCTTTCTTACGAATTACTGTTATCAATCATCCTAAGTTATTCCTACATTGACATTTCGGGTGTATATAGTTCAATTTTTATTAATGCAAAGCCTTTGTCTGATATACTTTTGAAAATGGTTACTAAAATGTTTTAATTTTTATAAAACAATCGAAATTTAAAGAAACAATTATAGGAATTGAATATAGTATACATGTTTTATTAAAGTACGTTGAGTCTGATCTTCATTTAAATAAGTTTTTTGTAAAGTTTTAAAAAAAGTATTCTGAATTAGAAATTTGTAATTTTTCAATGGATGTTAAATTGTTAAATTTTTGGTAAAGCGTTATTAAAGAAAATATAAAAAGGAATTACGGGAAAGTTTTTCTAAAAAGTAATTCCTCAACAGGCCAAAGTTAGATAATATATCACCACTCACCATGATTTTGTTACGCTTGTTTGCAACAGGTGCGTCTATTTAAAAATAATACTCTTACAAATACATTTGTTTACTTATTGAGAAATGTAGGAGGAGATATTGAAATTGTGAATTGATAATTGCATAATGTTATTCCCCAATTTAAATTTGCAAGTAATAGCTGGAGAAAACTATTTGTATTATTGTTTGTAGAAGTTATTTCAACCAACGTTCAATTTGATCAAAAAGCATTTGAAAGTATTTGTAAAAACAACACAATTTAAGAGAAATGTGTACAATCTTCGCTGTTTAATTGAAATCGAAACACAAATTAGATGCAAATAGCGTTAACTTCGAAATAATGACAGTTTATCTTACTGGGTAATCTAGTTTCGCATGAGTGGAAAATTCAATTGAAACAAGAAATTATAGAAAAAAAAACCCCTTTTCCTGCATAGTTTCAACATTCAGAAATTACATGACCCATATTACTGAAACATGCACTAGATGTAGGTAAACCTAATCTCATTTAAAGAAATAATCAACGGAAAGGAAGCCTATCTTGTTTCTAAGCGGAAAATTAACTTTCTTTGAATCTAAAGTAGAAACTAAACTTGTTCAGGTTCTATTAATTTAAACTACTTTAAACTGTATCTCACACGTTCAAATTAAAAATACAATAAAATATAATACAATAAAATATCAATTAATTTATTGAAATGGGTTAATATTCTTAATACATAGCACTAAATGATATCATCTTATTTTTATAAAATATAACTACCTTACAAGATAAATTTCTGAACAAAAGTTCTAGGAAATAGAAATGATTTCGGTTTTTATAGAGAAAAGTATTTCAATCACTATGCATTTGTAAATAAACATACACATAAAAAAGTAAAGTTGAATTGTGTTGTTGTTGAATGAGATGTAAATCAGATTTTTATTACTACTTCTAGTCTACCCATACGAATAATTCTTTTTAAAAAAAAAAAAAGAGTGCAAGCAAGTTTATCGCATACTTCACTCGAAATATATAATAATAACAACGGAATTTTTTTTTTTTGCATTGAAATATTAATAATAAATCTTAGCTTTGCTTTATTTTAAAGGCATGATTTTAAAACAAAGCAAAACAAAAAAACCTCTCTTCCTTTACTTCCTCCGGTCCAGAAATCATCCCAAAGATAAGAAAAATGTTCCTTCAAGAACCGACTGCCTTCGAGAAGAAAGGATTTTAAAGTAGATAGAGAGTGAGAGAGAGGAAAACATTTTAAACTGCTATGGGATTATGTCATGCTTCCTTCCGATGCTGTCACTAAAGGGATTATAAAGCTGTCTTGGAGATTAGGATTTTCTTCTCGCCGCGAATCTTCGTGTGTCACGTAGTTCGTTCTTGAAGGAGGGATTTTCCCACATCTCTTTCGGGAAAAGGGGTTTCGGGATTAGGGGTGGAGAACTCGCAACCTGAATACTTAGTGACAGTCCAGTGAACGTAGAGGGGAATACTCATGATCATCATTTGCCATGTACTCACAAAGCGTAGGAGACTGTGAAGGATTGCTGACTTCTCTTTTTTGAAAAGACCTTTCACGCATCAGTTTTCAGTAAAATAATTTTTTGTTACTTTTGGAACTATTCTTTAACAAATGGTGCAAAACTTTAAATACAGATGTGAATTAAGACATACGATAAAGTATTGGCAAAAGCTTATGTGCTTAGTTACATGATTTTGAAGTTGTTAATGCTGCAACTGAAGTTATTGATGAATGAATTTCCAACTTATTTAGAATCTTTTAAATTAGTTTTAATAGATTTTAACCCACATTCAATAATTGCGTAGCTTGTTTCTCATAAGTTAAAATGTTATCAAAAGTATAATAATATAATTAAAACTGAATTAAATTGTGAAAGGATATGTTTTCTTTATTATAAAATCTTGACCTGTTTACTTGGACGTATGTATGAAAAAGTGAGCTGTATAATCTTTAAAATGAATATTCTGATTGTACTCCCAGTATATTGTGGCATAATAACTGTTGTAACGTTAATGAACAAGTAATCTACCAACATTAAAATACTCTTAATTAATTTACTTTAATCTACACTATCTTCACAATTTACCTTTATACAGATTAAGATTTAACGAAACGATTTTTTCTAAATACTAAAAACAAAAAACCTGAAAAATAGAGATAAAATGTGTTTTAAGTTCAGCATTTCTATAAAAAAAATTACAAGCTCTTTTAACTGGGGTTACTATGTCAACTAATAAAAAATCCTCAATTATTTAAGGATTTTTTTAAAATTAACTATCGCCACATAATCCGTCTCATATCAGTGTTTCTTACAATGTTCCCAATAAATTATCCTGGTTCATCATAATAGTCATTTTCCGTTCCGAATTCATTTTTCCACTGAAAAGTTAATGCGTAAAAGACTCCTATCATTTTATTTTGCACGATCTACTTCACTTTACGGAACATTGAAGCGGACAACTAAGCAACAAAGGAGGGAGAAAAACACCGAACTGGTAAAATGAGTTTATTCTATGACTTAAAACTCTCAATGATTTAAATAATCGTCGCTTGTAACGATATTTTTTTCTTTCGCCAACAGATTTGTTTTTGTTTCCTTTTAAATGCTTATTAAATATTGTTTTTGAAGGGTGAAAAACGTGCGCTCTACTGACATCACTTATCACCTATTCTTTCAAATTTTTCCGATTGCTTTAAACAAAAGCCGCCATGCTCTATAAGCTATCATAAAACTTAACTCATTCTTATTTTGTTCACACAATATATTTTTTGGAAGAAGTAATACATTCTATTTTTGTCTATTCTCTTATGTCACAAGTTTAGGAAGTATGTAGTCTGAACAAAATTTGAAAGATGTATAATCTCTGTATTTTTGACTTTAAAAGTATAAGAATACAGATTTTTCACCTTTGTGTTTTGTTTACGACTTTAATCGTTATTATAAAGAAATTACTTCATTAGGGAATGTCGATAAGCAAAACTCTGAAAAATACACAAACCCTTATTTTTTACCATTTCATTCGATTTCTAGTTAATACTGAAAAATGAGTGGTGCAAGAGCGAAAAAATGTATTTTAGCTTTTTTTCAATATTGCATAAAGGTATTGTGTATAAGAAAAAACCGTACGCTCTTTTGAAATTTTATTTTGAATACGATCTCTTCAAATTGGCGTAATTACGTATTCACATATAGTGTAAAAAACATACAGTATAATAGAAGGAATTTTTTTTTTCGAGCATGCTGAGTCTAATGGAAATTGAAAAAGATAAATGTGCGTTTCCATTTTTGAATTGTTTAAAATGTAATATTATTCAATAATTGATATGAGAAAAACTGTTTAATTAAAACATCGACTACATTTATATTTATAATTAAGTAAACAATTTGAAACATAAAGAAATAAAATGTGTTAAATATTTACTCGTTTATGCATACAAAACGTTCGGTAACTTTTTTTTCATCTATAAACTATTATTCATTCATTAAAAATTAATGAAACTTGGTATTTTGAAATTTTTTTATATTCCAAATTAAAATATGGATATTATATGTAATAACAACTCTAACGTTTAAATAAAAAAGATTGAAAAAGAATTAAAATACGTAACTAATGATGCAATAATTAATTAAAAACGTGAATTCCAGTACTATTTATCTGTTGGTAAGGAAGGAATGTAATAGGAGTGTTCCTCACATAAGTCAGGAGGTCTGGTTACAAGTAACCAATGTCACACCTCCTCTGGGACTTCTATTGCTCACATTTATTACCGTAAAATGGGGTGAATCGGAACACTTTTCAACTTTCAAGGTAATAATCGGTTGTAATAAGATCGTTAAGGAACATGTTTTTGACATAGAAATTTGGGTCTTACCTTCTTCTTTGAGAATCAACCCAAAATTTTTTATAAAAACTAGGACTTTCATTTATTTTGAATTTTTTTATGGTGTTCCGATTCATCCCGTAGAAAGGGGTGAATCGGAACACTCGTTACAATTTATGTCTAATCTTATTTAAATGTTTACAGGGTGACAAAAAGCAAATAATAATGCATTGTGGTGGATAGGAACACAAAATTATCATAAAAAAAATTATTTAATATGACGGATAAAATGTGTGTTTGTCAATTATTGTCAAAACAAATCATATGTTTGAAAGCGTATCAACTCTTATATAACTCTCCTACAACTCATCCAAATAGTCTTTAAAATTAAAAATACTTTTTAATCTACTTTATGTTTGCGTGTCGTATGACTGCAAATTCTTTAAAATACCTTGAAAAAGGAGAAAAGCATCCTCATTTGTTTCAAAAAATCTCTTCGTTCATAAGCGCTTTTTGTAAAACATACTTATATAGCAATAATCTTGTGGGTGTAAAACTTTGCTCAGATAGAGTCTTCATACATTTTTCCGTATAACTTAAAGATAACGAAGTCATTTAGAGAAAAAACCACTGGAACAATCGGGTTTTCTGCCATGCGGAAACTAGGCTCCTCTTCTGACATTTATTCAAGCCTGCAATCTTGATTACTGTCTTGAAGGGAGTGATTAGACTTTTCTTCAGTCATTGAATCTTGTGTGGAAAGTAATTTTGAAAAAAAACCCAGCTTTTTAATATCTTTTTCAAGTGTTCCAATTCACCCCGCAAATATCAAAATCGAGACGAGGCAAAACATAAAAATTCGTAAAATAAAAAGTTTTTAAAACTAAGTTAAATTAAGTATGACATGCTGTTGCGGATGTTTATACTTATCTGATAATATTTTAGTTAAGCCTATCACTGGTACATGTTATTAATTACGGGATAAGTTTTGGAGAGGTTAAAACTCATTGTATTGTATGCACGCTGTTTCAGAATTTTTTTAAAAAAAGGACAGTGTTGAAAGCTCCACAAAACATGCTCCAAGATTAAAAACATGTTAACCAAATGAAAAATATATATATAATCAATAAAACTGCTTTATTTGTGTAAAATAATAATTTCTTTGTAATTTCATGAAGTTTCGTTCCGATTCACCCCGCTGTTCCGATTCACCCCGCTGTTCCTATTCACCCCATTTTACGGTGCTATTCGTTTTATGAATGTTCTTTCAAAGGTGAAGACAATACCCAATTTTTCAGGAAACAAATTCCAACCAGAGAATTGACTTTACTCGACGAACAATAATAATAATAAAAAAAACTAAAGCGAAGCTAAAAACTTTTGACGCAAAAGCCGCCAAAAAGAAAAATTTCAGACCCATATCCTTCATCTTCCTCCACCTCCGGCTGGCCATGAACACTCAACGAGTTAAAGAATAAAGAAGACAATAACACTCCGGGATCAGAGCAGCTTATTGAGATCCCATCAAGGGCAACAATGAAAGCGAAATTTGAAGAGCACTGACCCCCAATCTTCCCGCCCAGCGATAAAGCGGCAACAATGTGTGAGATAAATGCTTGTTGCGGGTCAAGGCGAGGGTCCAGCCCTGGTAACCTGACCAACAATTGGTCACGGGACCAAGAATGTGGGATCCCGCCCTTCTTTCTGGAGATTCGATCAAGCGTGAGCAGAGGTTGTCTGTTCTTTCCCTCATCGCGCTATTAATGGTTATTGGAAGGAAGGATTGATGGAAGGTGAAGTTTTGAGATACGGGAACTTCTTCGCAACTTCTGTAGTTATCGTGTTTAGAGATTGTGAGACTGCTTATTATAGTGGTGAACAAGTCTTATACAGATTTATATGGATGTGAGATAATAAATTAAAAAATTGTAATGAAGTTTCCAGTTCGTGTATTGTATATTTTATCGTATGGGTTATTTTCTAAATGTCATGTAATAATAAAAAAATAATAACTTAAAAGTATTCTACTGATTTTCTTTGAGGCATAGTATTACGTAAATAGGTGTTACTTTTATTTTCGTATTTTAAGTCATCTTGCCATATTATTTTTAATATTTTATTATATGTATTTTTTTATCTTGTCCCTAAAAGAGCTTTACAGATGCACTTACTTATAAATATGCTTTCGATTGTAGCTTTTCGATATGAACTTTTAATTAATGATACTTATTAATTGTTTCCCCTATTTTTGAAAATATGACATGAATAAAAAGCTATTATTTATTCATTAAATTTTATGATTCACTCAACTCTTTCTTATATATCTTTCTTTCAAATCTTGTTTAGGAAATAAAACATACCTAGTGAAAATCGTTTATCGATTATATTGTATACCCTACTATATTCACGCAATCGTAATGATTGTTACAATTTCCGAAAATTTAGTATCCAACTTTTAATTGGAAAACGCATTTTGTTACAATTAATTATATTTATAAATAAAATGATAATATAAAAGCTAATTGAAATTGCCAGAAAGAAATATCGAAATATTATTAATTAACCATTATTTTAATTACATCCACGATGTATGGCCCATTTTTAAAACAAAGCCTCTTTTAGTAATTTTTAACTTGAAATATTAATTCTGTTTTTATTAATAACATCCGAGAAAATATCTACTCATCAATTTCTACTACAAGTCTTATAGAGTAATCCACTATCAGAACCAGATGCCAAGTACTCACAGCACGTTTCGGAGCAATTTATTGTCAAAGAAGCCACCTATATCCAAGTGCAAGAGCCAATCGATAAAATATCACCAACCACTGCAGAGCAGTATCGACTCCACGGACCTTAAAAAGCGTAGATAAAAATTTTGACTTCTCACCAAAAGTACAGCACGTCTTACCAGTTTGTAACTTAATTACAGTGCAAGGACAGCTTTTAGGTCCGTCTGTCCCACAGTACTATTCTCCGCCCCCTTCTAATATAAGACCGGGACCGCTTTTATGGAACCAGAGTGGGCAATAAAAGCTATAATTTATCTTCTATCGCCCCGAAAAATGAGGCTGAAGAAGAGGATACTTCGTCTATCCATGTCATCTAAAAGGGCTGATTTTTTGGGGATAGCAACCGACTTTTATGGACTTGGAAATCCATAGATCATAAAGTGAGGAACGTGATCGCTGAGCACGTTCGGGGATAATTTTTTTTCCTTCTGGGGATGCTGCTGTATTTATTGTTGTTTTTTTGTTTGCCATCTCAATCCCCTAGCCCTTTAGGCATTTTTTTCTCTTTGTTTTTATACCTAGATTTTGATGATATACTTTGTTTTATACTCTGGGTTTTTGATGAAAGTGAAATGGTGTTGGATGCTTATAAACTTGTGAATTTTTTTTATTTCTTAATAAAGTGTATGTGGTGATAAATATAAGCAAAAAATATGTTATGTTTACGTTGTTGTTTTATTTAAATTTCTATGTAACATTATTTATGAGTAATTGTTTAGTAAGATTACTTTAAAAATAACATTTTAAAAATGAAAATTTGTCCGATATAGTTATGTTTGATATTTATCATTTTTTTCTTTTTTTTAATGTACATTAAAAAGTTAATATACTTAAATATTTCCTAAGTAAATGTGACATTGTGACATGTATTAATTTTTTTCTATCCCGTTTAATTTTGTTTGACAATTCTCCTTTTTCGATTTTCTCTTGTATATTTTAGAAACTCAAAATAAGTAAAAAATTTATTATGAATTTCTTTTGTTTCATATTTTACTATTTAAACTTGTTCATTTATTCCTACCAATAATTTTAATGTAGTAATCTCGTATTTTACTTCTTGATTTGACTACAAAAATGTGAGAATGGCAAATGCCGAAAAGGCAAGCCTAGTTTATAATTTTTTAAACTGATTTGTTGTCATACACAACCGAGTAAAGTGTGAAAAATCACTTTAGGGAATGTAATTTGCAAATTAATATTTCAAAGTTATTACTTTACAAAGTTTCTTTACAAAAACGACAATCTTTTTGTATGAATGAACGGTAATTTAATTTTTTTTGAGAGCATACAGAAACAGGAGAATTTTATTTAAAATTTTGAAATTGTTTTGAATTAAAAGCTCAAAGTATTTAAATATTAACAACTCCAGTGTTGGAGACAAGTAAATTATTTAATGTTTTCCTATTTTGTGTCGTAAATTTTAGTGATTGTTGTTAATGACAAATATAGTTTGTTCAGTAGTATTGGTGAAACAGATGCTCATAGATGGTTTCACAGTATTGATACCAAACAAAATAATAAAAATAATTTGTTGTTTTTAAGATCACAGTGTCTTATTTAGTACTTTTTAATAAAATAGATTTATCTATCAGTAAATTTAAATATTAGCTTATTGAAAAAAATATTTATTGTATTATTTATGTTTTTACACTTTAAAAATATGATGCTATATATTTCTTTAAAATACCTAATAGAGTAATTATTAATGAAAAATAAAAGAATTAGAAAACATATATTTGAAAAATTCTACTGAAATTACTGTTCAGAAGTTTACACTTTCGAAATAATTTAAAATCAATTTAACATTTTATTTAAAATTGTAACTTGGCATTTAAATTAGAAAATTAATATATTGCACTACAAAATTATAATAAAAATACAACTGTCAATCTAAAAGTATTTCTTTGAATATATAAAGAATAAAACTATGAAATGTTTTTTTTTTTTTTTTTTTTTATGATAAAGGTCCTTTTATTAAACCAACAACCATACAGATGCATTTTACAATTGAAAAATGCTAATAGACGTATCACAGAACAGTCTTCATAAACCCTATAAATACATTAATTTGTTCTAACAATATTGATATACACATGCACCATTTAAATAAATATTAATACAATTGTATTTCATGTAAAATTTAATAAATTTTTGATGGTAAAGATACAAATTGAAAGAGTAGTATATTTCATAAATTAAACCATACCTAAAAATCTCTGATAACCACAAGTATTTGGCAAATAAACGTTGTGAAACTTGATAAATTATCGAAGTATATGATAATAAATAAGAAGCAAATTATCCCTCGTAATAATTTGCTTTCAAAATGCTAATCACGGCCCCAAACTCATATCCATTTACTTCGACTCTGATAGATAACTAGATATTTCTCTCAAATGCCACTTGATGTTTTGGATCATGAAGTTATCCTTTAACTGGCATTACTTCTTGGACTAGGAGCCTTCAAAGCTCAAACAAGCACATTTCTTTTGAAAGAAAGAGACGTCCGGTGTTAAATAATTTAGAACTTGAAATCATCATGATCAAGACCAAAGAAACTGTGTTTATCTTCAATACCACCGCCAAGACCGCCGTAGCTATATCCACCAAGACTATGTCCTCCCAAACCGCTACCTCCAGAACTGTGTCCATGGAAGATGCTGTGGTGGTGACCGTGCTTGTGATCATGACCATGGTGATGTCCATGGTGGTGTCCGTGATGGTGGCCATGCTTATGATCGTGTCCATGATGGTGGTCATGTCCATGCTTGTGGTGGTGGCTGTGTCCGTGCTTGTGGTGATGGTCATGTCCGTGCTTGTGATCATGTCCATGCTTGTGGTGGTGGTCATGTCCATGCTTGTGTTCATGTCCGTGCTTATGGTGGTGGTCATGTCCGTGCTTGTGGTCATGCCCGTGCTTGTGGTGGTGATCATGTCCGTGCTTGTGGTCATGCCCATGCTTGTGGTGGTGATCGTGACCATGTTTATGCAGGTGGCTGTGTCCGTGTTTGTGATCGTGACCGTGCTTATGGTGGTGGTCATGTCCATGTTTGTGATGATGGTCATGTCCGTGTTTATGATGGTGGTCATGTCCATGCTTGTGTGCATGACTGTGTCCATGTTTGTGGTCGTGTCCGTGCTTGTGGTGATGGTCATGCCCATGTTTGTGTTCATGCCCATGTTTGTGAAGATGATGGTGCCCGTGATGGTGGCCATGCTCATGTTTATGATGATGGTCATGTCCATGTTTATGATGATGATCATGTCCGTGTTTGTGGTGATGTCCATGTTCGTGTTTATGAAGATGATCGTGGCCATGTTTGTGGCTGTGATCATGACCATGTTTATGATGATGTGCATGACCATGTTTGTGTTCATGGCCATGGTGATGCTTGTGATCATGCCCATGTTTGTGATCGTGTGCGTGATCGTGTTTGTGATCATGACCATGCTTGTGTTCATGTCCATGTTTGTGATGATGATGGTGGTGATGATGGTGATGGTGCTCAGTCTGATCCTTTATGACAATCACTTTCTTTTCCTCGCTATAATAAAAATAATGCTTCAGGTTGAATTTTAAGCCAAAAACTACAACAATTTACTATCATAATTACAATTTAAGAAAATGACTGTTCTAAGTAAGCTACAAGTTAAAATGTAAATTAAAAAAAAACTCTGGGAATTTTTAGATTTTGTGTGGATTTGTAAGTTTGGAAGTCATTTGTTTTCTGTATAGTTTTATCTCTTGGAATTAGTGGAATAAAGCAGTTTTTGAATAAGATATTAGTGATATAGATAATATAGGGCATTATTTATTTCTATGATTTGAACCTATGAAATTAAAAACCTGTTGAATCAGGAACTTTATTAACACAGAAATTATAGTAGTTTTAAGCTACTGAATGAAATTAAAAATATGAGTAAATTTAAGAATATTTAAGGGTTTTCTAGATACTGTCTTGTGATAGTAGAGTTTTTAAGATACGAAATTACTTATTTAAATCTAAATTTAAACAGGATAGCAAAGAAATGTTGAAGAACTAGCATTATTTTTATTATTCTATTTATTTTGCAGATAATTAATTGTACGAATGTCTACTTACTGTCCTGGTTCAGGTTCAGGCTCTGGGAGTGGATCGGCGGCTACAAAGTAAACCGCCATCATCAGCAAAACCACGCAAGCCTTCATGCTCACCCACATCTAGAAGTGAAATATTTTACACATCAATAAGACTCATCCAAACTGCAATCAATACGTTCACGCAAATCCTACGCAAATTTTTTAATATACGTTTTTTTTCCTTTATATGATTGCATATTTTTTTTCCCTTTGCATTTTTTTTTATTTGTGTGATGGCATACTCAGAAAATATTGTAAAGTTTTCATTCGAATATATTGTATACATATTTAAACAAAACTCTTTTTTTGTTAATAAAAGTATATCAACATTTTTAATACGAAAATCTACATTTTGCAAGACCTTTTGGGCAAAAGAGTTAAAAAAAAACCCTTGCTTTTGGGAAATACGACTTGCAATGGGGGTTTAAGAGGTATCAAAATCTTTTCCTTTCCGTTAAAAAACTCCCAACGGTTACATAAAAAACGTTGGAAATAAAATTTAGAAAACATAGGTATAATGAAAAAAAAAAAAAAAAAAAAAAAAAAAAAATTTTTTTTTAAAGCTCATTAAAAAATCCACGTTATCATTGTCTTTCAAAAACTTTACGTCTCTGATAAATGCTTAGACTTTTAGTTTGTTTTTGTTTATTTTTAAAAATATTTTTTATAAAAATGTGACTTCGCAGTTTAAAATAATATTTCATTTCGGAATTTTTTTTTTTACTACAGTGTATTTTAAAATTTTATTTCAAAACATAATTACTAATTTTTGATTATTTCGATAGTTTCAAAAAGCATGGTGTTAAGAAAGAATTAGATTAAAAACAGATGAAAGTTTAATCTTACGTATTATTCAGAGTACAAGTTTTATTTAAAATCAAGATAAGAATAAAATAGGACGGACTGCAAAGAACAAGTAATAAATAGGTTTTTTTAAAACAGGATGGTATGTGGTTACTAAGAAAAAACTATCTTTAATATTTTTATTTAAAAATAATTTGATAACATATTAACATAATACGTAATGTGATTTTTTTTTAAATTGACTATACAAGTACAATGGGATTATACAAGTACTATACAGAGTGCAATGGGTGATGCCTACTAAATAGTAAATAAAACCAATACAATTATATTTTCATAGTATTATTGTGAGAAAAATACTTTCATTTAAAATTTATCGTTAAAAAAAATTAAATGTTTTTATGATAATTTCCAATACTTTGATTTCAGAACTTCTAAAAATTAAAAAAATTCAATCTGACAAATTTACTCAAAGAATGAATTGAAGCCTATTTTTGACTCAAGTCAAGAACACACCATTAGAAAGTATCACTCACCTTCTAAAGTAGATGCACTTTCCAACTACAACTTCAAAAGAAAACTTCCAAAAAAGAGTTAATCGGTTGATCTCACACCGCTTCTACAGTGAGTGAGGACCCACTACCAGATGTTGATAAGTTAAAGTGGACCTTATGAAAATAAGAGTGCGCCCATTTTGCTTTTATAGTGCATGACAGACCTCATCGTCTGAACCCTAATTCTTCCTGCATGATTGCCAACGCAAGCCTGTGTCCTGGCACAAGAGTTCTAAAAAACTTCCTTCTCCAGATTGCAAATGGCGTTTATTATTTTTCGGATTTGCTTGAAAGAAGAAATGAGTCCATCTATTTAACAATTAATTGAGCATGATTATTTGGGTCCCTTTGGTCATTTTGGAAACGGTTTGTCAATTTAGATTGTTTTGAGAAAGGCGGTAAACCGTATCTTTGGAAGTCTTATGTAGTGGTTAGGGTATTTTGTGTGGAGTAATGTGCAGTTTTATTATTCGGATCGATATAATTAAGCAAGATCATCTGATTGATGTTCGAATTTTTGTGTTGCTTTTATTTAACTTAAAGCGGAAGAGGTATGAATAAGATTTCACTATTTTAATTAGACGGAAATAAAATATCTTATTTTAAAGTTTAAACGGTCTATTTAATTTTGAGGCTCAATGGGCACTTTAATATGCTTATTTCGATTGGGATTTTTTTCGGTTTGATTTGCTAATTTTTGCTAATAAAGACAGACGTTGGGAATTGCAGATTAATAAATGTAAAGATAGTTTGTTTATGTAGTGAAAAATGCATACTAAATATTATATTAATCAGAAAGATAACTTACTCAAAAGACCTTAAAAAATGGACCATATTTTTCAGTTACAATTCTAGTTTTTTTTAACAATATCTTCAGCAAGAATTTTTTTTTAAACATTTAAAATATTCGCAAAGAGTTATTGATTTTTTAAATTGAAATTTTATTGTAAGAGAAATAATCATTCCAAAATAAAATCTAAATGCTTAATTTAGAGTTTTTAGCCTTAATAATCCAAGTTACAAAATTTAAAAGCCATTTTTAGATAACAGTGGAACTTAGCTTGCTCGATTTACCGAAATAGATAACTTCACTTTGGAAAGACAATAATATCAAAGTTTTACTATAAATAAGGTAGAATCTAGGAATTTCCATTAATTAATAATACACTTTCTTCAAACAAATAATTCACAAAAATTATAAACTCATAAAATTAGCAAGGATCTTTTCTGTTTCTTATTTACGTTGCTCTAAGCGTTTATGATCCTTTGATAAGCAATTCTTAAGGGATACTTCTGAAATAAATAAACTTTAAATGAATTCTATAAAAAAGAAGAACGAGAGATCCGCTTGAATTGTTTGGAAATTGTTACAAAGTTTATTGAATCTGGTGATTGAATCTGATTCAAAAGTTGAGGATGGGAGTGGATATAGTGATTGGAAGAATAGAGTTTCAGAAACTATGTATTGCAAAGGTAAATTTTTTTATTTAAATATTTTTGTGATTTTAATTATACATTGAAGTAGATGTATGTATTGTAAAGAAAATTTTAAATTAAACTGGGGATGTGGAAAATCGACAACTTTCCATTACACAATAATACTCGTTATTTCATTTAAATTTGACATGAGTAGGTGCAACTTAACATTTTCACTTTCATATTTTCATTAATTAAAAAAAAATGACCAGTTTGCTGTTTCATTTATTAAAAAAATTCCAATACTAATTATACTGCCCCCCCCCCCCCCAAAAAAAAGAGCAAAATTTGCGACATGTTTTTCGGTAATTATTAAATTATTCATTTCAGGTATGTAAAATAGTGAACAGAACAGCTGTTGATTGGTAATGCTCAAGAAAAGACTGCATTTGCCTACTTTTTACATTTTTTATCGAATTTCAAAGGAAATTTCGGAGGTAGGGATGTTAAGAACACGTTGAAAAGGCCACAGTGACTTTGTTCGAAATCGATAGAGCCATTGTTTCACAATTGCTGAAAAACATAAAATTTTTAATGCCAGCTTATGTACATACGGAATTTTGAAGAAAACCTTTTAGGTCTCCCCACCTTCCCAAAAAATCGTATTTTTTTTCTCTCGAATGCAATGCTTTTGTTTCCCTTTATCACATATAGATTAATTTAAAGTAAAAATTTATCGAATTAGATTATGTCACCTAACAAATTGATTAAAAATCTTGTTTTTGGAAAAAAAAATAAAAAATTATTCAACAGATTTTTTGAAAATGAAAGTTGAAACAGTTGACTTACAATCTGTTGTTTAGTATTAATATTTGAAAATACTAATATTTAATACATTGAACAATGTCATCAAAATTAGAGTTGAAAGTAACATGAGAGATAAATAATTATATTTCCTATTAGAGTTTCACTTTACATTGAGATGTAAATGGTACTCTTGGAAATATACAAACATGGTTAAAAGCTTGATATATCTAGAATACAAATCACTTTAATTTGTATTATTTCTTAAAAAGAATGTTATCCTCTAAATCTCAGTATCAATTTGGACAAACAATGAAAAAATCAGGCTTTTTTAAAAAATAAAAATGTACGCAAGTTTGTAAAATCCCGCTTCGTCAAGAATTTTAAATTATTTTATTTCTACTGGATATTGTTGAATGAAAAGAGATATAGTTCAAAGATATATATATATATTAAAGTTGTATGAGAATTTTTTTTAATCGTATTATAATAAATATTGTTTGTTAAGTTGATGAAATGAAAAAATTAAATTAAATTCATATTTAAATTTTGTATACTAAGTTTTTTTCTGGCTAAATAAAGAACTAATATTATTGCATTCGATAATTATTTTGATGATTTTAAATTTCCCTTAATAATTCTTCTAATGATCGTAATTAAAACAAATATTACGCAATGACATTTTATAATTTAAAGTTTTAATTTTTCTCTATGACAATTCACCATGTTATTCTGTAATGATTACTAACAAAATCATTCTCAATGTATTCTTGAAAGAAGTTTTTATTTCTCACATCAATTAAATATTATAACTAGTAATATAACGGATATATTTAGATATTCAATGAAAAATTAATAAATTTTTCCTCAACTTTAGTTAGTTATCCTTATTAGAATACATATAATTCAAAAAGGGAAAGGAGCAATACCTTTTATTCAGCAAGCTGTTTTCAAAATACTTCCTAAGAGTTATCCAACAGTTTTCAGACTGATGCCATATCCAAATCTCAGACGCGCTTATATACTAGAAATGAAACCAATAACTTAACCCACGGTGTTCCCCAGTATCATGGTACGACCGAGTAGCATACTTCCTGCAGCGTTATTCGCTTTTAATGTTGTTCTAATCAATTTTCAGCTTAATCCCTTCGTCATAATAGCCTTGTTTGAGATACCATTAACTGATTTTTTTAAAAACGTGTTATTGATTTTTACGTATATATTAAAAAAAAAATGCTAAATTTGAAGGATTAAACGTACTTAGAAATTTAAGGTGATGAAGTTTCTTGAAATTGCTGAAAGTTTATGTAATCTTACGTTTTTAAGTTTTCAATTAACAATTGTTTAAAATTTGTTTTTAAAGCTTGTCTATCAGTTCTTTCAATTTTAAGGAAGGAAATTTTGTTGAAAATTATTGCTTCTTTTTTTGAAACATTATTTATCTAAAAAATGACCAGGTAATTACATAAGTTTGTAAGTTGTAATGGTATATAAAGATTTAACATTTCTTTGTAAATTCTAAACAATGAAGAATATTTCGAAGTTATGTAATGTAGTTATATATTTTTAATTACACAAGAAGTTAAGTTTAATTATATAAGAATTATATAAGAAGCTAAGTTTAATTGCATAAAAATTATACAAGAAGTTAAGTTTAAGAAAATTTAATTACATAAGAGTTATATAAGAAGCTAAGTTTAATTACATAAAAATTATACAAGAAGTTAAGTTTAAGAAAATTTAATTATATAAGAAAAGAAGAAGTTATTATTTTTATTTCTAAAAGGATCAAGTAATCATATAATTACTTTGCAAAAATTAAAATAATCGTAATCTTTGAATCCATTGAAAAGTAAGAAGCTTTTACAAATGCTCTGTTACCTTACTCTCTACGCTAATTTAGTGAGAAGCTTATACGAAGGTTCTGTTCATCAATCCAACCAATAGCATGTCTTTTCAACATTTCCAAATAAAATTACAAATGCTACATATATGTACTATGTATAAAGTTAAAGGTCTCATTAGGTTTATTTCTCAAAATACAAATTCAATCGGAATTTAAGAATGTAAGTCAACTTTCAAAAGGTTAATATCAAAATATGCTAAAGATATGGATGAAATATCAGTTTGAAGGCTTCAACAAGATTAGAAATATCTCTCTATATAAAGCAAAGCCATCACTGACTGACTGACTGACTTACTCATCACTAATTATCTCACTTCCTATATAGTTACAACTGTGAAATATCTACATATTAGGCAGAGCTCTCACTCACTCACTAATCACTAATGCTTTCACTTTCCATACTGTCACATTTCTTAAATTTGGCACAAATGTCAACTGGGACAAGCATAGAAAAAGTAAGCTATTCCGATCACGCTTAACCAACTTTAAGGGATTGAAAAGGGGGGAAACGTTTAAAACGATGGTTTTTCAAAAGACTCACTTCTCATATAGTCACAGCTCTGAAATTTGGAACTAATGTTAACAAGAACAAACATAAAAAAGGTGAACTATTCCGATTACCAAATTTAAAGGAATGTAAAGGGGTCATATGCTTAAAATGAAGGATATTCAAATGTTTTGTTCCCAAAGTAGTCAATGATATTTGGTACAAATATCAAAAAGTACCAAATGGGGGCTATTCAAATGCCCCAGTCAAATATAGCTACAAATTTGACAAGGGCAAACATAGAAAAAGTAAAATATTCCAATGTGTATTAATCTATTTTAAAGAATCTAAACTTTCCAAACATAAAATATCCTAATGTACCACTTCCATGGAAGTAACAACTCTGCAATTTGATACAAGTACTAAAAGGTAAACTATTCCAATATAGATTAACTAATTTTAAAGGGTTGAAAGTAGATACTTCCGAATGAAGGATATTCAAATTTCCTACTTAAATATAGTTGTTACTGTGAAAGATCGAGATCTGGAGAAGGTCGACTTTCTCCGGTGAATGTCAACATTCACATAGTAGCTTGGTGTATGTCCTAAATATTTGCAAAATATCCTTATTTCTCACTACACCGGCAAATGTCGATATTCATCATGCACTGATGGTGAATGTTGAATAATAAATATTTTTGTTGCGTTTCTAAATCATACTTTATTATTAAAACATATTATGATCTATGCCAAAATAGGAGAAAGCACATGTAACTGTTAAGCACATGTACATAGCACATGTAACTGTTGGGCTTAAAACGAACAGTACATTCTAACTAATAACAGAAAACAATACCAATAACAAACTTACTTAATTATATGATTGACGCTATACTATCGTATTTATTACAACAATTTAAATTGTTATGGCACTTTGAATTGCACAAAAGCAACTGCATTTGGTCGTGGTACTTTTTTTTTTTTTTTTTTTTTTTTTTTTGCAATGCCAGCATGCGTAGCCTTGCCCTAGACTTTTCGAATTAGTTGCAACAGCGTCTCTCATCGACATTTCTTGAGAAGAAATCTGATCAATGGAAAGTAACTTTTCTTTACAAATTACAAACTGATTACGGGTATAAATCTGCTTGAGGGTACCATTTTTGTTTGCTAATTTATGAAAAGTCGGAGTCTTCTATTTCAACAACAACAACCAACATATTTCGGGCATCTGTACACCACGGTCGACATCAGGAACTAGTATTCGTTCAGTATTACCAATATGATCAAGTGGAAATTTTCTTTTTGAGATTCGTGACATTTTCGTTGCTTGTATTAGAAGATTATCTTCCGTGGTTTCGACCTCCACCAGAACATGCCTGTGTTTGTCGACATAGACCGGTGATAGTCCGAATATATACGAATATAATAAAATATTCGGTCTCTTACCGAGATATTTGGTACATGTTGACTTTCACCGGAGAAAATCGACATTCTCCAATTTCGGAGATTCATAGTAACATAGTCATATATATGGAAACGGGAAGCAAGTGTAAGCACAGGTAAATAATCTATTCTGATCTCGATTAATTAATTTCATGGGGTCAAAACGTTCCAAACGAGGATATTTCAATGTTCCACTTCTAACAAAGTCACAATACTGAAATTTAGTACAAATATCAACAAGAGTAATTATAGAAAAAGTAAGATCTTTCGATCTCGATTAACTAATTTGAAAGGTGCGAAAAGTGACCGAAACCTTCCCATACGAGGAATATCCCAATGCTCCACTTCCAATATAGTCACAATTATAAAATTTGAAAGAAATGTCTTCAAGGGCATGATATTTTGAGATGAATACATTTTTGTGTGAAATTGTGGCTAAGAAAACATGTGTTGACCTTTTTTTAAAATTAATTTGTACTTTTTGCAAAGTTTCTAAATGATGAACAAAGAACTAAGAAAACGTAAATGGAAAAATTACATTTTAAAAGAAGTTAAAAGTTTGAAAAAAGAATTATATGTAAAAAACACGAAATTTATAATTGTGAAGTTTTTGGCCTTATATACTTTTATCACCTATAAAAATGTCATGATTTGCCTCCAAGGTTAATTGCAAGCTTTCAATTTTAGGAAACACATAATTATCTTTAGTTTAATTATTTATGTAATATTTATATAATAATTATTTATATTATAATTATTTATATTATAATTATTTATATTATAATTATTTATATTATAATTATTTATATTATAATTATTTATATTATAATTATTTATATTATAATTATTTATATTATAATTATTTATATTATAATTATTTATATTATAATTACTTATATAATATAACTAACGTTAATTTAGTTTTTATCCATAATTTTGTTAATTAAAACACTCAATGTAATGCTACCATTTTTAATTAAAAAAAATGAAATATTTTACATAAATTTTAAAAATTGTTAAAATTTCATTTTCATAAATGTCATTAGGAATCTAGAAATATTTGGGATTTTTTTCATTAAAAAAGAACTAATTAAAATAATTTTAAAAAACATTAAATTAATACAAAATAATATATCACCTATTTAATTTAAATAGTTATGTGCTTTCATTTCCAAAATATTTTTAACAAAGAGTCACGAGTCTGAGGTTCATATCTATTATTGTTGTACAGATAACAATTTTACGCTTTATGAGAATTCACTCTTCTATGCTAAAAATATGTAGTGTTTTATAATTTTCATTATAATACCGAACGAAAATGTGTTTCACTTTTGCTTACATGATCAAATGGATTGTGCCACGAAAAAACCTTCTTATTTTAAACTTTGATAATATTTACATAAATATCATTTGCATTGCTATCTTAAGTTCAAAAAACAATTTATAATCTTTCATATTCAAATATCGTTATATAGCATTGTAAAAAAGGCACTATTAGAAAAATATTTTGACTTTATTTCGTTGAATTAAATATATGTCAAAAGCGTGTTTTTAAATGTCAACAAATTTATTTTGCCATGCATTTCTTTTTTCTTATAATTAGGTAGAAGTAGAGAAAGTGCAGCCATCGGACAAGTGCAGGATTATGAAAAAACTAACAATGGAATATTTCAGAATAGAAACATCAGTATAGGGTATATATATATATATATATATATATATATATATATATATATATATATATATATATATATATATATATATATATATATATATATATATATATATATATATATATATATATATATATATATTTGTGCTTACGAATTATCGCATTTATTGTAAGTGAGACAAAAAGTTCGTCAAATTTATTCTCTTAACCCATAAAATGGTTGGTTCGGATGACCCGATCCATCGCGCAGCTGAGGTATTCCATGGAAAGATCCCAGTGCCGAATCGGAGAGGTTCGTATTTTTTGTCGCCTCAAAAAATATATATATACCCAACTGTCGACGGAATAATGCGTAAGTACCACCCCTCCCTAAAAGTTCTTTTAATTTTATCCAAGAAATAGTTTGTATGTTTTTTATTATAAGAAACTCTTAACCTATTAAAGACGGTTGTTAAGAAAATTTGTCAATCGACATTTTAGTTTTTTTTCTTCTTCTTTGCTGATAAATTGCGACTGTAATTTCACTTAGTGTTTTTAAAAATAAAAAAAAAAAATTGCTTTCCAAAAAATCTGAAAAATTCTAAATATACTTTAAATGATCAAAATAAAAATTGTAAAAGTTAAAAACAATTACTGTTTATCTATTTTAAAGTCGTCTTTAACGAGTTAACTGAATAAGATAAAGGGATAAAAAAAATTCAGATTCCTTATAATTAAATAACATTTTCTCTGTATACTTTTTGGCTTCTAGATAGCATGCATTGTATTATATTTTTTTCTGTGAGGATTCTATAGTACAGTTGTGACTACATTTAGCTTAGCGAATTTTCAAGTAGGACGTGTGCAACCACATTACTTAGGGTATATAAAATCCTATTTTCCACGATTTATTTTTGTTTTTTATTACTTAACTGTGTTTTTAAGTAACTTTTGTTTCTTTTAATAAATAGATGGAACTTTTATTTTTTTGAAAAATAGGATAATGTAGGAGAGCGTAGGTTATAATATGAAACAAACTTTTAAAGGTATGTTATGAACGAACTTTTTATCATATATAAATGATTTTAAGTTTCTGAAAATCATACATTCAAAAAGTATTTCTTAAATATTTTTCTTAAATGATTATGGAATTCATCTATGGAAGTCCAATAAACAACAAAATATAATTATAGAATATATACTTATTAATGTGGTTTGAAAAAAATCTCTTTTTTTGTGATTTTAAGATTTTTGAGACTGGAGTTTTCAATAAGAAAAAAAATTCTTAACTTCTGACAGACATTTATTTTCTGTATGATAGGAAAAATCTGTTCCTAAGGTAAATACTACATGACATTTTATCGAAAAAAATCCTAATTTTTTTTGGTACAAAAATCAAACAATATCTAAAGATCATTTTACAAATTGCATTTTATTGTTTGTAACAGCAATTGAGGATATTAAAACTAACTATGAAAATACTAAAAACTTTTCCCACTTCATCCTAGTCACAATTTTGATAATTTTAAAATAAAAAAAAAAGAGTAATTTTGTTACAAAATAGTTTTTTGGATTTCACTATTGTATATTCATATAACCAAAAAAATTTCAGAAAAATTTTGTATCCTATATTCTCTTCAGTAGGTTATCAATACTTACTAATTGAAAAATAGTTGGTCTAAATATGAATAAATTTGGAACTCAACAAATGAAAAGTTCTTTTATTTTTAAAATAATAAATACTTCAGATTAATTTCCAATTTCTTTTTGTACAGTAACTGAGGTTAAATAAAGAACTCACAAAATAACTAAACTTTTCATGTTTTTTATTCAGTATGACTACTTTAATTAAACTCCTTGTAAATATATTGATCCCAGTTTAAACTACTGATATTGCTATTTTTAAAATAAGCCTTGAGCTCCATTTGCTGTATTATAATGTACTAATTATGGAATGGAAAGGTTTTGTTAATAACATTCAGTTAATTCATCATTAGTCTTTTATTTAAAAAATAGCAAGTCACTTTTAAAATTGAACAATGAGTAAATGTTTTTGGGAAAGTTTATTTTATTTTGTGTGAACGCTTTGTAATTGCTAGACGTGATTGTTACTTTTTATTTATCAAGAATGATTAATGTTTATCCATATTGATGACGAATATATGTCAAAATATCTATTGTATTTGACAATTTTATTCAATAATTGACTATAAACAACAACAACAACGAAAATGTACTATTTCCGCATTACTGCTTTTTTAACAAAAACAGAAATTTGTTTAACAGTTTGTTCAGTAGAATTCATAAACATTCAATTTCCAAAGATTAGTTCGATTTTGCGTGTTTAGTTTAAACAACCCCTTTTTAACATTACAAACTTCAAAAATAAGCATTAGAAAGACAGAATTGACTCGAACTTCCATTCATTATCTCTACATCTATGGACGAAATACGTTTTTCTTAAATTTAATTAAAGAAAAGAAAACCTCAAGATTATATTTGTGTCACAAAAAGGATGTAATAATCTGTAAATAATTAGCTATAAAACTTGCAGTGACTTTTTTATTTTTTTAACGTTATTTAATTTTAAAATACAGTGGAAGGGGGGGGGGGTGATTCCACCTGATTGCTAATGCTTGCCGACATCTAGAAATTGTTTTGCAATCAAGTCATTTGTTCAGTAACGCTCTATAAAGGCCCAGCTCACTACGCTTGTGATTTGCTACTAAAAATAATACACAATAGTTCAAAAATGCCCGTCAAGCTTTGTGAACATCTTTAATAACATCTTGTTAGAACTTTGTGATTGGTTAGAAGCCCTCATGATTTGCAGTAACCTAGCCCTCATACTACTATAATAAATATACTAACGTAGTATTCAAAATACTACAATTGGCAAATTTATTCCTTTAAACATGGAAACATTAAAATGCGAAATAAGAGAACACCATTTTAACAGATTTCCGCCTTTATTTGAACAATCTGAGTTCTAATTTTAATCGAATCGTGATAATATGGTCTATGTCGTGGTACAGTTTATTAAAAGAAATTTAATTTTTTTTCAATGCTTTTCCACTGTTTATATATATATATATATATATATATATATATATATATATATATATATATATATATATATATATATATATATATATATATATATATATATATATATATATATATATATATATATATATATATATATATATATATATATATATATATATATATATATATATATATATATAATAAAGCTACTTCAGAGCCTGCAAAAATGTAAATTTCTACAGTAGTTAGTTTTCCCTGGCGAGGACGAAACAAAAAAAAACATTTTTTTTCTTCATTTTGATAGATAATAACTCAAAAACTAAAGTGAGTATCTCTGATTTATCTATCTGTGAGTATCTCTGATTTTTTCTTTACATTATATTTTCCCAAACATTTTTCTACGAAAGTGCAAAATTTAATAATTTTAAATCTAATAGTTTTTGCGCTGTAAGACCGAGAACTACGTGCGGCGGAAAAATTATGAAACAGCGATCATTGAATTTTAATCCTTAATTTTCTTTAGAATAGAGAGAGAAAATCTCGTTTACAGTGAAAGGCCAGTTGCCAAATGTTATTTCCTAATTTTTACATATCCTCTTCTATATTAAAAGTACAGTAAAATAGATTTAATAGAAGCCGAAGGATGAATAGAAACAATTTTGAGGAAAAACAAAATGCAAGCTTAAAATATTACCCTGTTCTATGTATAAATTACAAAAAAAAAAAAAAAAAAAAAAAAAAAAAAAAAAAAAACCTTATAATATCTTAAACAAGTAAATCGAAATTATTTACCATAAGACTGAAAATTTCGCAAATTATGACATCAGAGGAAATTTATATGCATTTACAAAGAGTCATTTTTAAAGAGACTTCTCACCCTTATTATTAAGAGTAAATTGTACATTACTTGTTTGTTTTCACTTCACATCAACCAATTTCATATGTAACAATCAAGTCTAAAAACCCATACTTAATAATCGAGCCCAAAAATACATACTTAACAATTGAACCCAAAAACTATTACGTAATAATTAAAATAAAAATAAAAAATCAATGATTCAGATTAACAGCATTTCATAGATAAAAAGTGTTTTATAATTTCTTCAAATAGTAGTTTCCAGACAGTCGAACCACAATTTATGAAGCGATGGTCCAGTCAATTATAGTGCTGCATTTTCACGTCTCCTCTACTCTTGTTTAAATTTATAAGATTATTTTTCGTCCATTTCAAACAATGATGGAAGGAACCCGTTTGAGTTTTTAATACTATTTAATAACCGAAAGTTTTTATTGAAGCCAAAGTTGTAATTATGTTTTCAGATACGTTGCGCCTAGAATATCTCAAATTTGTAAGAATAGTACGATTCAATATTTTTACATTTTATCCAAAAGAGTTTTACAAGTGCCTCACCTGCAAATAAAATAACTATAATTAAATTTTAGATTGATTCAGAAAAATAAAATGCACTGAGAAATATAATATAACAGATAAAAAAAAAAAAAAAAAAAAAAAATCGAATTATTATTTGGTTCCGAGATTTGTTGATCTCATGATTACTTACATATCGTTCACTATTCTTATCTTTACTTTTTTTACTCTATTACTTTCTTATGTCTAGAAAAGAATTTTTCTGAATTATGATTCAAAATGTGTTCGCATTGTAGATCCAAATTACAATGTAAGATTTCATAAAAAACACATCTTCTTAATAAACTCTGACAATATAAGTCTGTTTAACTCATCACAAATTTGTCCAGCCATACCTTACATGAAAAATTTAGAATCAACAGTAAAAAAATCATTTAAGAATCCTTATAATAAAATGAATTGTACAGCTTTCTATTTTCGTAAAATTCCTATACCAAAACTTATTTATCATTGACCTTATTTTACAGGGAGAGAAAGCTACAATATTATGGACACATTGTGTACTTTCTTGAATAGATACATTGTATACGTTATTGTTGGAAAATGGATACATTGAAACAAATCATTAACGTCATTTTAGTATCTCAAAAGTATCCTCTTAAATTGCTAATGGATGTTTTTGTATAGTAAATGCACCCGATACAAATGCTATGCAACAAATAGAAGATTTGCTGGAATTATGAACCATTAGTTCAATGATAGTATTCAATAAAAATAAAAAATTCAAAAAGAAAAATCATACTCATTATCTCCATTGACTATTATTTGAACAATACACAAAGGTTTCCATTCCTTTTTGAAAGTTAAGAATAGTTCTTATTAAATATAAAAAAATAATGTCGTTTAAATAAAACTTCTCGATCTGACCTCTTTTTAGTTTTAAGTTCGTTTAAATGAGATTTAATTAGTCTCTTAGGAAGTATAAAGTAGAGTTAAATTCAAAATTGTGATCTTGATAAAATACTAATACTACTGTGAAATAGTTTAATATTATTTCTTAAATTTTAAAACGGAGACAAGTTTTTGTGTAAGAAATTTGGAAAGTTGAACGCAATTCCTTCCCTTTATCTTGAAGATTTTTTTGGTAAGAGTTAAATATAAAGATAGAAATATAATTTGTTTTTGCTTATAACGAAATGTATAACATTTTATTGATATAATCTGTAGAAAATTTAATGTTTTCTAATAGCTTCATATGCACAATGAGTAAAAATTTGCTACGTATTTCTTGACGTTTTATTGATTTTTCCTAAACTTTGTTTTGGGCATTCACATACAATTTACGTCTATAAAATATCTTTCATTGGTCTCTCACATCAAAATTTGTTTTATTATAACAGCTTTTCTAGAAACATCATAAGTAGGGCTGTTTCTTGTAAAAGAAATATATTTATCTATAAAAGCTTACTTTTGATGTGGCATCTGGCTCAATTGATAATTTTTAAATCCTTAAACTTTTTTTAAATGTATTTAAGGGCTATTAAGTTATGTCTGATATCTAGATATTCAAATAACGTAGTTTTATAGTCATAGCCATTAAATATAAAGAATCAATTTTTAGAAAAGAAAAAAAAAAAGTATACTAGTTTACTGATTTTACGAAACACTTGTTTAGGGATAGAGAGAAATTAAATTTGCTTTAAAAAAAAAAAAAATCTTTAGTTACTATTGTCTCACACAAAAGCTTTCAATTATATTTAAAAGTTATTAATAGTTTTAAATTTCACATCTAGTAAAATAAAAAAAGCATTAATTTTAAGACACTTACAGGTTGATTTTTTTAAAAAATATAGTTGTTGAGGTTACAAATTTGTTTGATTATATTAGAAAATAAGAATTCAATTTTGAAGGATTAATTAATTTTTATTCTTAAATTAAGTGGAATTATTTTAAAATATTATATTGATGTCTTTAAATTATAATTTTTATTTAAAGTAAATATATATATATTTTTGAATTTTTATTTTAAATAAAAATAATATTTTAGTTTGTAGAGTTTTTTGTGTTGATAGTTTTTATTTTAAAATTCTTTAATTTATTAAAAAATATTTTTAAACTAGGGAAAAGCGTAAATATATTGAAAAGAAAAGTTATTATTAATTTCATGCTATCTTAATTTCTTAAATGGTACCTCTAAAGCATTTAAATATTTTTTTCACAGATAGTTTCATTTTTATGAGTATTACAAAAGTCAGAAAAAAACTTGTATTTCTTGATGAAAAAAATGTCAATATACCACTGCAAAAGACTTTTAATAGCATTAGGTTATAAATCAAAATAATAAAGTAAACCTTAACAGTAGGATGTTTAGTTGTAATATGCTTTTTTTGGATATTGATACCATAAACGTTTGCATGTTAGTTGACGGTATTAGCTTAAATTAAGAGTTTAAGAAATTAACAGTATTTTTAATGAGTAACAAAGTAAATTAACTTCCTTGAAGACATTTTTTCATTTCTGTATAAACAACAATATGTTCCTTCCAGTTTTTTCCTACTGAAAAAGAAAAGACAGAAATATGACAAATCCCATTCGTCAAATATAATATTTCAAAATTTATCTTATATTCCAAGCCTCATGTCACGTTTTTCTCTTTTCCATCAAAATAAAAGAAAGTGAAAACAGCCTCGAAAAGAGGGGGAAAAAAAAAAAACCATTCGAGAAAGTTCTGTCTTCCACGCTTGGTCTGCTTCCACTTTCGGGGCCGACATCTTTTGGATCCGCAATACAAATGTTGTAGCAAACAATCGAAGCGGATCGCAAGTGACACACTAATCTTGAAAATTAGGCTTCTGCCGCAGAGAAAGTTCATTAAAAAATTATCGCTTAATTGAAATCGGTCTCGCTTTCGTTCACTAGTCCAATTTTAGATGGAAATTCCAAAAGGGAGTAGCAATTAATTTGAACGCGGTCTGATTGTGAAGCAGGTGAATACTAGTTTACTGTTTAAATATTATTTAAATTGACTGTAGGTCAACCTGCATGAAACCAATTGGAGATATTTCCGGATTTTTCTAAAATATGACCCAAAATCATGATACTAGTGATAATGTTAAATATGAATATATAAAAGGTCGAGGTGAAATCCTAATTTGAAATTATCAATTGAAAATCTAAAAAAATTATTACCATTTATAAAATTCCTTAAGAATTAGAATTACTTTTTAAACATGCATTTACATACGTCTATCCTTTCTTCTTTAAAATTTGCCTTAAAATTCGAAAACATTTGCTTCTATATGCATACATTATTCAAGAAAGTCGATTTTCATGTATAGTGCAAAGGAAGAATGAAATTTTTATATTTGAATTCACATGATATCTTTTGTTTATCTGTGATTCTTTGGAAGAAAATCAGTAAGTGAAAACTTTGGTTTTCAGAAAAAGAGAAGGAAGAAGAAATAAAATAATAATGTCTCTTTTTAAATAGAAAATTTTCGGATTTGTTTTATTGCTTGAAATACTAGTATTGGAAGTTCTAAGTTGAAAGAAACCAAAATCTTAACTTGTATTAGAAATTTTAATTTTCAATAATTAGCACAGTGGTTGACGCTTGCCAAGCATTCATCTTGCTAACTTTAATTCTTAGTTATGGTATATTATTCATCTTTCAAACTAAGAATCACAAACTTAGAATCAATATGCAGTCATCTGGGAATTCAAGGCGCACTAGGTTAACTTTCAGCATTTTTGAAACAAAAATGTGCATTTGGCGCTTAATATTACTTAATAAATTGATCATTGTAGCACTTTGATAATACAGGGTTATTAATTATGATGTCGACGAGACACTGAGATAATACAGATTACGTGGTGATTGTTAATTGGCAATTTATTAATCATTAATGGACTTTTTAGAGAAAAGTAATTCTCTCCAGTGATAAGAATGATCGTATATGTTAATTATTAGTTACATAAGGATATTTTGAAGAACTATTTATTTAATCGTATTCTCAATGATATTTTTTTTATATTAACTGAGTAATATTTCACCATCCATAATCTGAAATTTGGGGTTAAGTTTTCTCCTTGTTTTTTGACGGTTAATTTATAATTCTCGGTTGATCCATCAGAAATCAAACAGATGGACGAAATTTTTTGCAAGCTTATATCGTTCTTCCACTCATTATGAAAAATAAAATGTTTGAAGGGAAATAAGTTGAAGAAATAGGTGATGATTAATTAAAAACACAATCATTTCAAGTGAGAAGCCCATTCATTACAGAAAAGGTTAATAATTTTTTGACGTTTTTGTTGGTGGTGATCAAGGAAACCCATACCTCAGAGCAAAATACACTCTGCACTTTATTACTTTTTTAAAAATTCTGAATAAAATAAGTCAGCGAATTCTTCTCCCGACGTTCTCTACTACACTCTGCTTTTGAAGGGACACCGAAAATATGTATTTTTAGAAGAAGAGTTTTCCAATTTCTTTCCGAATTTATAAGCAACTGATGTATTTCTTTTTGTTTGATGCATCAGTTTTTGATTACATAAAAATTAAAAAAAAAAAAAAAAATGTATATAAGAAGGTTAGATTTTTATACATAAAAATTAAAAAAGACGTATCTTTATTTTCTGATTTTTTGAATAATTTAAAAAATATCTTTCGCTTGAATATTGGCTATCAGTAATGCCTGATAACCATTTTTCTTGTTATTGATGTTGGATAATAGCATGTGAAATATGTACGATATTCTAAGTAACTTTGTCCACCACGCTCATACTTTTTTAGAAAAGCAAGCAAGCAACGAAAAAGTATAATAGTGCCATAAATCAAATCTAAAAACTCTCTCATAATTAAGATTTTTTTTGTTTTAAAACTCATTGAAATTTTATATTTTTAAACTTGAAGTTAAAAAATAGTTAGAGTAAGTAACACCAGTTGATAGCAGCTCTAGAAATGTATGTTATTAATATAAATACAAAATAGAGTTAATATTTTAATTGAATTTGTTTAGATTTATTGGTATATAATCTTAATCGTTTTTGAATTTCTCAAAAAAGTTAAGTGAAAATATTAACTATTTAAAAACATTTTTGAAATAAGGATTGTGAAAAATAAAATTAAAAAAAAAATTCTGAATAATTATGTATTTCAAAATTGATAATTGAATGAACATATTTAGATTTGATTAAAAACTAAAATAGTTAAAATTTTTACTTAGAAGTTCAAAAATTTCCATTTTAGTCTAAAGTTTTTTTTTTTTTTTTTTTTTTTTTTTTTTTTTTTTTAATTTTTTAATTTTTTTTTTTAAATATAAATACTCTATAAATAGGAGATTCTGAAATTAAGAGGAAATTTCAGTGCCTGTTCTTTTACTGGCTTAATATTTATTCCTTTAAGTGAGGAAATTAGTATTAAGAAAGAAAAAGATTACATTTAATGTTTCCAGTCTTTATTTTACATATTTATTTATTATTTTTGAAAAAAATCCAAAGTACAGGAAATGTAACCTCCATGGCAAGTCCCCACCCCTGTTTTTTAGAGTTAACTGAAGAAATAAACCTAATTAATTGTGTATTTGTGAAAAAATCTGGGCTAAACATTTATTTATTATATAAATAATCATCTAATCACAAAAAAATATAAATTTTAATTTATTTTACCACTTTATTTTAAGCGCATAAGTTGTCTCTGGGTGCTGTGGTAACCTCTATGAAATATTTTTAACTTGATTAAAATTCTACTAAATAGCAGTACAGTTTTCTTTACCAGAGCTGAAGTGAAGCTCAAGTCAACTGTCTGGTGATGTTGTTGGATGTGCATAGTTTCATATTGTTTGTGAAAAAGTTTTCCAATCCTCAAAAATCTGGTGAATTCTTTTTTTCATTTAACCTACATGGTCATTAATATTATTTCTTATAGTGTTAAACATATTTTTGCGTGTTACCTTTTATCAAATTGCCAATTTTTCTTCTCTAAAATCAAAGCCAATGTATCCTCAGTCTTTTAGGTTAAGTTTTAAGCATGGTAATCTACATATTTCTGCTTATTAATAATCTCCATGGGTTGTGCTAACCATGAAAGTTACAAGCAAAGTAAGAAAACTTGTTTTTCTTAGAAAATATATTTTTTCTTGACTTTTTTTTTGAAGTGGTAAATGTATTAGCTTTGTTAATAAAATTCTAAGAGTAAAATTTCACTTTTCTTACCTATTTTTTATTTTTATGTTTTTTTACCTCCTCAAATTCCCTTTAATTTCAGAATCGCCCATATATTAGCACAAAAAATGTTTAAGTAATACTTAAAAAAAAAACTATTTTGGGATCCCAAGTTCTGTGGGAATGTAAATATGATTTCAAGGAATAAAATACTTCGGATATAACCATGCAAATTGGTTTTTCTAATTTAAATATATTAACTCACAAGTGCTTGAACTTCTAAGGATATAACGAATATACGAATATATGTATAATTTTGATGTATGTAAAATTTTGATACTCGGGCAGAAGGTTGACACCGAAGCTGACACTTTCTTGGCCAATATCCTAACAAAAGGAGTTTTGGAGTCCTGAGTTTATAACGTGAAAGTCATCATTATTTAACAAAAAGACTATTTTCGAAAGTAATACTTGATTATCCATCTAATTAGTATGAGTATAACTAACTAAACAGACTATATGTTCCTTATATATATGTAGATCACAAGTAAATTGCACTAAAAAAGTTACTTTAATGAATTAGATTTCTGAAACGTATACCACTCATTATTCTCTCTCTTTCCTTCTAATATAATACTCAACAAAAAATCAATGCAACATTTTGGTACTATTTACTTTAGTAAATACTGCTTAGATCCAAAATGTAGGACTATAAATATAGTTTCTGTCTATTATTACGTATGTTGTTATTCATGAGTATATGCAATAATACAAAAATATATTTATATATATATATATATATATATATATATATATATATATATATATATATATATATATATATATATATATATATATATATATCTTATGATACGTCTACCGAGGAAGAAAAATTACATCTACACACAGTAAAACGATCACTAAAACTTGAATTTAGAACTAGAGAATTACACCCTGGTGAAAATGCCTTCACATCAAGCCGTCTTCACTTCATAATAGAAAAGCAAATAGGATAGAGATAGAAAAAGATGAAATAAAACCTTATTGTTGGGCCAAAGTTAAATTGGCCATGATGCTGTTTCGCGATGGACTGCGTATTCGTGATGGACTGTAAAGCATACGTATGATGGAAGTTAATGTTCCGTGTATTATTACACTTTCCCTGTGTTTGATTCTTTGTCGGCAAGAAAGATGATAAAGATCATAAAAGAAAGACTGTCTAGGATATGTTAGAAAGAAAAATCAGCATTTTCTATGCTTCAGTTTTGAATAATTCTGTTTGCTTCCATTCAGCTTTTTGTAGTATTTCCAGTCTCATGAATCACAATACCTACTAAAAATTAACAGGTAGTTAATTTTCAAAAGATTTCCGTTGTAAGTTTAAAAGGATTAAGTTTTAGTGAAAGGTCAAATATCTAAAAAAAGTTAATAGGTATATGTATATCAAGAATTATATAGAAAGAATTATTTAAAAAATATCCGCCGCTTTTGTCCTTACTTGTAATCTTTGAACAGGAAACTATTGGATGGTTAGCATCTATACTTCATTGTTCTGGAGGACTCATGTATGAGCTCTGTTTGCTTTTTTATTAGCCATATGAAACACTCTATATGTTAAATATTTTTATTTCTTCTTATAATTTTTCCATATAATAAATTAAGAAAAAGAAATAAAGTTAAAAGCACCTAAGTTTATTGTTTAAATATATATTTTAGGTACTTATAAACATAAAGTGTTAAATTTTATTTAAATTTTCCTACCGCTTTTAAAGCTGGTCATACTTTTATTCGTTTGCTCGGATGTGCAGAGAAACATGTGAGTAATTTTAGTGTTTTAAGCATGAAGTCTAATGAAAAATAGTTAACCATTCACTTCAGTATTTGTCTCATTATTTAAAATATATAAAATTGATACGCAAGTGATGAGGGGTGGGTTGTATTTAGTTTTCATTTCTAACATTTGCACTGAGACAATGTTCTGTCTTATGTAGAATAGTCAAATATTTGAAAGGTAAAAGTACCTTCTGGTTTTTCAAAAACAAATGCTCAGCATTTGTGTACTGAATGTAAAGAAACAGAAATATATCACTACGAAGATAAACGATTGAGGGCTGACCATATATCTGGAACATCAATCTCTTTTTGGAACTACTATGTTTTGTTTGTAAGTATGTTGGTTGTTTAGGATTCGATTGTATATCCAGAAGTAGCTTGACTACTTTATCAGTTTGTTTCCTGTAACAAAAGAAGTACTAATTATCTCACATAAAAAGCAGTTACTTTCGTTACATTTTTTCAAAAAGATAAATTAGTGTTTTATGTAGCCTGGAGCCTTTAGTAATCAATTAATCTTCATAAAACGTTACATACAACTGAATACGACAGAAAAACTATATCTTAATACTTTTTTAAACGCGATTTTTTGAAAAGTTAAATTTTTCGCAAAGGACTATTTTTAAGAGGTATGATGATATAACCGATATTCAAACTTCATTCAAAATTCTTTTTATTCTGTAAGTCTTCATTTACATCTTTACTTATAAGGTCAGGTTTTTTTAATAACCTTTCGTATAAGTTCTTTACGTGCCATATTTTCTTCTTTAGTCTACAATTTAAATAGATATACCTTCGTATACTTTTTCATAGTTTCAATAGCACACATACATTGAATTTTTTGAAGTTATATTCAGAAAAACAAGATCTTAATTACTTTGTGTGAGGTTAAATATGGCCACATTGTATTCAACTATATATTAAACAGATCGAAAACCCACTTACAGCATTTCTGCAAAGAAAAGCTGTAGTACTTATATGGAACAGCCACATTTGCAAGAACAATTGTATCCACTCTGATACGGAACATTAAATCGATAAACTTACTTTAAAATAGTCACGATAAACGATTTAGGCCATTGGTAGACCACTTCAAAGATTTTAAGAAAACTGTCTTTGACTGCAAAACCTCTTTTAGCAGGATATTATTTTTACGGCCGAATAACTTTTAGTCACGACATTCTACTAAGACCTCTACTTTCACATAACAGATGTACTACTGAAAGGACATTCATTAGGTTATAGAATTGCTGTTAACTTGATGGAAGAATTTTTTTTTTATTTCTTAGATTTAACACCATTTAAAAGTTTCAAAATATACTTATACAAATTATAATATTTGCATGTATAAATACTGTATTTTTTGCTGCATTTATTTAAGGACATTTCATAAAAAACGTTATTTATTTTTCCTTAAAAAATTATTTGTTGTGTTTTTACTGTATTTATTTAAGGACATTACATAAAGTGTTATTTATTTTTCTTTAAAAAAATCACTTGTTGTGTTGCCAACATTTCGTTCAAGCTTTAGTTTTTGAAATCTAATTATTCAGTTCTATTTACCACCCATACAAATAGCTATGCAATTTATAATATAAAAAAATAGCTAATATTTATGCATAAATAAATATAACTATATATTAACTCTACGACTGAAAAGTTGCATGGAAAGGTATAATTTTTAAAATATAAAGGGGAATTTATATTTTTATGAAAAGTAATATTTGCGCATATATAAAACTAAGAAAAATAACAGATTGCTAAAATATTTTATGATGCACATTTTAGGAATTTTTCAATTTTTTGAGCTGCAATTTTGACATAGAGTATAACGAAAAGATATTTAGCGATGGTACCATCGCTATACTTTAAATGGTGGGTCAGGGCGTTATAGTCATGTTTATAGTCGTAAATTGTTAAATCGAAGATTATGAAATACAACAATGTAATAAATCACTCATCATGTAGTACTGTTATAAAACAGTTGCCCAATGTACAGGTTTCAATTCTTTATTTATAATAATAAAACAAGCTGTGTGTCTGTCTGTGGCTCTGTGGATCTATAGAAACCTACTTAAAATTGGAGTAGAGCTCTGAAATTTTTAAGACTAGAAGTTTTTGCCTTCTAAGTTTATGTCAAACAGAATGTTAAAATTTTAATCAGTTCTTTTTTAATTAATATTTTAATTAATTTTTTTTTACAAAGTGATTTCGAATAGAGATAGAGCTCTGAAATTTTAAACATAAGCAGTTTTAGCCTTCTAATTGGGCTTTTGAAAAACAGAAAGTTAAAATTTTAGTTAGTTATTTTTAATTAATTTTCTTAATTAATTAACACGACTTCTAATAGGGTTACAGCTCTAAAACTTTCCACATAAGTAATATGGCATTCTTATTGAACTATTGAAAAACAGAATTTTAAATTTGTTGTTAGATTTTTTTTAATTATTTTTTTTTAATGAATTAATAAATATTTTCCAAAACGGTTTTTAATAGGGCTACAGCTCTGAAATTTTCAACATAAGTAGTTTTAGCTTTCTAATTGGACTTTTAAAAATTGAATTTAAAATGTTTATTTCATTCTTTTTAATTAATTTTTTTTAATTAATTAATATATATTTAACAAAACGATATCTAATAGTGCTACAGCTCTGAAATTTTTAACATTTTTTGTTGTGGCCTCCTAATTGGACTTTTGAAAAACAGAATTTTAAATTTTTATTTAGTTCTTTTCTAATTAATTTTTTTAATTAATTAACAAATATTTTACAAACGATTTCTACTTCGGCTACAGTTCTGAAATTTTCAACACAAGTAGTTTTGCATTCTAATTGGACTATTGACAAAAAGAATGTTAACATTTGAATTTGATTTTCGATTAATTTTTTTAATTGATATTTTCACAAAAAGCGACTTCTAATAGCCTAGAGCTCTGAAAGTTTCAACATAAGTAGTTTTGGCCTTCTAATTTTAATTTCCACAAACACGTGTTAAAATAATATTAAAGAGGTGTTGTATTATTGTATTAACATGGGAATTATTTTGTGTGTCTCGACAGGGGAGAGGCTAAGGCTTTACGTAGCAATTATAGATTTTAGTGAGTGAAGCGAGCTTATGCTTACGCAACAATGAACCTTTCAGCGAGAGAAGCTAGCCTATTCTTGTATTGTAAAGAACCTTTCAACAAGTGAAGTAAGCCTGTACTTATGTGTTAATGAACTTTTCAGCGAACGAAGCGAGCTCGATTTTGCGTAGCGATGAACCTTCCTGCGAGCGAAGCGCCAAAAACTTTGACCTATATACCAATGACGGATTTCCGCAACGCGAGGTCTCATATCTAGCTAAAATATTGCACATGTTAAAATTTGAAGTGCGTTTATTCAGCTAGTTATTAAGCGTTATTAGTTATAATTGCGTTTTGAATTCACATTTTATTCCGTTTATAGATGATTGAATTTCAAAGAAACTGTGTTGAACCTTACTAATAATATTTTTGTAGTTCAATAGCATGAATTATAGATCCATTGCTGTTTTTACATGGTCTTTAAATTCATGGTACAATCTTCCATATGGTCTTTACGGAAGAGCGTACTCTCATACAAATAAACAAATAAAGTAATGTCATGGGAAACTTTAGAAAGCAACGCAATGAAGTACAAAATTTTCTGAGATAGCTCAACAACCAGTGAAGTCTAACTCAAGATTCAAGGTGAAGGATTAGTCACACGGATAATACAGATTATTCCTGGATTAGACACAGACAAACATGTCTTTATAAACAGCATTATTTGCGAAGCATAGAACTTCCTTTATGTAATTATTTTTAATGTCTGATTAAAAACCTTCTCTACTCAACTGTGAAATAAGTGACTAAATTATCTTAATTGCAGGAAAGTATTTTGGTAGTAGATGAATCTATGAAAAGTTTCAATTTTTTTATTTTACTTAGTAAATATATTTAAAACACAACCTAAGGCAAAAAAAAGTTGTGCATATATATACTTTTTTAAATCCTAATTTAAAGAAAAAAATTGAATTTATGACATAAAGACAATATAGTTATTTACCCTATTCTATTTTTAACGTAGTTTTTAAAATTTATATAAATATAAACATGACATGTTAGTTACGTTTTCTACATTTTAATCTATAAAAATAACTTTATTTTAGAATATATTTAGTTTGTAATTTGCAACAATATGTTATGTTGACGATTTCAGTAATATGAGTTCTACTGGTAAGAGATAAGCATCAAATTGTAGGGATTACACTTTCACATTTTCAAGTATTTAAGTAAACTTGCTTTGAACCGTTGATTTAATTAAACTTTCATTCATAAAAGATAACGTAATTTTACTTTCAATTTATCGCTATGTGTTATAAAGTAATAAAAATATTTCTAATCGATGTAAATTTTTTGATGATATCGATATAGTGGTTAGCGTTCTAGCTTCTAGACAGCGAGGTTGCGGGTTCGAGTCCCGTGTAAGGCATGGGTGTTCGTAAATGCATGTTGGCTTGTCAAATGACGGATGTTTCGGCGCATTATAGCCCTCGTGTTGCTGACGGCGCCATATAATCTGAAAAGACCAACCAACCAACCAACCAACCAACCAACCAACCAACCAACCAACCAACCAACCAACCAACCAACCAACCAACCAACCAACCAACCAACCAACCAACCAACCAACCAACCAACCAACCAACCAACCAACCAACCAACCAACCAACCAACCAACCAACCAACCAACCAACCAACCAACCAACCAACCAACCAACCAACCAACCAACCAACCAACCAACCAACCAACCAACCAACCAACCAACCAACCAACCAACAAAAATGTGTTTATTGAAAAATGATCTGTCTGTGTTGACTTCAAGAAGCACTTCAGAACGCTTCCTTGTTACGATGTTTAAATTTAGTGTGCAAGTCAGTTGCACTCATGGTAGGTGACAATATAGTTTTCTCAAAATAACATATGTGCAGAAAGTACAAACCATTGAAAAATCTAGTTTTTCAGCAATTTCCAAACAATGGCTCTAACTATCATTATAAAAATTATTCTTGTTGTGCCTCCTCAGATGTTCTCAATAACTCTAAGACACAATTTGAGTAAAAATGCCCTTTACACGTAAAAAACTAAGAACGAGTGTCTTTACTCTCTAACAAAAGGTTCTTTAAAAGTCTACACATTTATTTAATAATTGAAATTTTATGTAACATAAAACGAAATTAAGGAAATGACACATGTGAATTTAAAAAGATAAACCTTTTATAATAAGAAAATAAAAATTGTACTTTAGGTTTTGCTGATATGAAATCTATTTTCTTTTTTCTGTCTGTTCGGAGTTACTTTTCTCAACTAAATCTATAAATTGACTACTATTTTCCATCAAGCTCAGAAACTTGCCAGATTTTCAAAAAGGTTTCTTGTCAAAAACATCGTCAATTCGGCAATTATTTAATTGTTTAAATATAAATAGAAAATGGGAAGAAAGGTATAAATTGCGTCAATTCATATACAATTTCAGTCACCTATAATGTAATGAAAATTGTATGATGTTCTACTTCCCAACTTTTTCCATTTAAATATTTAAATAAATTCAGGCTCTTTTTTTATTTTAAATTTGTTGCATGCAGCATGGCTCTTTTTTAAATTTTATATTGAATTTTGGAACAATTGCACTTGAAGATCCTAAAAGAAAGCAACCTTATAACGAACATTTGAACATACAATTTAATTAAATCACCTAGGTCAAAAAAAAAAAAGAAAAAAAAAAAAAAAAAGTAGAAGACATCTCATGCAAGGATTTTAAGCCAGCATTTCTTCAAGTACTACTTTCCAAAATATATTGTAATATTTACAGTAACATCATTTTAAAATTTAAAGCAACCGCAAAACTTTTGCATATTAAAACAGTTATGAAAATGTTACTTATGCGATATTACTTTTTTTTATAAACGAGACAGCCACACAAAAACACACTTTTCTTTCCAGCAACTGATATCCCCGGGAAAAACTCTTGAAAAAAAATAGAAAAATAAACCAAAAAAAGAAAAAAAAAAATCTTAAAATTAGGACTGTTCCTTCGCAAGCAAAACAATGGCGCCTGCCATTCAGACAGCAATTTCGTCCTCTTGACGAAAAAATTGCCGCATGTTAATCTCGCGAAGAATGCCGGATAATTGCACTTGAGACAATGCGTCGAGAAATCCATGACATTCTTATCCGGCGGGGAACACTTTCCCCTTTTGTACGGATATTGTTTTTTCATTATTTATTTGTATCTTGATTACTTTGTGTCGGGTACGGTTGAAGGCGCACGCCCCTCCGGCAGAGGTTTGTGCAAGAGATAGGATCTTGTTACTGGAGCGGCCAGGAAGGCTTTTCCGATGAGAAACTGAGGAATGCTATGCAAGTTTCTTGTTTATGAGACTCTTTGGGATGGAATCATCTTATTTGGAACTTATACTTATGTATTTAGTGGAACCTATAACTGTTATCTTACGAGAGCGGTTTTTCTGAGTATTACTGCGTTTAATAACATGTACTGGTTTTAGTTTGAGTGAGCATACGTGGGGATTTGAAACTATCATTTGATTACAAATGTTGATGCCATTAGTTTGTAGTAAGGATATGAACTTCTTAAATGATAGTCTAGTGAAGGTTTTCTTAAGAGATTAATTAGAAAGAACTTTTATGTAAGTTTTATGTTTATGTTATCTGGTATGAAATCGATCTATATATGTATTTTATTTACGAAATGAATATGAGGAATAACGTTGGTGGACATATGCTCAATGACATATGCTTATTATAACCGTTAACTATGACGTAGTGTTACCACTTTCGATAGGGCACATAAGTTATAAGTTAGTGTTTTTAAACAAGATACGGAATTTTGTCTTAAAATGACCATCTGATGTTCCAAACAAAACACACATAACATTTTAACAGCCATTAAACGTTTGTTTGTGCATATCTTTTTTATTACAGAACATCAGGGTCAGATACCAATTCTGTATAGTTAGGGGGAGATTAAGGAATGAAATTTCCCTATGTTAAAATTGAAAAAATTTAAAAACTAAAAAAATATGGTGTGCATTAAAAAAGGATTTATAATTTGATCAATTTGGTAACAAACAGTGTAAACTCTTTTTGTAATATTAAGAGGAAAGTAATTAAAGATACATGTAATTAGCTTTGAAAAAGAACAAAAGTTATCAGCTATATTTTACTTGCGCCATCCTTATTTGGTACTAAAATCGAATCAAAAACACGCATGTTAAAATTTTTGTTATCATGATAAATTTATATTCCTCATAATCTAAATTAGTAAGGATGCCCATAGAAAAAATATCTGGTTTAAATTAGTTCAATAGATCTCAAATTATTAGTACTTTTCTATTTACCTCCTTTACTTGAGTTCATTCCTTTGATCAAAATCTTATTAACAAAATTCTTTCAAATGTAGTTTTTGAACAGAAGTTGTTGATTTTTAAGCAAAATAACTGCTAACAGAATAATATATCAAACTGATTTTTAATGTTATGTATTTCAATTATAAATATTATTACTTATCATTATTTGTTGGCGTACTACAACAAATTATTTACCTAATATTTTTTTACTGTGCAATTTGAAACATGTCACTTGTATCGATGTGTTGTATTTTCTAAAATCCATATTTTATTTGGAATTCTTATTTAAAAAGTTTTCGTCTGACTTTCAAAATATTGTTTATTTTCTTCAAAAGTAAATTGCATATTTTTGCATTCATATCAATTAATAGAGGATTAAACAAACACATGTCTACAAATTTTCATACATTTTTAGCAAATTTTTTAAAATACATCATGTTTTATTTTATTTCAGGTTGCTGTCCATATTTTAAAGAAAACATGTCTGTATAAGATAGTATATAATTAGGTTACATTCAACAAAGTTATTTAGTAAAGAACAACTAGTTAAGTTTGTTTAAATATTGACCTTTCTTAAATTTTGTATTGTATTTTTGTTTAATGACGACTTAATGCATTTTAGAAAAATACGTACATTTTTATTTAAAATTACTTCATCATTAGCATGTGAAACTGCAACCTATTGAAGGCTGATTGGGTGGGCATATATCTCTGCAAACTCTATTTTAAGAAATGAGTAGATACGACCTGAACAATTTCGACAAAGGTTGTGTTCCGCTCTATTGTCAGGTAGACTGATAAAGAGTTAATAAGGTTTTCATCTAGTTGAAAATCCAAGTACGTTGCTCTACTCCTTGAAAGTAGCGTTTTCACTGAAATTTTAGTTTCAATAACACTTTGGCCCAACAAAGTCCTAGTATGTCTTTTGAGTCAGATAATGATTAAAACAACCAACCTGGAAAAAGGAACTCATTATGGCTACAACAACACTATAATCTAGCGTATAAAAAACATGTTTTATTTAGTTTAAATGTTATATTTGTTTTTTCTTAATTTAATCTCAAATATTTTTTTAATTCTTTTTTGTGCATTCATTGAGTTGATAATTGAAACATTTATTCTAAAATAAAATAGTTATTGCATTTCTTTCAATTAAAAAAATCTTTAAAGATAATTATACGATTTACTGCATTGTTAGAATTTTTGGATGTTTTATCTATTGAAATGCACTATGATTTTATAATGAGTAGAGTTACTGAATTACTCCTATATGATAGAATTATATTGAATTACTTAATTTAAAGCACTTTTTTTTTTAACTTACTTAATTTTTTATGAAAGAAAAGTATTATTCAATTTATAATCAAATTTAATATAGAATTATAGTAATATTTGAAAAGTAGTTTTTACAAACTATAATAATACTTTTAAATAATAATATGTGACCAAGCAAATTATTTCCTTTAGATATTGATATCAAGAGAATTTTATTTCAATTATCTTTTAAGTAGTGATTCAATGTTTTAATAGAATTATAATTATATTTTTACAATAAAAATGGCAAAGATAAATTAATTAATTCTTTGAAATAGCTTTGTGTTTAATTTATAATGTATTTCATAAAAACCTTACATCGTGTTCTGCGCCTTTAAACCTGAATAACATATACATTGAAAAAGTAATCAATTCAGCTTAATTTTGTAAAGTAATTGTGAAATTGTGATATATAAATGAAAACTATTAAAATAATGCATACAATTTTTTATATATAAATGAGAAACAAATCTGCAACATGCGATTCGAGAGTTAGATTTTTCTTAGATTTACAAAGCATAATTATTACTATTTTTACTTGGTATTTCCTATTTATAAGAATTTCTGATTTTTTTATGTATATGCTGGATTAAATAGTATTAAAATGTAACAGCAATGAAACTAAATTTCAAATACGAAACTATTTATTGCTTCAAATTAATTCAATGTTATTTTTAATTTATTTCTTTGGATACAATTAAAAAAAAATAGGTTACACATTGTAAATTACATGTACTATTCTTTCTATTATGCAAATTAACAATTAACATTTCATAATTCTGAATTGACTTTGTGATTGATATTGTAATCGTTCCCTTAAAAATCAATTATATTATTATTAGTAGTTATTAGTTGGAAAATATTAATGTTATTAACTAATGAAAATTAGTAATATTATAATTAGTATTTATAAAATTCTACTTAATAACTACTAGCAATAATATTATTAGTTTTTTGGTTAATAATATCATGAATTTTTTAGTTAATAATTGCTATTAATTTTTACTTGATAATTACTATTAATTTTATAAGTCAATAATTTAGTTATAAAATGGAATTTTATAATTTAATTTTGAAGTTACAAGAATTTTCATTATGATTTCGTTGTTATACATTTTTCTACAGTAGCAATTTTTAATACAAAATTTATTCCATTTCGCGAAGTTCAAATATTTCTTTTAAATCTAACTGAAAAACGAAGCTAGAAGGGTTTTTTTTGTACAAGAACTCCAACGAAAAAAGTTTTGGTTTTAACATTCGTTCAAACTAGTAAATTTGGAACCTTTTCACACTAAACTAATAATTTATTCTCAAAATAATTGACTTTTAATACTGTATTGTTCGAAATTCAAAAATCTATTCTCCTCAAAACTTTGACAACATAATTTGCAATTAACAATGAAGTATTAATGGCAACACAGAGAAAAAGGAAAGGAGTGATTTTTTCAGAATATTGTAGCGATTACAGTATAATAAAAATCCCAAATCATAGAAATGAATTAGAAGCCTAGTTTCAAAAGTAAAAATTTGCTTAAAATCCAATATTTTGTCACTATTTTTTCCTTTGTATCCTTTCAATTGTTCACTTATTGAAATCACTTACTAACCCAACTCACTAACTACGATCCGCATACTCTATCAGTTGAAACAATTTCCCCAAATCACGGTTTCCCCAACCGAAACCAACCGCACCTCTTGTCCAATTCGACATTTAGAGCTTGTCATTCCAAGTCAATTACTGCTTGTCAATGTCGCGCTTGCCAGTCTGGGGGCCATTCAACTGCCGGTTCTTCTGCGTGTGCCACGGTTCCGATGATTTCACTCTCTCTCTCTGTTAGACCACCCCCGCCAAGGTTGCTAGCTAAATGAAAAAGTAGTCTTATACATTTTCCTCCATAATTTTGATGACGTCATGGTTGCTAAACCCAGTTTACTCAAGTTAAGTTTCTATTTTATATTCCTGAAGAAAATAATGCTTATGCCATGTTATTTTATTAAATTTTTTTTGGATGTAATATAAAATGTAATTGTTGTAGAATTTTTTAGCATATTTTAAATTTTGTGTAAACTGTTTTTAATCATTAGATATCTGCGACATATCCTCTATGTATCATCTATGTTTCTATCTATGACATATTATCTATGTAAGTGTACTTTTAATTCTATACTTATCTTGACAACAGTATGTATAGGAATGTTAATCCAAAATAAAATAAATTATTACCGGATATGGTAGGGAGATAATACAAACTGACCAATAGGCAAAATTTTCGTTTTTTTTTCAAATGGCTAAAAAGTTTTACAAAGTTTATAAATTAATATATTAGTACTAATAAGTTATAATTTTCTTTTTATTATTGAATGATTTGTATTATTCAAAAGTTTTACAAAGTTTATAAATTAATATATTAGTACTAATAAGTTATAATTTTCTTTTTATTATTGAATGATTTGTATTATTATTAGGCAAATCAAGCTGTATTCTGAAATATTGATTACTGTGAAACAACAACACGAAATTGAACTGACTGTACTTTCATTCTCCTATAAAAAAATAGCTAAGCATTTAACTTTAGTTTTTATTTATATTATGTTACACACATTTTTTATTTGAAAATAGAATTACTATTTTTAATAATACATTTCTAGTCTTCTTCAAGTGGCGGAGTATTTGGAAAAACAAACAAAACAACCCTACAAGAATATAACAGTTAAATGATGATGGGAATAATTATAAATAATAGAAATGTATTAATACCTTGAGACTTCCCAATTGTGTTTCTAAAACAATAGCATCAGCAGTAAGTAGCAGAAGAAGACTATCCGATCACATCCAAATTTAATAATCTGTTTACTTTAATCTTTAAATAAATTATTTAAAAATATTTTTTCATGTAAGTGACTTCTTTCTTATCAATTGATTACTAGTTGTCCAATGAAACGGCCTTTGAGTGACGTAGTTCCTCGATTGTAAGGGAAAATTACGAGTGACCACCTTTTCATCTACCAACCGTGTCTCCAGCTCATTCGCATGCATCACGGGATGTTTCCGATGGACAACTTTTACTCAATTTTTCTGTCTTCGCTTGTCACGTGGTGGATGCCTGTCATCAGTTTGTAACCAGGTAAAGAGGAGCGTGTCTCCCCTTTGTTTGCGTAATGGGTGAAGAAACGGGCCTGTAATGGGAAATTGCATGTTCGCGTGATGAACAACGACCGACCTATTAGAGGTTTTAGGTTTTCCGTTGCGGAAATTGGTGGAGAAATGGAAAGGGTTTTGGTTATTCAAACTAATTGTTTGAAAAAAAAAATTAAATCCATTAACTAATATGAATGCATGAATTATTATTTTAATGGGTGCATTTGGTATATTTGCAGCCTAACTGAAATATTAATGAACGTATTGAAACAATATTGAAATAGGCTAAGAGTACAATCGTGTATGATAGAAATAATATGGTGTTTTTACTTTTACAGAAAGGTTGTTATGGTGCCAATAATTCAGTAAAAATACATAATTATTTAGTTATACATATTATTGAATAAAATACTTATGTGATTATTGCTGACAGTGCTACAAGTAACAAGCATGTATTCTGTATTAATACTGTTATTACACATTTAAGCAATTGTTTTCCTTGTGCACCAAATAAAAATGCACTATTGGAAACAATTATATGCTTATAATTCCAATCATTCAAGGACTAAAATATTTGAATACAAGTTATTTATTTATTTTCATTTTGATATGCTAAGTTAAATAAAAATAAATAATTATTTGTCAAAATTTTTTAATGGAAAAGTGTTTCAAACTTCTTAATCATTAGAAAAAGAAATAATTATTTGAAAGGTCAAAAAGGAATTTATAAAACTCAATCAAAAAGTTAGTATGGAATAGTTTTACGCAAACATTATAATATAAGTGTGTCAAAAAAAGCCAATCAAAGATTTAAATACTTTTAATTCTGGATTTCTCAATTTAACTATCACGCATTTGGTCTACGTTTTAATTAACTATAAACTAAATGATAATAGGGCCGCGTATCCCAGTAGGGAGCACTGAGCTAAAGAATACAGAAGTGGAGTGCTGACTGAGCGTGCCGAAAAAGGATTGCACCCTTTATCGAGTGTGCGAATACGAAGGAGAAAAGTAGTTCCTCCCCACAGCTTCATGCATTGATAATTATGGGTGAAGTTTTGGTTCTTCACTTTCAATCAGCAACTTTAATACAGAAACAAATTATTTTTTATTGGACTAGAATTCTTGCTTCCAAAGTCACTAGAAAAAGAATTAAGTGGTTATTTTTTTATTGGAAATTATACTGTTTATATGAGAAAGGAAATGTGCCAAATCAAGCAAAATAGAAATTTAGGTTACGGGATCTAACTTATTTGCCATGTTTACAAGATAGAAATTCTTTTATGGATGTTCGGGAAATTGGGCCAAGTATGTGAATTTAACTCAAATGCATATTTTAGCTCTTTGAGGCACGGCGGGATTAAAAATATCCCATCTTTTAAAGCACAGTACTGCATTTTGAGGCTTTTTTAGAATCACACCAAAACAGTGCAATAGCTACATACACAATAAAATTTCTGTGCAACATGGATCTATTTTATTTTTTTAAATCTTATATCCAAATGTTAGTGTTGCCCTTGCACAAATAAATTTAAATCCAATGAACCTATACCCCTAAAGTGTTAGACATTTTTTTTGATAAATTTTTCTACCATATTACAAAATTGAAAACAATGTTGGTTGTCATAACATTAAAATAAATTATTGAATAATAAAATAACAATTGATGAAATTAATAGTCAATTTGTTGTCCTTCCATTTATTTTCAAGTATTGTATTCAAAACAATATAATAGACCTCTAAACTAATGAGCTTAAAGGACAGACAATAAATAAAAAGTTTTGTTAATTTTACACCTGCAAGATTTTTGTACAGAACTTTCACATATTCTTTTTTCAGAACTTTTTGAGTAATGAGTATCCTTATGAATGATGAATGTCTTAAAAACCATTTATATGTCATCTTGTTCATTTTTAATATATGCATTTAGATTCCAAATTTAAAATTATTAAATTATTACATTATTATTAAAATTTATTATATACTTTTTTAAATATAGAGAGATGTCTATTAAATTGGGTACTAAAACATATTTAAAATGACAAATGTCAATTTCATTGCAATATTAATTGATAAACGAATCCAAAGAATTAGTTTTACTTTAAGATTTTAATTGAATTTGAATAGCATAACATTTTGAAATCTTATCATGCAGCTAATTTTATAAATATTAAAATCCTTCCTTTACACTAATTAAATTATCTATGCTAATTCATTAAAATTAGCTATGGTAACTAGTACTGTACACTATAGACATTGTTTATGCTCAGTTATTACATCCCTTATACTTTCTCTAGAAAATAATTTATAGATCAGAGGAAAATATACTTTGTAGATCAATTATTGAAGTAAGTTCAGAATTCGACAAAAATTGCTATATCGTATGGTAATCAGATTCTAACCAAATTATTGCAGACATTCGATATCGATATTGCAATTTATTTTACTAAATATTTTAATACAATTTGTGTCAGAAGCAATATTCTAAATATTTTAATACAATTTGTGTCAGAAGCAATATTCAGTTTCTATTTGAGCATATCATAATTGGAATTACAATTTCATTTTCAGTAGCTTATAAAATATACCATCTCTTAATATATTAAAAGATAAATTTATGCTTTCAATAACAAAAGTATGAATAATGCAGTTGTACTTACTAGTAAAATGGAACAATAGTACTTGCACTATGGCTTTAACACAAGCTTCGCTGGATACACTTCGAATCGCGCGAAACTGAACACAAAGTAAATAAACAAATCTTAAATCCTTTCAAGGCAAAGTAAAAAAATCACCGACTAATTGAAGATTTCACGCCCCAAAATTATTTATATTAACGTACGAGACATTTCTCAAACAATCCACTTTTGTTTTGACGATCACTATACGGAAACACTCAAACCTTGGCATTTCCCGATTTATATAAATGTAAACAAGCTTTTTCTAAGCTGTATTATCGCTGTTAATAAATAAAATAAGATAAAATAGAACTTTAAAAGAAATACGTCACTATTTTGCAGAAAATACGCAGAGTATTTGGTTAGCAACAAAGCCAGCCACGAATAATTTGAATAGACAAATCGCAATGTTTTGCCTTAAAAGTCTAGCACATGCTAGACTTTTAAGGCTTACTGTATTAATGAGCGTGGCTCGCAAGCTCACTTGTAAAAGAAGACAAGGTTATCACTCCAGTGTTTTCTTTAGCTCAGTGGTCGGCAGAGTATCACTTCCGCAATTAGAAAGCTGCGAGCCCGGAGGTTGCGAGCTCGGGTCTGGGACTAACTAAAGACCGCCAGGTTCGCTAATGGTGACTGAAGCACGTTAAATCAGTCATGGTCGCAAAGTCCTCCAAGTTCCTATACAAATCAATACCTCTGGAGGTGGCAAAGCCAAGTCTCCTGGTGGAACCTTCTGCTTGGTATTGCCTCTAAATTAAGTAGTTCCACATACGGTTGGTAGTGCTGCCATCTACCACGTAGCTACCGAAAGAGATAGAAATGAACTCTTCGGTGGCAATAGATAGACTTGCACTCCCTCTCGCGAGTGTGCGCTTACATCCTGTGCAGTACTGCCCACTACCGATCTGTACGGGATATGGGGTTGGTACAAAATGCGCTTAAGTAGAAGTGCCTTAGTCCCCATAGTCCTTGATAAGAAGAAGAAAAAGAAGAACTAAATGATAAGATAATTAAGAAATTTAATCAATACAGGATATTTTAAATTCAATTTTCCAAAAGAATTCAAATGAAGATATTGTCTCCAAGGAGGCCAGCAGTATAAATCTGAAAAAAAAAAAAGAATTAAAAAGAATATTTTTTATCATAAAATTCTGCAATTATATATAAAAAAATAAAATTCAAAATCATCCTAAATAAAATGATCTATTTTTCAATTTTTGACAACTTCCTTACATAGCTCATGGACGTAATAGTCATAAGCCAGAATTGATCAATAGTCGCTTGAAAAAGTAAAAAAATAACATTTCGTAATATATAAGATAAATCATTGATGAACCTGAAAAATCAGAGATAAATGAAAACAATAAATCAATAACAAGTCTTGTGTCTTTATTCCTACATCCATGACCTATTCTTTTTATATCTCACTGACATAAGTACTCCTATAAGTTATATACAAGGTACAAAAGTATTCATATCGTTTTTAAACTAAATTAAGAATGCTTCAAGAATAGTATAAATTCGCGTGGTCATTTATAAAATATCGAATTCGAAGCCAAATTGACTTACTTTACTAACATAGTAAAACTCTGAATTTCAAAAAAAAAAAAAAAAAAAAAAAAAACTGGTCTTGTAAGCTTAATAACATGCTTTAACAAATGCTTTATTCCTTTGATAATTTATTACATAGTAACTTCTTTGCAACACATAAAGTGCTTCTAATTAGTGGATTTTATAAACAATTTTTAATGTCAGAAATAGCTTTATTGGGAGTTAAGAGCTTATTTGTTTTCACCTGCTCTATTGCATATTCAAAACATGCTTACGATTGCATATATTAGTTAAAAGATTTTTGACTAATGTGTTGCTATGGTTAATGCAAGATCTATTAAATTATTTTTTACAAATGAAATAGATTTACATTGCCTTTAATAAGAAATAAATTTAAAAGTAAAAAATATATTCGTATAGTTTGTCCTTTTATTTTAGATCTAAACCAATCAATTTTTGCTATTTGTGATTAAAAAAAAACGATTTAAAAAACAATTGTAAACTATCGATTTAAAAATAAACTAGTTTAATATTAAATTTGAATATGTTCTGACACATACATTTTCAAACCTGCAGAATATTGTATTTTTATTACGTGTACAAAGTTATAATGAATCACATAAAAAATTAATTAATAATTTAAATTAAATTAATAGTGTCATATTTCATATTTCATAACTATTTTTTTTATTTACATAAATAACTTAATAGTTTTTATTCTATGATTGGCCGACTACAAATAAAAAAAAATAAAAAAATTTAAAACAATGGATAGAAAATAATTTTGTGAAAAAAAGAAAAATCTTTATTATTGTTCCACTAAGTTAAATTTATAAGAAACCTTTGAGAAAGGTAGAGAGAAAAAGAACCATACGTAAATATGATTTTTTGATCAGAATAGCAACTTAATGAGTTACTAACAAGAAGAAAGAAAGTGAACTAAACCTCCGAGACAATTATTTCATAATGTTTCATTTTTCATAACCCGAAGTTAGACAAAGTTTTACGTATTCCGTTTCAAGCTACATTAGTGTTATGTTTCATCCATACCAATCTATAGTAACCCCACAAACAACGCAACACTTGTACTTCTTAAAGGAATTTTATCACTATTATTTTTATTCGATTTACTTTCGATACATGTTGAAGATGTATAATCATTTAAAATAAAGAGCAGATAGTATGTTTCGAAAGAAATGGTTAAAATTACTAACATGAAATTAATAAGGAACAAGTGTCATTTTTAATTGTGTAGTTCAGCTTTGAAAGCATTCGTCATAGAAAATGCGTGTTATATATATTGAATATTCAAATATATAAGCATTGAAAGTAAAGAAATGATGCTAAAACTATAGTTAATATGAAAAATTATAAAAATTAATTATAATAAAATTTAACTAATGAAAAAAGAATCAATTGATAAGAAAACGGGGTACTTATTGCATAGAAATTGTAGAAAATTTTAAACAGATAAATTATGTGTTATAATATAATTAAATTTACGTAATTTCTGAAAACAGGGAATAAGCAATATATGGAACTGAAAACATATGCATACAGATAAAACATTTATTTATGACAAGTTTATTTCTTCCACACCTGTTATTTCGAATTTCAACAATATGCTCCATTATAACTAAGGTCGTTGTAAGCCATGAATTGTAGTTAATAAAAATTAATTAAAAAGTTAATAAAAATCCTAATAGTTTTTCGATCTCAATACAACCAAAGAAATAATTCGGTTGGATCTAACAATTTTGCTTAAAGTTCAAATTAGGAGAGAAAAAAAAGAACCTCTCTATTTGGAGCATTTCAGCTCTTTTAACTACATATGTTTTGATAAAAAAATCCGTCAGCATGCTCTTTTTTTAATTGACTAAAAGAAAAAAATAGGTTAAATTTTAGCTTTGTAATTGTATTGAAAGATGAATATTGAAAAACGAATATAGAAATCCAATATGAATGTAGAATATTGATTGGAATGTTTAACCAGAATCCAACCAGTTATCTGCCGGATATTAAAAACTTTTGATATCATACCAATGCATGTGAATTTAAACTAGGAATTCCCCAAAGTTTTGTGTAATTGGTATAAGACGTGACAATATTTCAAACATTTTATTCCTTTCCATTGATTCCGTTTTCTCTTTCAGTTTCATTATTACATTAGATGTAATATATTTTGATAAAAAATATTACTTTCTTCGGGATGGTTATTCAAAATACCGATGCATTTTTTTTTTTCAATGAACAACATAGGAAACAATTAAGGAAAATTTCAGTGTTCATGCTATATGGAAATTTTAGTCATATACAACTGAAATTTTAGGAACTTATTAATCGTTGAATTTTGAAATATATGAGCAAAAAAGCACTGCATCCTGGTAACAGTTTTGGTATTTTTCCAATTGAATTTTAAGAAATATTTACAATTTAGAATTATTTGCTTATTATGTTTTAAACATTTTAATTATTGTGTGTAGAGTAATTATAGATAAGGAGATAATTAATACATTTAGAAGAAATACTAATATCTTTTTTATTTAAAGAATATGGAAAATAATTATTGGAGTATTATTTATAGTTTTATATTATATAGATTAACATCTATATTTGCAATGGTAGTCATTACTAAAATTACAAATGAAAATGATTTATCTGAAATTTAACTGAGGAAATTTAAATAACTACCATATTATTATTTAATTCGTAGTGTATTATATTTAAGTGGAAGATAACCTAAAACAAATAAAAAGGTGGTATTCTGAATGTGACCTGATTAATATTTTTTTACTAACTTATATTTGTCTGTAGATTGAATAAAACAATAATCCTCAGGTTTAATAGAAATATTTATTTTACTGTATATACAAATTTACTAATTTGTTGAATTTGATCAAATATTTAAAATTGACTATTAAATATGTTATGAAACAATATACTCTGAAAGTTTAAACTCTCTATAAGTATACTCTTGAAAAGAATTGTATTTAAGTAAAGAAGTATTTGAGTAATAAAACATTTTTAATTAAAATTATGTGCTTTAGTTCTTAAGTTTTTATCTATATATATTTTTTTTTTTTTGCACTCATTTAATTTAATTTTAATAAGAAAATTAATTTATTTCGTAAGAAATGTGCTTCCTTTTAAAATTCATGATATTTACTATTAATTTTGAACGCATTTAATGAAAACTTACATATATCTAAATATATAGTTATAGTACTATAATATTTGCTTGAATCAATATGAAATTTTAAACAAGAGTAAACTAAGAACACAGTAAAATAAAAGTTATCATTCAATTCTATTACATAAAAAAAATAACTTGGAGTCTCGTGATTCAAAAATGAATTTGGAGCAACTATATTTGATATGTGTCTTTTTGTTCACAACTTTATGATTTAAAATAATAAATATAGTTAGAAGTATTTTTGAATTGTATTTTTATTTCTCATATTTTATTTTAAATGATTAAAAGATTGCCTTTATATCTTCTTAGCTATATTTAATATCCAACAGTTTTAGAAAGATTTAGAGTAGCCGTATTTTAAATTTAACTTTCAGACTTTAAATTTAATTCTTTTTCATAAATCCCTTTGTAATTAAATTGAGGATAGGTAAGTATATTTAAATGCTTTGTTTATAACAGCAGAGCAATTATTTAATGCATCTAGAAACCACTTTCTAAGTGGAAAAATATTATTTCACATAATTGAATGGAGAAAACTGTTTTCATTTTTATAAAAACTTAACTACGTAATGATAATTAAGAGATCAATATTTCACTTTCATTAACTTTTATTAAATATTTCTTTCTACTACAATAAATATTTCTTATACAAAATCCAGAGTTGTTTCTTAATAAATAATGTAAAGCTAAATTAATCTTAAGGCAAAATAGACAATGCTAAAGCTACAAAAAAGTAAAAGAACCATTAGGCACTACAACCTTGTTGACATCCAAACTATACGAACCCTTCACAAGAGCGAAGCTATCAAATGGGGAGTTCATACTGACTAGATTTGCAAGAACTGTGATGGATTTGTTCATTGCTTGTAGCAGAACTCTTTGACGTACTTTCATTGCGAAAGATCACCCCTTTGTCGTTGCATCATAAATAATTTAAACTTCATAAGGTGTCAAGGAACCTTACAAATCATGGTATGTGGTAAGCCGATTTGACGATTTTCAATCGCTTATCGACGGAAGTGGAAACCCAAGAGACCATCGAAGTCATGAAGACCCTTCTGCAGGATATCTGCTCTTCTGTGGTGGCCATGGCCATGATGATGACCATGGTGGTGACCATGATGATGTCCATGATGATGTCCGTGGTGATGACCATGGTGGTGTCCGTGGTGATGTCCATGATGGTGTCCGTGGTGGTGTCCGTGATGGTGTCCGTGGTGATGTCCATGATGATGTCCGTGATGGTGACCATGGTGATGTCCATGATGGTGACCATGATGATGTCCATGGTGGTGACCGTGGTGATGCCCATGATGGTGTCCGTGATGGTGGTGGTGACCATGGTGGTGTCCGTGATGATGTCCGTGTTTGTGGTCATGGTGATGTCCATGGTGATGACCATGATGATGTCCGTGGTGATGAGCATGGTGGTGTCCATGGTGGTGTCCGTGGTGATGACCGTGTTTGTGGTCGTGGTGGTGTCCATGATGATGACCATGGTGATGTCCGTGGTGGTGAGCATGATGGTGTCCATGGTGATGACCATGATGATGACCATGTTTGTGTTCGTGGTGATGTCCATGATGATGACCATGGTGATGTCCGTGGTGGTGAGCATGGTGGTGTCCATGATGGTGACCATGATGGTGTCCATGTTTGTGTTCATGGTGATGGCCATGATGGTGTCCATGATGATGACCATGTTTATGATCATGATGATGACCATGATGGTGACCATGGTGATGAGCATGATGGTGTCCATGATGATGTCCATGTTTGTGGTCATGATGATGACCATGGTGATGCCCGTGTTTGTGATCATGGTGATGTCCATGGTGGTGACCATGTTTGTGGTGATGATCATGACCGTGTTTGTGATGATGTCCGTGCTTGTGATGATGTCCATGATCATGTTTGTGATGGTGATGATGATGATGGTGATGTTCACTTTTATCCTTTATAACTATAACTTCCTTCCTATAATTAAAAAGAATTTTATTACAAATCAATAAAGAGTTAAGCTGTATTCTGAGTATGAGTAACTGAATTAAATGAATATTTTTTCAGTCAGTGGAGGAATTAGTTAATATATTAGCTGTGGGGTGAATGTGATTTTACTTAATTTTACAGAAAACTTTTCAAGTGGTCCTAATGAAAAATAGTAAAATGGCATTATTTTAATAACAATACTTTCTTTTAGCGTAATTAATGACCAATTTGATGTGAAATTTAGGCTGTATTTAAAATAGTAATTTGAATGTGTGCTCTTTTGAAGTCTGATATAATGTTTATTATTTCCGAAGTTTAAGCATATTCAGTCCAAGTATTTATTACTAAAATGAAAATTACCCATGGTGATGTCCAGGTAATGGTTCCGGTTCTGGTTGAGGATCAGCCGCAACGTAGCAGACTGCAGCTATTACGAGCAGAAAACAGACCTTCACGGAGACTGACATCTGAAAAAATTATGTATGCATGTAGCTAATTAGAAAAGTATGCCAATTTTAGCATGATCTATAGAATTTAAAAAAAAAATATTATTGGAAAATATTATATTATTAGTTAACTATATTAAATGCAATGTTTCCAACAAATAACTATTATTATTCAGTGGAGTCGGTGTAAAAGACAAAAATTTGCTGCATAGCATAATAAATACTAAATACATTAATAACTTATACAAATAACTAAAAATAACCTATATATATTTATATATATATATCTCATTAAGTTAGTTAATTTTAGTTTTAAACCGTTACCATGCCTAAATTTTTTTTTTTTATTATTTAATTGCAGGAATAGTTGTTATCATCATTATTATTTAATAACTCATTAATTGATAGGTCAGTGATATATATTTTCTGTCTAAAATTAAACCATTCAATTTATTAAAAAAAATAATTAAACATTGTAACCTTTTCCTTCTTGTTTAAAGACTCTATATGTTATAGATATTATATATCCTAGAAATTTATTTTGTAATGAAATTGGAAAGGGCAATTTTCGATTAATTTGATCATCAACGCAACTCGAAGTGACGTAATCATATACGAAATTAATTTATCACTTTCAAGTAACCTAATTTATTTCTTCTTATTTATCCTTAATCAAAATCCTGTAAGTTTCCCTAACACTTTCAAAATTTGGTTCAATCAAGATATCCAACAAGGAAATCAAAGCAGACATCCCGCTTCAATTCAACTTAAACTATCCCTCATCTTCATTTTTCCATCCCCACTTCACTTTCTTTCCAAGCACATCGGAAAGGATTAAAACTTGATCACGCGACAACTGAACGTTCCCCAAGCGAAAGTGAAACATCGTTCAAGATGGCTGCTCGCGTGTAACGGACATTTGTGGACTTGTAGTTACTTTTCCGCATGAGTGGGGAGAATAAAGTAATTTGTGCTGTTGCCGCACGTTGTCACGTTGCACTTAAAATTGCTAAGCGATATCTCCTCGTTCAACCGGAAGTATAAACTTCCTTTCTCGAGATGTAGATTAACCAGGGAGGAATGTCTCTTTGTTGAAACGTCTCATTATTAAATGAGGTTGATTGGGGTGAGCTTAAATCGAAGTCAAAACACATCAGTTACTCATGCATTCATTTATTTGTTAAAATTTTTGTATTTTTTGAATGGTGGATAGTAGTTTGTTCTAATAGATAGGAAAAACGAGTTTTCTATTTTCGTTGATATAACACTTTTATTTTGATAGTGAAAGTAAAAAAAAAAATATATTGTTTATACTATGAAATAAATACTATGTGTCATTAAAAGATTTATATTTGTTGTATAACAAAATAAATTTTTAAAACTAAAAATATGTATATTTATTCTTTCAAAATTTATACTTAGTAAATAATAAAGAGTTTTTAACTAAAACTCTTATCCATGAAAGAGCCTTGACGAGATTTCAATTTAGAAATTATTTAAGCTTAATTGAATTAGTATTTCTTATGATTACAAAGAAATGTACTTTTTAAGTTTGTAGGCATAATCCAAACATAACCTTTTAGAATTAATATAGTGGCTGAAATAGTATCGAGATAATGGTATCTTATAAACTGCCTTGATGAAATTAAATTGTATATTATCAGAGTTAAAAAATTAATCAAGTTTATGTTTGCAACATTTAAACTATTATTTTACCATTGAAATATTAATATTATTATTATATGACTGTTTTATAATAATAATTGAATTTATTATAAAATAGTCTTAAAACACATTGATACATTTCGAAAAATGTATTTGAATACATAATTTTGTTCCTTTAAATTAAGTAATTTTTCAATTAATTTTTATTAAAAAATTAGCTTGTAAAATAGCTATACAATGCAGTTACATAAGATCAGTGAAATAAATTTTCTGTTTTATCCTTAAATAAAAGTGATCAATTTTATTTCCGTTATTTGTTGAATGTCCTATAAGGAAATTATACAGTAATTTATATTAAAAATATTTTGTGAAGGTTATCGATTTTAATACACAATTCCGGTTTTTTTTCTCTTTCTTTTTTTACATATAAGGTAATTTTCCTGATTATTTTTATTTTTGATAAATTAACTCGTAAAATAGTTATACAATACAATTATATAAGATCGGCAAAAGGGAATTTTTATTGCTTCCTTGAGCAAAAGTAAATATTTATTACTATTGTAGAAGTAATTATTTCAATTATTTTATAACTATTAGGGAATTATTTAAAATATCAATTTAATATTTATAAAAATTTCAAAAAATATAATAAATACTTATAAAACAAAAAACTTCAATTTGAAATTTCTTTTCAATTAGATATTATTAGAAGAGTTATCCCAATCCATACTGGTTATATAAAACTTTTATACTTTACCAATCCTTGAGTAAAATGAAATAAATCCAAGTAAAGAAACACACCTTGATGAAGAAATATCAGTCGAGAGAAAACTGTAAGCTTTGTTGATCGAACCAAAAGGTTCTCTGGTTAATCCGACATCAATTTTGAGTATATATACTCAGAAGATGTTTGACTTCCTACCTACAAAGTTACATGGTGCCATGTCTTTTGACACTTTGCATTTCCGCCAAGTATCAGTCATGCCATGGTTCGTCACATTCAAAAGTACGCCCTATCTATAGGAAAACATAAGAGAATAACACAAATTAAATAATCTTAAATGCAAAAAAGCGCGACTTTGGCGACTTCCTTAACCCCAACTTCCGTTTCGCTTTAGTTACACATCAATGTCATTTTTCATCGATAAACATAAGTCATGATTCAATGATTTTCAGATTTTTATTGCTTTCATTTATTAAATTAGTTATGTGTTTAGTAGAACTTGTTTCGGATGTCACTGCGTTGTCGTTTGTTTGTTACCGGTAAAGTTACATTTGTTGCAGAATATGAACTTAGCGGCATCAAAAGAGTTGTTGTTTTTAGGAAAGGTTTGTATTATAGGTGATTATGAACTTTTTCATAAGTGATGTTTTATACAAAATTATCGGTGACTTAACAATTATGGATTACCCTTGATATACGTTAAGTATAAAGTTTAAATATCTGTTTTGAGATAGAGTACTAAAACTGCAAACAAAAGTTTAAAACACTATTATATGGAAAATAAGTTATAAACACATATGGAAAAGTAGACTACAGGAATATGTGTTTCATAAATTGATAGTTTTGTTTTAAGCATGTAATTAATGTGTTAGTGTAACAACTGTTTTCAAATAATATCTTTAAAAAAAATTGGACAATTGTAATTTTTATTTCGAAGTAATAAAAATTGCAATTTATGAAAAATAAGTTACCCTTCTACTGCCAATTTGTTTTTAAATCAGTTGCTTGATCATTTTATTTTAGGGATTTATTAAAATGTCTAACTTTAGGTGTAACAGTTTTAATAACCATTCATACTTTCGAGTATTTTCTGTCTTCTTAGCAAACACTTTTTCAAAAAGTAATGTAATTAATGTGTTGGTGTAACAACTGTTTTCAAATAATATCTTTAAAAAAAATTGGACAATTGTAATTTTTATTTCGAAGTAATAAAAATTGCAATTTATGAAAAATAAGTTACCCTTCTACTGCCAAATTATTTTTAAATCAGTTGCTTGATAATTTTATTTTAGGGATTTATTAAAATGTCTAACTTTAGGTGTAACAGTTTTAATAACCATTCATACTTTCGAGTATTTTCTGTCTTCTTAGCAAACACTTATTCAAAAAGAGTTGAATTATTTTATGTTTATAAATGTGTATTTTTGTGTAATAAATAAAAATTATATTCATGATTCGAAAAACTGCGTACTATTTTATCATAGTAAAATTTTTTGGGTTTTGAACTTATTCGTTTTTAGTTACGTAAATGTGGTAAAATAGCACACAATGATTCTTAATTGAGTTTAAGCGATACTAGTCTTTCAATATAAATATAAGTTGAAAATAAATTCTATTGTTTACCACTAAAATACTTATGACATTAAGATAGTTTATTTAATACGTATGCTTTGAGTATTTAGCATATTTACTCATCAGATTGCACTATAGCAATTAAGAAAATGTCACTTAGAATATCATTACTTTGACTGGTTCTATCGGTTCATGGCTTTCTACAGTAATACAGCTCTTATAAAGACAAGCATTCGCAAACTTCAAATAAATTTTCTGTAAAGATATAATTTATTTCACTAAATGAATAATTTTCCTCAATTATCTTTATAAAAGTGTGCTTCATATGATATAAAAGTACTATAATTGACCAATTTGTACCCAAGTTACCTAATTTATTGTAACTACATATTGCTCTATCTTTGAATATATCATTTTAATGTTTAATACAAAGTTAACAGCTGATTTCACTAAGCAAATGATTCTTATATGAATTAAGTTTAGCTTTTAAGAAAAATGATAAGTTTAATTGATTTAATTGCAAATATTTTTTGAAATATATCGCGTATGTTAAATTCTCTACTGTTCATTGATAGAATATTATTTATTGTCTTTAATGGGGGGGGGGGGGATATTATTTATCCTGATAAAAATCATGAGAAACAATAATTTAAAAAAAAATTGTTCAGTGAACTGTCTATAATATTACGTAACGTATGGCTACTGCAAACATCAAAAACATTAATTAAATGAAACTAATAGTAAAAAAAGAAAAGCATATCAAAAAAGAATTAAGATCAATTGCAGTGAAACTAACTTAATTAGACTAAGCAGCACAAGTGGAACTGGAAACCAGCTACCATGATTAACAGCATTTCCTGAATTCGATTTTGTTTTTTTTTCCATCCTATTCTGTCCTTTTTACTTTTTCTTTCTTTTGAGCTGTGTAACAAGAGAAAGTTTTAGATTTTCTCTAAGAAAGATTAGTTTCTCTTTAGGTGTTTGCTAGTTTTTTTCCTTCGCTCATATGTTTGGGAGAGTTTTTCTTGCACACTGTAAGAATGTGAAAAAGATGCAAATTAAGACGCCGCGTGACTAAGTAAAGATCCAATTTAATGCGAAGGTAACGATCCCAAATTTCACGAAAGGGTTCTTTTAGTTTTATTAGAAAATGTCTTTTTAAAAAATCAGATATCTGGCTAATTATTAAGTGTGACATGACATCAGGTTTTAATTAGAAGTTTATCAGCGATTATTTACGGGGTTTTATTTAATTACACATTTTACTAGATTATTAATGATATATTTTTGAAAAGATATCCTTCTTAATAAAATCACTTCGTAGTTTATGCGTTTAAGAATAAATATAAAGAGAATATGATAAAGTTTTTTGTGGATTATTATTTGTAAGTATAATGTTGCTGGATATATTTTTAAAAGGCTTAAACCAAACATGATTTTTTATTCAAAACTAAAGAAAATTAAAGATATTTTTTAAATTGTTAATTTTATTTTTAAAACCTATATGTTCGTAGGCTATCACATGTATTGAACTTTAAGTGTATGTAGAATGTATAGAAATAAGAATTTATTTATTTTTATTTTTTTTATTTTACAAATGATTCAATTTTCTTTTTTGGACTTATGATAATTTCTAATTTTATACATATGGGGAAGTAAGTAAAGTCATATGACAGTATAAATTCTTAAAATACAAATATTAAAAACATTGTTTCAATACTTGTATAACTCGTAGCCCTTATGAGGTTTGTCACATATTTCTGTTTATAAGATGTTACAGTATCTAGTAGAATGCATTATTATGTACTCAACTTGTATTTTTTAATAATTTTTTTTTTTTGCTATCATCAAGATTTTTTTCCTCCAATTTTCTTCCATCTATTTGACTTGTAAATTTTCTGGCCTCGATCCATCGGATCTCAATCATGTCTGGTAAAAGTATTCAACTTCTAAAGTTTCAAATATTATAATGAAAGTGCTATTTTACTGATGTATGTATGTATATATATAATTACTTGATATTCTCGTAGCAGAGTTGTATAATTTTTTAACAATGCTTTTTAAACTAAAAACTTAACTTTTTGACAATTGTTAGGAAATGCGATATTCAAATTTTTTAAATAAACAGAGTTATAATTTACTTAAATAAACTGTCTTAAGTGGAAAAGAACAAAAAACTCATATCTAATATTTATTTTTTTCTAAATTGACAAATATTCCTAGTAATTAAAATGCACAAAAATTATTTTAAGAAATGTTATTATGAATGAATATTGAATGATATATTTAAAAATATTTTTCTGTGTTATGAGTTTCTAAAAAATTCTCATGATTTGTTCAAAGTTCTGGACATTTTATTAAATATTTAATGACCTTAGATTGAAGGATTTTTGTTCAACTGGTCTCTTTCATTTTAAAGTGACTAGAAGGTGAAGGGGGAGGATGGTGGCGTCGGAAAGAAAATGGGATATTTTTCATAAAACTATAACATTAACTTTACAAAATATTCTCAGATATCAGACGTTATATAATACAGATCAATATATTTGAAAAATTGTTTTTACAAATCAAGAGAAAATTGCAATTTTTCCACACGTCTTTTATTGGCGGGAGATGTGAGGAATACTCACAAAGTAAAGAACAAGCAAAATAATTTCATTATGATAAAAATTATACCTTAAAAGATCTAAGTTATGTAAAAGAAGTATGGATATATGCAGTTACTAACTGTTAGTGGTTAAGGTAACAGTAAAATATAATTTTTTGTTACCATTTAATATTCCTTCAATGGAAAACTAAACAGTTCTCTACTTTAGATTTTCTGATTAATAATTCTTAATGACAATCTACGTGCATATTTTCTACTTTTCTAAGTTACAAATGTTCCAAAGAATTAATTTCTCTGATTTATTTTATTTTTATACAGTAAAATAATTTATTCCTACCCTTTATTTATATCTTAACTAATCTATCTCGTGACATATTCAGTGCCACCAGATCTTTAGAATCATACATTTCTCCTTACCCCTTTACAATAGTCGTAAGGAGGGTAATGAAATAATATTTATTAAGGTGGGCCAAAAAACATTATAATTTCTTTTAAATGCTGCAGTGTAGAAAACTTCCCTCTAGGATAGATAAGTAAAATGCAATTATTTTTTTTTAAATTTGCGGTAGCGTATCGATCCCAAACTTTGTAACAAATATACGATTTTCATAATTTTTCTAATAAATATAAAAAATCCAAATAACTTATATGAAAAGTAAGTATAGGTATATATCAATAGTACAAAGTATAGAAAACATAAAAAAATGAAAAAAGAATAGATTTTACAAACTATTAGTAGCGTATTACACTTGAAAAAACCTTTTTTTTACAAAAATTGACTGAATTCAATTGAAACCAAAAAATTTTTGGGTTACATTAAATTTCAGTTTGTAAAAAAATATGACTATATTTCATTACAAACTGAAATTTTACTTCATTTTACACAATTTGTGTAACACACTTTAATAGCTCTTATACTTGTCTTAATTTCTTTTTGAAGTCTGAAACGAGGTTTGCTTAAAATGCTTGGCTTTGTAGATCGTAAAACAAGTGTTGTTCTTCCATCTCTGGCGTACGATGGTACGCAACAAGTGTTGCGTACCATCTCTGGAATTGCAATCTAGACATTTTGTAACTTCTCAATTACCAGTTAAAGCATCGTTCTACTGCTTGACTATGTGACATAGGAATTTGTCAAAGTTCCACTCAGCCACTGTTCCATCAGTTTGTGGACAATAGACCAAATATTTTGATCGGTGCTTCTTTGCAAAGAAAGTGGTGTTAAAAGTATGACTCATGATTGGATTTCTTTTAAAATCTAAAATTTTTAGCTTTTATAATTCTTCTGAAACCTAACCCTCTTATGTAATAATTTTTATCCTCTATCACACTTTCTGGATCCGATTTATTTTTCTCTCAATTGCAAATTTTGCTCTCAAACGTTTTTCTCAATTACTGGGTCAGTGAATTTTAGCAAGTTTTCTGGCAAGAATCTTGATGATTCAATAACTTCAAATACAAGTTCTGACCCATTTGGGAAGTACTTACTTTTTTTATAATAAATCATACAGAATAAATTATTTTAGGATAAATGAAAAAATATTTTGTGTTCACTCACACACATCAGTTGAGTTTTCAGTACTTAAATACAATAGCAGAATTAGCCGTTGTTAACCATTTTGAATCAGAAGTGGACCTGGTTCACAAATAGAAAAATCATAAGAATAGCTGCCTTATTATATAGCAGAATTAATAACTAGAAGGTATTGTTGATATTTGCTTAAAATTTTTTTTCAATTCTTTGTCAATTTCTTGAATCTCACATTGAACACTGCCAAAATTTACCATTGCTAGTTTCTAATATTACTGAACTGTGTGCCAATAGAACAGTTAACTGATCTTGTTAGATAAAATTCCAGGCCTTTCACTACCTAAATATTTAAACAAATGCCAGAATGGTAATTCGTTGAAGTGTAAAAGGTACACACTCCTCTGTAGTGGTCTTTTAACTTACTTTTCAATTTGAACAATAACACACATTTTCTACGTCGTATTATTAATGGTGCGATCACATCCGATATCCAATTGCATGCAGTTCATGAGCTGAAAATCCAGTTTCAGTCAAATAAGAAACAATACTATTGGCAATGTTTTGAGCAGACTCAGAAGAGGGTGAAGCATTACCAACGAATATGGAATCAGGTTCTTAGCTTCCAAAAGAAAATCATTCAGGAGTTTCCAACCAATCAAAATCAATTTTCAGACTACAAACAACATAGAAATGGTTCACTGGGATAATACTACCCTTTCAACACTACCTTTTTTTGCGTAGAGAAACCGATAAGAGGTTTGGTCTAAGGTCCACAAACAGATGGAACAGTGGCAGATTGGAATTTTGACAAATTGATATGTCACATCCAAGCAGTGGAACGATGCGAAAAGCTGGTAACTGAGGCGTTACAAAAATACCAAGCTTTTCAAGCACATTTTATTTCAAACTTCAAAAAAGAATTTAAAGTAATTATTAGTGTATTATATATATTTTTTTTTTTCAAAAATTTAAAAATTTCAATCGAAATAATTTTTTTTTCGCATTGTGTAAAATTTCAGTTTGTGGTAAAATATAGTCATATTTCATTGGAAACTGAAATCTTATACAGCCATAAAATGTTTGTAACAGATGTGTTTTTTCAATTGTAATACGCTTCTAATAATATGAAAAATGTTTTTTCATTTATTTATATTTTCTCTACTTCGTTCTACTAATATATGCCTATATTTACTTGTCATAAAAGTTACTTGATTTCCTTATATTTATTAGAAAAATCCTGAAAATCGTATAATTCTTCAAAGTTTAAGGTTACCAAAATTTAAAAAAAAAAAAAAAAAAAAAAAAAAAATGCATTTTACTTATCTACCCTAGGGGCATGTTTTCCACACTATAGCTTTAAAAAAAAGAATTAGTTATTTTTATCTACCTTTATATTTATAGACATCTATGTATCTAATATATCTGTAAATTGAAATTTTATTTTTCTCATTTTCTTTCCAAACTTCTCCAATAGATTTTTCCTCTTATCCTTCTTTCTTTAAGCTGCTTCATTTTCTTTATCTGTATTGGTTATGGTTCTTGTTCAACCTTAAAAAGAATAAATATTTGGAGTTGTTTAAGGACACAAAGAGTAAAAATATGTCAAGTTACATACCCTCTTTTCCACAAAGTCACTCATTCTTCCTTCACATGATATAGTTTATCACATTATCCATGCTGCATTAAAGCTAAATTCAGTTAATAATTTGCATTCACTTGATATATGGTATTATGGTAGTGATATATTACTTTTTGTTTCGATTGCCCAACTTTTTCAGTTTTAATATGAAAAACTTATATTTTTCAGACACAAATGTTTATAACCTTGAAGTTGTAAAATTTGAAACTATTAGAAAAAAAGTTATTGATATTGTATATGGTGTAAAAATTGGAAATAATTACCTGAGCTAGTTTGGCAATATAATGTTATCTTCTTCCTTCCACTATCCTAATTCTACATTCTTCTACTATTGATGATATTTCTATTTTGTTGTTTTTCAAAGAGATTAATTTAAGAATCCAAAATTTAGAAATTGAAATTATTTACGCATTCTATTAAATTTATCGTCACATCAACAAAAACAATAAACTTATTTAATTTTCATACAAGCCAAAAGTACACGGGACAAACATTATTTTAAAATTCATCAATATCTATAAAACAAGCAAAGTCCTTTATTGATCTTAATTCAGAATTTTCTAGATGAGGTAAAAAAATTTCTAAAATCACACTGAGAGGATTCATCAAAGTTCTTGTTACGCCTGATTGGTACATGCGTTTTATTGAGATGATTGAGAAATATATTTCATTAAGCATGAGTTTTTTTTTTTTTTTTTTTTATAAGTGTAAATTTTTTTTTATTCAATTTCGTTTTTGAAATTATTGAAATGAAAAATAAAGTTGAAACCTTTGTATTTGTCATAATATGAAAGTAAATTAAATCTTTTTAAAGTGAACAAAAAAATTATATTTCTGAATATTTTTTGAGTTCTTATATATTTAGTTAATAATAAGGTATTTGTGACTTTTTAATTTTTTAAGAAGCTGGTTCTATAAAAAAAAAAAAAAAAAAATTAAAAAAAAAAAAAAAAAATCTAATTTTTTTTTTTAATATTTCTGCATAAAATCTTTCCAACAGATAATTTTAAAGAATTTTAAGTAACAGTAAGTTAAGAAAATAAAGTTTAAAAGAAAGAAGTTTTAAAGAAATTAAATAATGTAATACTTTTAAGAATTAAAGATTTTGATTAAAAGTTTCCATAATCAATTATTTATGTAAACTAATTGTTTTCTAATGAAAGAAAAATAATTCCAAAATGTGCTATTTACTTGATGAAAACTTTTTAAAGTCTTTAATTCTAAAACAGCTAAAGTTAGAGACGTAATATTACTATTTTCCGAACTTTAAGAATTTTAGAAATTATTTTGCATTGAAACAAACGATTCATAGATTCTTTCCAAGTCTATTTCCCAAAATTGAATGTGTGGGCATTCGGTTTTCTTAATTCCAAAATTTTAAAATACTTTGAAAATAATATAATCATGTTTTGTTATTTATTTACAATAACGAACTGGAACGTAACTCGTTACTGAGCCTGTTTTATTTTGTCCTATTTATATCCCTTATTTTTTACATTTAACCCTATATCAGGATTTAATAAAGTGAATTTGGGTTACTTACAAAAGGTAAAAGTAAAAACTTGAAAAGAAAAAATTAGAGTAGGCACAATGAAATATCTTGATAAAAATATACAAATCTATTCTAGTTAATATAAAATAGTCAATTAATTATAGAGTTTTAGACAACTTCAAAATATATACCGACTATTAAAAGAAATAAACAAATATTTTTATTAAAAGTTTTGTTATTTAAATTGTATATTTTAAATTATATTTAACTTGAAATAATAAATCGAATTCTTAAAATATATCCTACAGTAAGTAATCGGTTGCATTATATTTCACATAAACTCTAATCGACCATCATAACAATATTATCGGAACAACAAATCTATTAAAAACATGGAAAATCAAATGGGAAATAACTTAAGACATGATTCGAGCATTTTGTGATTGATATAAAAAAAATCCTAATTAAAATATACACAAACACTCCTGGTACGACTATCCGGAAGTTTATGAAAATAACTTTTGTTATGGATCAGCGAAGAAATCGGAAAATGCGACACGTTTTTTAGATAAAAATATTTAATATTCATTTTTAAAATCTTTAATAACGTTTTTTTTTTCGTTTTTTTTTTTTCTTTGGTGTGCGCTCATGTATGAAAAGATTTGATAATAAACTATACTATGCAGGATTATGTCATTTTTAATATTCAAAATATTAAGAGTTTATTAACCTTCTAATACAGTCAGGAAAATAGAAAAGAGTACAGGTTAAGTGGGTTATGATTTGACACTTCCATATGAACTGATTTCATTAATATGCTTGGTAACATTTTAAAGCGGAAGTTTTGAAGTTTTATTAAAAATAAAGTGAAATACATAGTTTCTAAAATATTAGAAGTTATATCTCTATTAATAACGAAATTAATTATTACGTATATTTTAATTTAAATGTTTAATTATACACATTTAAAATATTTGAACATACATGTATATATTCTACATCTACATTTTCCCCTAAAGAGTTTTATATTTTCGTCATAGGTTGGAAGTTAAAAGAAATTTATGAAAGAGTCATTTTTATTTGTAATTTGCTGAAAAATTGTATTCCTGGTATAGTACAATGTACAAAGTTCTGTTTTTAATGAGATCTATAGTTTAAAAATGGATTAGCCTTCATACAATGAAAAAAAAGAAAAATTCCAAAATACTTATAATTTACATTCAGTTATAAATGATACATAAAAAAATAACAAAAGCAAAATTTAATATTAAATGAGTTGACTAAAATAGTATATTGTAGCTCGATTGGAGGCAAGATGATAGGGGAAATGATAAAGATTGAATGGATACTTGGGAATATGCAAACTAAACCATGATTTAAATAACACCAAATAATCATATTATGATTTTTTTTTAATTCTTTAATTACCTTCAGAGAATAACTTTATTTGATTGTGATACAGTTTTAAATGTACTCTGTTTACATAAAGTGTATGTTGTGTGACCGTGTTTATGCAATATTGAATTGGTTAAGTTAGAATTACTTATAGTTTTATCTAAGTTCAAAATATGGGGAGTGGGGGTGAGAGAAGGACAAGTAACTAGTTTTTTTAATTGGAATTTTTTGTAATCAACAAACTAAACGGAATGCGATACAAATTTTTCATATCAATCAATATTAAATGCTTCATCAAAGGGATGTACATTGTACAGATGTATAATTCTAGTATTGTTACTTGATCAGCACATTATTACTCAGATTTGAAAACATTTGCTTATGTTGAAGGCGAGTAACCATTTAAGTAGATATTATTTCCCTAAAAAAATAATTATCCCGCAAATTGATTTGCAACGTTATGTAGTGTCTTGCAATATACCTTTTTAGGAGATTAATTCTGCCCCAAAAGATAACTTTATTTTGTACAGTTTAAAATGTACTGTGTTTGTATAAAGTGTATGCTCCGTGACTGTGTTTATGTAATGTTGCTTTGGATGAGTTGGAATTACTTATAGTTTTATCTAATTTTAAAACAGGGGGGGGGGGGGGAGACAAATAACTAGTTTCTTTAATTGAAATTTTTTCTACCAAAACAAACTAAACGGAAATAATATTGCATTTTAATCATTATATTAGTTTCAATACGATATAACAGTCGTGCGTTTTAAATTTAAGCCGAGATTGGAATTTTTTTATGTTTCTTTAAGAAAAAAGAAAAAAAATGAGTAAAGTGTGAAAATCATCCTGTTTTTTTTTTTTTTTTTTTTTTTTTTTTTTAATATTTACAAACTTAGTTGTATTCGATACTTTTTAATTGAATACGTAAATTTTTGCGTTTTATTTTGTCCTAGATGATTGGGGTATTTTGAAACTTCTAGAAACTAAGATACTATAAGATCTTATATGATCGATAGCATAAAAATATAAAATTTTAGTCAGCTTAGTTTTTTTTTTTTTTTAATATTTACAAACTTAGTTGTATTCGATACTTTTTAATTGAATACGTAAATTTTTGCGTTTTATTTTGTCCTAGATGATTGGGGTATTTTGAAACTTCTAGAAACTAAGATACTATAAGATCTTATATGATCGATAGCATAAAAATATAAAATTTTAGTCAGCTCAAAAGAAAATGGTCTTACATTAAATGATACCATTCACTTTAATTTATTGAATGATTCTACCTTCGATGATGTAAATAAATATAAACTTCATTTTGATGTAATTTTATAAAAACTTTAAGTAATTCGTATGTCTCACGTGAAATCTAGAAATAGCATAAAAATGCATGTTTTAAAAATAGTAGTTTAATCTTTGATTCAATAGAAATATTACGTTTTACGTTTATGAAAAACAGAATTTATTAAAAAAGATAACATTTTAAATAAGTCGTTAAGTTCTTGCTCCTTATTCAGTCTTACAATTCAAAAATATTTTACCAATTAAAAATTAAACAATTGTCATTTCCACTAATTTTCTTCAAAGTTTATTTACAACAGTAGCTGAACGAAAGAATTTTCTGGTCCTGTTAGCATCCAAGCTCCGTGAAAATGAAATATGCATGCGACACTTCACTCCGTTCCCCTTCTTCCCATATTACCGACGCACTGTTAGACTTCATGTTGTATTTACTCTTGCCGAGATAAATCCTATTCCAGCCACTTCACCGTAGACGAACTCCTTATCAGGTAAAAGGCCTTCTTCCCCAATCCTCAGTACTTCCCCGAATCTTTTCCGCTAAGCGTAAGACATCAAACGCACGTTAACCCATTCTTTCAGTCAAATGGTTTCACGTAGGGATCCTGCTGAATCCTCCTGAATAAAAGTCCGCGAGATACGAGATAAGATAGGACGAGGACGAAATAAAAACAACCGAAAACCAGCCTCTTTTGGGGTGGACGATGGTCGATTGGCATAATCGACTTCCTTCGTCCTCGGCCTTTCTATTCTGCTGCAGTAGTGGACCTGCTTCAGTGATTCAGGCTGCGATTTAGATAGGGCTTGAAAGAAAATGGGAATAGGTATTAGCGTCTACATTCTTGCCCAAAGACGGGATATGTTTTGGTTACGGTACAACTGCTTAGTGTTTTTGTTTTTAATTTGTGATCAAATTAGATGCTAATTGTTTTTAATAATTTCGGTCGTTATTAATATAATAAATCACCTGCACTTCCCTATGTTTTGATTTCAGTCTTTCAATAGGTGATATGAAAAATTTATTATCAGTTTAAATACTTTTAAATTAAAAAAAAATATATACCAAAAAAATAACTGAAACACCATTAAAACATTTCATAAAGAAAAGAAGAAGAAAATTAACATCACAAAATAGTTTTTCTTTACAAACAATCAATGCCATAAATAAGTACCACCCTATTAACAAATAAACACACACACCACACACAAAGAAAACAATATAATCTGCTTTTGAAAAGTTATTGACTTTTCCAAATGACTAAAATGATATAGCTAGGAACCTAAAACTAAAAATCAACTTTAGAAAATAAGTTGTCTTTGCTAAATCATTTGAAGAAAATAATGAGAACGTTTTAAGGTTCAATTGCGCAAATAAAAAGAAAGAAGCAAAAGAAAAGAGAGTATAATTTTAGTATTTATGTAAAATAATGTCTCTTTATGCAATTATATTGCTTTTGGAAATTATTTCTAATATTATTCATCAGTTACTGATAATTACATTTACTTGCCCTAATAAATGAAAAAGGTGGAGTAGGTCTTAAGTAAACATTTCTTAATGGAGATTTTCTTTTTCTTCCATTACTAAAAAGGTAAAATTTAAATCTATGTTTTATTTATTTTTAAAATAACTACTTTATGTAAGAATTCAAAGAAATTAAAAAAATAAAATAAGTTGCGCTTTACAAGAAAGTTTCGTGGTGCATATTTATTACCTCTGATGTCCTAGTTCAAGAAATTTTCAGATGAATATTGAATAGTTTTAATATTTGCATGATCTGTTTAAATAGTATTTATATGTAATTTTTACTGTCAACAGGACTAAATTATATGCCACAGCAACTTTCCCCCCAAAAAAGCTTCTATTCCCTCTTCAGCTTTTATTTAAGTTGTTTTAAGGTACCAATCTATACATAAATATTGGATAACAAAATATAAATTTCTTAAATAAACCCTTTGGTTGGATGATAATTTTATAAAGAAGAACATTTTCACTTTCTTTTTAAAAAGAAAAAAAATATTAACTTTAGCTGTCCTATTTTCATGCAAATTCTAAAGTGTTTTTTTTATTTTTTATTTTTTATTATTATGTATTGAGTTAGTGTTTTATTAATTAAAATTAATTAATATATTATATTAAATAGAATTTAAGGGAAACATGCCTTTATATTCTGTTTAATAGTTTCATTACCTATCTTTGAAAATTTCTTGAATGGATTTTGCATTAAATAGTTATATGAGAAACAAAGAAAACCTTCTTTTAAATGATTGAGGCTAATAACCTGATGATTGTGAGTTTAGCGTTTTGATCTCGCTTGCCAAAGGTGTCAGGTGTTCGTTGTGGGAATTCACATTCAGCTGTAGATCCCGATTAGATAAGCCATTATTGTGTACAAAAATACGTCATTCAACGTACATATCAACCAATCATAGATGAAGGAATTGTAAATATGTAAATAATTAATCTTAATGTAAGTTATTTGTAGAAATTAGGGGATTTTACCATTAAAAGAAACAACAATGTTTAAGTTTAAAAAGAAATCTGAACCGTAATATTATTTATCTGAGATATTCATCAACAAATGATCATAATCTTTACTAAGGACTTAAATACAGAACATTTAAGTCCCAAACTTAAATAAAAAATGCTATTAAGCATTTTTTAAAGAAAACCAAACGGTAGCTAGGCGAAAAATGTAACCTAAATATAAGAATTCAATAATTTTATTCGTCGAGTTACACAATTCTTTGATACTAATCGGCCATTTTTTACCTAAAATAATATAATTTAACTATAATACTTAATCATATACATTCATTTAAAAAGTGGTAGTTCTTGAGCCTAAGCAATAGAACCATTTATTTATGCAATAATATTTATCAAAAATGTTCTTTAAGGTTTCCTTACATTTTTTTTTAATCTAAAGTAGATTAAACTTCTAGAAAACAAGTTTTTTAACCAACATATTAGATAAAAAAAATGTAGCTAGAAAAATGTTACAAAAGAAAAGTTGTGTAAGAAATCAAAATAAAAAGAAAGAAATTAAAGTAATTAACTAAAACTGCAATTGTTTTTGATGAACAATATATCTCTGAAAATAATACCATAGTATGTTTATATGCTTTTGGAACGTAATATTTACTTCACTTATTATTATGACACAGCTCTGAATTGCAAAAAAGTATATTTAAAATGTATCCTAGAAGTTGTGAAAAATGAGAGAAGAATGCTTGGAATCTTATCATAGAAATTCGCAAGCAAAAGTCTTTTATTCAGTTCTACGAATGCAGGGTAAAACCTAGATGTTATCTCTACGTCGGGAACACCGGGAGCAAGGATCATTAGAGACAAAAGCACGTGCTTGGAGGAGCTTTTCCTCAATTTATTTACTTACTTCTTGACCATTTTCCTTTTGTATTATTTCCAAACGGTTTTCCTATGCTACAAAATGCATTCCGATACAAAGAACGTTAAAAGGAAATTTGTGTTTAATGCTAAATGAAAAATTTAATAAAAATATCTCAGCTGTAAGCATATTCTCATGACGTTTTGTTGTTTTAATGCAAAAAAAAAAACACAACAACATATTTTAGTAGATTTGTAATATATTTTATGTCATAGTCTTTAGTAATTGTAATTTAGTGTATTTTAAATTTGATCATATTTATGATTACTATAGTCTAAGCGCTAATGTCGAAAAAAGTGGCCCAGTGGGCCACTTCATGATGCAAACATCTGGGTGGTGTCATTCGCTTCGTATGAATGCGTAGAAAATGAAATCTGATGGTGGGTATCTGGCATCCCTTTATGAGCGGCGCTGCAGTCGCAAATCCAAAATGGCCGCCTCCTTACCACCTAACGTACGTTTTTGCCGAATCATTGCTTCCCAGCTCATTTTATCAGCTTGTTGACCTATAGAAAACTTGTAGGAAATAAAATTTCCTTTTCAATGTTATATAACACATGTATGTTAGATTAAATTACAAAATTCAAAATGGCCGCAGCATCGCGATTTTAAGTACGTTTTTCAGGTTGATTGGTTGGTTTGTGAGTATAATGACATATACTTATGCATAATAAACGTTTATCAGGCCGGGACCTGCAACTTAACGTGGATTCCGAACCATAAAGAACGTCCATGCCTAACTCGGGATTCGAACCCGGTACCTCTAGCATGTGAAGCCCGAGAGCTAACTACACAGCCATCAGGTCAGTTAGAAATGCAAACTGGGATTTGCACTTGGCAGCCACACATGATTTCATAAAGTATTTCTTTGCCTTAGATCGACTAAATTATGTAAAAATGATTTCAATGTACTTGATGGATATGTAAAGATTTAATAAAAAGCATACAACTATATGGCAAGGAAAGTGGGTAATCAACGAAACCAAAATACCGTTTTGCGCTTTAGAAGCCGATGAAGCTCTGGAGCATCAGAACAGAAGACCTAAAGTCCAAGGTGGACTTACAGGCATCACTCTAAACGAGAATGCTCGGAGAAGATTCTTTCTGGCAGAGAGAGGTCACAATAATTGCTGCAGTAACCGAGGTAATGACTAAAAATGCCACCCCCAATGCAAAGTGTCACCATGAACATTGTCTATCGGTTCGCAAGCGTCAGGATCAAAAGTTGATAGAGGCTTTTAAATCGACAACCAACCCTTTTAAGTGCAGCACAGAACATCTTATACTCTTATAAACCTGCTGACGAAGCAAGTTCTTCCCAATGACTTTTAAAGAGACATGTGTACAATTGCTGATATTGGTGAAAATCATCTTTCCAAATTCATTTAGGAACGCATTAAAATGGTCAACCTACCAACAGAGCCAACAGAAGAATCAGTACCATCAAAGCCTTCAGCATAGTTTTGTGCTCCAATGTAAAAGGTGAAACTTAAGCCTGCAAAACCGCATTCGAAAATGTTAAAGTAACATTGAAGGAAAAAGTGTTTTTTCAATATTTTCTCTCCATTTATATGTATTTTTTGACTGGTGATTGCAGCAAGAAGTCAGTGTGATATAGATTTGAAGGCAACTTTTTGTCGATATGAATTCTCATTATTGCCACTTGCTTTGTTTCCCTTATATGGATGGTATGCATTACTGATCATAAAAAAAGCAAGCTTTTGGGTATCCTGGAGCAGCTTCCTCAAAATCTAAAATCCTTTAACTAATGAGAAAAACGAATTCTCACACAATTCATTTCCAGTAAATGAAGCGGCAAAACTGTTGCAGTAGTTGATGGAATGGCAGAACTGCCTTCCATGGATAAACCTAAGACTAGCAAGACTTATGAAGAATTTGCAGATCACTTTGTCAGACAAAAGTCATAGAAGTTTGGTATATACAAAACACAGGTCCATATAATATTTGACACCTACAAACAGAATTCGCTGTGAGACATCGACAAGGGTGAAACGTCAGGGTAAATCAATCCCTATTCAATACAAAGTGCACCCATCAACAAACATCCTTAAATTAACCATGTACCAGTTACTTTTGCACGAAATGACAAAGGATGAACTGACAGAATATTTGGCATCAAAGATTATAGACTATGCAGTCAAGAATAATAAATAATTTGTTTGCAGTTGGAGAAATCATGCAAATGCAAGCCATATTGGCGTATCGTGTCTTGAAATCACGCAGTAGGAAGCAGATACTAAAATAATTTTGCACAATATACATATTGCTTCCAGGGGCATTAGCAAGATTGGCATATACTCCCCAGACAGAGATGTGTTAGTACTTGCTCCTCGGAAATATCCAATACTTCCAAGATAATCCACCATTATAGTGGGCATTAGAGAAGCAAACGGTTAATTAATCTTCAGCCAATCTATGACATACTAGGGTTCAATAAGGCTTCAGCACTACCAGGACTCCACTCCCTTTCTGGTGCTGATATCACAGGATCATTTGCAAGAAAAGAAAAGATTATATGGTGGAATGCTTTTTTTGCAGCTAGTGATGACATTATAGCTGCACTGGGCCTTATGAGTCATTCTGAAACCATTTCCACAGAAATGTTACAAACGTTAGAAACATTCGTTGGTCAGGTGTATGTACTACGATCCAAAATGACAGACATTGGGTAGGTAAGATGGTGGCTCTTCACTAAAAAACAAGACTGGGGAACATCTTGCACCTACAAAAGCATCTCTCTATCCAGGTCTTTTGCGTGCACACTACCAAGCAATGATTTGGGCACAAGATACTCCGACAGCATCCTGGCATAACTCAACCTATTGATTTTGGCTGGTCGCTTGTGGATGGGGATTTTGAGCCTATTACGTGTACAGAACCTTGTGCTTCGCAGGAGCTTTTAGAGTTGACTAACTGTTCCTGTCTGAAGCGTTGGTGTGCCCTTCCTTGCTGATGAAATCTCAACAATCTGCCTTGCACAGAGAGCTCATGTGGTGGAGATGATGACTTATGTGACAATACTGCAATTTTTGACCTGATGATGAATGATAATGAGGAAATTGAGGATGAAGATGTTGATTTAATTTAATGATAGTGAAAAATCTTAATGTCGTTTACACCATTTGTTACAGATAACAAAAACTATTACACTGTTACACTCTTCTGTAACATTCACATTTCAAATATTAAAAAGCTTTGTTGTATCAATTTTGAACTGATGTAGTTTATGATCAGCCTGTGTAGTTTATTTTATTGTGAAAAGTCTCAAGGCATTATTTTACTGTCCAATCTGTAAATATTAACTATCTGTGATGCTTATTTATCCTACAATATAATGTTTTAACTATTATTAGAATCCCAAAGAGATGCCCAATAATGGTGTCCTTTTGAATTTTAATTCTTGAAAAGACAATGTAAAGTTGCTATAAAGGTCAGAAAGCTTTTTTTTTTAATTCAAAAAGTTTTCTAATAACCAACATGTTCATACAACGTACCGGAAAGTTATTATTCTGAAAAGACGTTCTGGCAATGGTGATACAGGGCCATCTTAAATTTTGGTTTAAGGTATACTATTATAAAAGTTATTTTATTTTCTACTGTTTCCCAGTGGCAAACAAGTGTATGAAGCGCACTGAGAATCTTTTTTTCTGGAAAACATACTGCCCACTTGATGATGTGTGGTTAGCGCTCTAACTTCGAATGTAAGGGTGCCGAGTTCGAATCCCGGGTTAGGCTTGGATGTTCTTTGTGATTTGGAATCTGCAATGAAAATTGGAATAAGCTGCAAATCTCGTCTTGATTATCCGTTATTGTGCATAAGTATAGGTCGCTGAGTCCATAAACCAACGAACCAACCTGAAAAACGTACTTAAGATCACGATGCGGCGGCCATTTTGAATTTTGTAATTTAACCTAACATACATGTGTTATATACCATAGGAAAGGAAATTTTATTTCCTACAAGTTTTTTAACAGTCAATAAATTGTTAAAATGAGCTGGGAAGCTATGATTCGGCAAAAACGTAAGTTATGTGGTAAGGAGGCGGCCATTTTGGATTTGTGATAGCAGCGCCACTAATGCCGGGATGCCAGATGCCCACCATCGGATTTCATTTTCTATGCATTCATACGAAGCGAATGACACCACCCACATGTTTGCATCATGAAGTGGCCCACGGGATTACATTTGCTCCCGGACTATTAATCACAAAATAAAATTCTGACTTCTTTATAACATTATTGATATCAAATTTAGGTAATTATTTTAGAAAATACAGAATTTAAATTTTTTTTTAGAGTGTAAAAAAATATTTTGAAAATTCTTATAATTTTAAAAATACAATGACACTTGATTGAAATATCAATGATATTAATCACAAATTTTATACAGCTTGTAAATTAAATAAATTTTTTCTTGACTTTCTAACTAATCATAAAAAATAACTTTTCATGCACTAACACACTTCAAAGGTTTCTTATAAGAAATGAGACATAAAGTTATAATAATGTACTAGGAAAAATGACAATAACAACAGTTTTATTTCTTCTAAAAAAAGTATGGACATGGAATTATGAGGAAATGTTATAAAATAATTTAAAAACTTTTCAGGAAATAAAAACACCCTAAAAAATCAATGCACAAAGAAAGATGCCCATTTTTACGATTATTTCTCAGGTGACGTGTTCTAAAGAGGGCCCTATATCTATAGGCACACCTATAGATGTATATCAATATAAAAAGTAGAACATTACGTCTTGTAATTGCTCTTGTTACGAGGGCATTGTGAACGGTTTTTATGTCACATTTCCCACCTCTTTCCTAAAATTTACGGCCTTTGTAGAGTCGACTTCGTGTTGATACGAAAGCGACTGATTGCAGGCTGTTATGAGTCATAAAATTTAATTGCGTTTCGCCATCGTAAAATAAAGTGTAATAAAATAAGATCGCGCAAAAAAGTCTACTCTTCTATGACTGCTGTTGTGGAGTTGTTATTTTATGCGACGCGCGCTGTTCTTCGGTTTTTCGTGTTCGACACGTCACGGTGATTTATTATGTGACCAAATTGATAGCCCCTTTTTGAAGTGGGAAAATTGCGAGTTTAGCATATTTTAGAAGATATTTTCCTACCTTCAATCGAATGATGGCCTTTAATTGGAGGAGTTACTGTTTTAAGAGGTTTGAGACTCGTCCAAAGTGTGTTAGTTAAAGTGATTTAGAGTTTATTATATAAGTAAAGGACAAGTTATTTGGATAGTTTGAAAGATCTGAGAAATAATTTAGTTAAGTGCATAGCCTATTTATGATTATGTTTGCATTATTTAATAAATTTATACAGATAATTGTTTTTTAGTTTATTTTATATAATAAAATGTACATTGTAAAATACAGTGAGTGGTCAATAAAATTATATATTATGGTAATATAAATTTATTTTTTACCAAAACAAATTACGTATCAAAGTAATATTATTATGCAGAAATAGTATCAAAATATTAAATAGTAAAGTTCACAAGGGGCCAAATTTTAATAGAAATAATCATTGTAGTTGTTATTGTGGGGAGAAATTTAAATTATAACTATGTAACTTGTATAATAAAAGTATTCAAATATTTATTTAAAGAAAATTTTTAATTTTTTTGTAATGCTACCCATTTTACTCATAATTTAAATTCCATGAGAAGTATTTAAACAATTTAAATAAAATTTGTTGAAATTACTCTCACACTAAAGTGAAAGAAACTTCAAAATACAATAATAAAAAAATGAAATATTTGAATTATGTTTCAAATAAAGCAATCTTGAAAATCGAACAAATCACACATGTTTCATTTCCCCAGTATCTGCTAATTTTGTTTCTAGTAGGTTTTCTACAATAATATGTACATAGTAAAATTCATAAAATCTTCAAAAATATTTAAAGTACAATTGATCATTATTTATACTTAACCAATACAATGAAAATTATCATAATTATTGTATGTTTTAAATTGCATGTTTTTATTAAAATATATTCTATGATCAAAACAATAAAAAAATTTGATACCTACATAATTAATGTTGTTTAAAATTATGGTCGTTTAAATAAAAATATATTCCATAAGAAATAACTGTTCTTACAATTGTTATTTTTCTACAAGAAACCTGAATATTTTATCATAGATATTAAAAATTGCCTTAAAAAGAGTTGTAATTTAAGATACGCTATCGCTATTTGTTGGTTGTAAGATGGAGGTTATTATTTAAACGTTTTATATGTCAGAGTTGTGTATGGAGAAAATCTAACAGTCTAGGATTTTGACGGTTCTACTAAATTATATTTGTGAATCATTTTTGAAATGCATTAAAAGATCAGGGTTTAATTTTTGATAATGAGATCTTTTGATTTTAACATTTAATTAAATCGATCTTTCTTAATTTTTAATAAACAAACATATAAATTAAGATTTTCTTGCAAGGTTAGGAAAATATATCAAAATATTATTACTCTATTCTAATCCTATTCCCACTAATAGATATTAGATGAAATTTTCTTAAAACATTGATGGCTGTGAAGGTAACAACCTTCTATCTTCTTTTGAGTATTTAACGATAACAATTTACTCAAGAAGCTTCTTAAAAATTTAAAAAGAAACTCAACTATATAAATTTTTATGACTTTCAAAAAGTTGATATCAACACTTTCAACCGTTTTCTAACACAACCAATCACAATCGCATATCGCAACTAATTGTCACACCACAATGGTTTTTAAATACTTAAACATATATGTTTCAAAGAAAGTGAGATTGAAATTTCGCATTTATTTTAAGTATTTATAAAGATGAGCTCCACAATTTTTTTTAAAATAATAATTTTCAATTTTAGATGTTTTATGCAATTACCAGGTAAACAAAAACTGTCTGGTTTTTGAAAAAATGCTTCAAAATGCTTGTCGAAGTGTTTATATAAATAGAGAGTTGTTTATTTGCGTTTTTAATAACTCATTATGAAATAAATATATATTAGAAAATAACTACAATTAATAAGATGTTGCGGAGCTCAATCTAACAAAATTAGAAGCTCAATTTCAAATATTTTGTTACTTACCTACTAATTTCATTAAGAAGTTAATTTTTATAAAGGTCAGTTTTGTTATTTATAAAAACTCATTTAAGTTAACTTCCATATTTTATAAAACAGTTTTAATTATAAATCATAAATTAAGTGTCAACGAGATAGCAGTTACTAATATTCAGATTTGATTATTTATAGTTACTGCCCAAGCTACAAACTAAAAACCATAAAACTAGGTTAACAAATATAATCCAAAACTGTTTCCCATTTCACTGTATTTGAACAAAGTATTAGGAAAGAGTTTATGGTCATTGCCGTAAACGGGACCGTTTCATATAGGAATGTTTCCAGCTACAACTCTGTCCTACAACTAAACCCACTATGATGAAAACTCTGATAGAAGAAAGAAGGTAACTGGGACAAAAGTTGTAGAGACATGTATTGGTCTTTCGGATCGCGATCTTTTAGCACACAATGCTGAAGAGTACTCACCCTTCACACTGGTGAAGGGAAGGGAATAATAATCCTCCAACCCCCAATAGTCCCTGAGTGTATAAAGATGGAGGACTCATCACAGACAGGTAGTGGCTAAGGATAGTCAATCAACAAGATTGTCTCGTAAGTTAGAAGCTTTTTTATTCAAAGAGGAACATTTCCCAGTCAAGGTTTGTTCAAACGAATTGTTTTTGTGGATGTAGCCAACATATGTCTGTACGGTAAAGTTAAACAAAACTAACTCTTGTATTTTAGTCAAAATTGAAGAATAACTTTTTTCTGTAAGTTTATAGAAATTAGTTGAAATAACTACATGTATTGAAGTAAAATAAAAAAAAAAAAAAAAAAAAAAAAAAATCTAAAATTTTATTTGTTTAATAAAATTTTATTACGGGATTTTATTGTAATTATCTTTTCCACTTCTTTTTGTCATGTATTATTTTTCGACTTGAAAAGACAAGAATATGTCGGAAAGACTTTTATAAGGTCTAATGATTATTTGTTTTTTGATAAATACTAATTTAAAGAATTACTTAAAAATCTAATTTTGATACCGATTTGTTTAATGTAAGCCAATTGGTTATTAATTTTGGCATGGATTAAAATAATTTAATTTTTTATTTATTTTTCAGATACTTTTTGTAAGCGTCTGTTCAATTTTTAATATAATGTACTGTATTAATCGATACATTTGTGCTTGAATGAGGCAAGAATATCAATTCTTATTTCATTAATTTTTTTTTACATGTTACAAACTCACTTTTTCTCTTTACTTTTCTTCTTCTTTTTTTCAGATCTAATTGCAGCTGTCAGAATATGATTACTAGGAAAGTCACATTTGTATCAACTCCTTTGAACTGACATAAGCTTTGTTATTCTGTGACATATCATTGGAAAAGTTAGAAGATCATCTAGTCTTTCAGTTACTAGCCTTGTGCAGAACACCTTCCATACTTTTTTTTTTCCTTTCTTATTTCACTATTCTTTCACATTTTTCTTTTTTGTAAGACTCTTCCACCATCTCATGGGAGTAACCACGGAATGAAGCATCAAAGGTTCTTCAAAGTCGGTGCGGAATAAGATAGGAAAAGAAAAAAAAAAAGAATCAGAGGGGGAAATGGTTGACAACAAAGAAGTGTAATGCGCTTCTTTTCTTTTTTTTCTTTGGTCGGAAAGATTTCAACGCGTTGTAGCACACACCTCGATTGGAATTGGAGGGAAGGTGGAGTTGAGGTGTCTTTCCGAAAGGGGAAATGAAGATTTCTTTTTCTCGTGTGTCAGAATAAAGGTCACTAAGTCGGAATGCGACAAATTTTCGAACGCGCTTGGAAAATGTAGACAGGGGGTTCGGTTTTAAATTTTTAAATTACCGCTTTCTCTTTGTACAGGACTGTGTGTTTTGTTGATGAGAAATATAATTTTGTTTTGCTGGGCATTGGAGTGTCATTTGATTTAAATGACTCTTCGGATAGGAGAGTTGAGTAAGTGATTTTGGAATTTCATTAAAGGGAATGTTTTCAGTTCAGTGAGCTTAAAAATAAAGACGGAATTGAGTGGTATAGGTATTTTAACTGACTAGAAGGGAACCAGAATGATTATTTCGGAAAATGTATCACTGAGTTTCATTTATATTGAAAATAATCTATTGTACTTTGAAACTCTTTTTAGTTCATATTTTATGCTCTTACACCAGTTATGGCAAGACAACTGATATAAATTTTTGGTACTACATACATGTATTTATTAAAGATTTCATTTAATCCTCTGAGCATCCAGAGAATGGGCGAAATTATACATTTGTTTTCCCTGCAATAATTTTTAAGTTATATTTCTGATTCAAATATATAATTTTTTTTAATTATTTTTTATTTATTTTGTTTAAGTAGGTTTAAAACTATCATCCTAATAAAAAGATTTAAAAAAGATTTTATTTTACAATTTATTTATAAATTTAAAAAGGTTGTGTGTTGCTAAAAAAACTGGGGATCAAAGGACTTATATATACGCCCATGACCCTCAGAAAGTTAAATGGTTTCTTTTACTTTTTTTCCTATTAAAAATGTTGTATGTTACGGTGTTGTAAGTTACTTTTTTTTCTAGGATTCATTGGTTTTTGTTGTCATAGGAGTAAATTTCAATTCAAACTGTAGACAGGAATATACCAGAGAAAAACAGCTGAGTCCAAAATTAATAATACTAATTTTTTGGTTTACTTAAATTAGAAATTTTTATTAGACAACTCTAGTGGATAAGATACGTATCAAATAAAAAAAATCATACAATACACTATTTGAATTTTTGTACAGTACGCAAAAAAAATTCGGAACGATGGCTCTATCTTCGATTCTAATTATCACAAAATCTTGCAGTTTGCACCAAAATGTTTTGTTTACGATTTTCTATATGTCTGATGTAAAAACATTTTCTTAGGGGGATGTATACTAAGTAAATTTAACTCTATATTTAAAAATTTTAATACGAACACATATTTTGTATGTCTTCATTCGATTTAGAATACTTTGTTTACCCTAGATACCAAATTTCAGTTCATTATGATGAGAAATAAATCATTTATGCGCGAAAATGTTTTGACCGATCTTGAGGACAATTTTCTTAATAGCGCGGAAGAATAGAACGTTTAGCATGCTTCAAGACGTAATATATTACGCTGCCCCTTGAATTGAGCTTTTTTACATTTTTGCTAAAATATTGCGAACCAAAAGTTGAAATGGAATGAAAAAAATTCTGTAGGGGTTTTCGATCATGATAATTCTGATAGAAAATTCTGATAGCAAAAAAAAAAAATGTATGTTTCTATTAAATTTTTTTTTTAAAACTTGTTTTATTAATTAATAACTAATTATTAAAAAACTGTTTAGTACCAAAGTTGCATGTTATTTGTGTTTGGCCTAAAACTACCTATCGTTTGAAATAAAAATTGCTAAAATATATTGACTAATAATTTATGGCTAAAAAAACAAATTTTGTTTTTAACATTAATTTGTCATAATTTTGACATCATTCAAATTACTAACCACTCATTAGAAAATTATGAAATTTGGAATTTAGACGTTTTTTTTTTATTGTAAATCTAAACATGTTATAATATTATGGGGTTGCTATTGAACTTTTTAAAGTTTGGTTTAGTTTTAATACGTAGATGACCCCTCAGGATAAAAAGTATATATATACAATCAATAAAGACATTCTACGATTTACAACGGCACTTGACTTTTGTTATTTCATCAATTAGAATACAAAATATAGCCATCGTTCGGATTTTTTTTTTTTTTTTTTTTTTGCGTACTGTACCAAGTAAATCCTTACTCAACATATTTTCTATGGGTGCGTCTGAGAAAAGGCAAATAAATTAAAGCATTTTGTTGTTTCAATTACACTGATGACGTGTTAATCATTCCTAAATAAATACTTTTTTTAAATTTGAAAAATGCAGTTTATTTAAAATGTTGATGTATAATAATATATTAGAATATTTGAAAGTAACTTAGAATATTACATAATAACTCTTTAACTCTATATAGAATTATTTAAGAATTCTAATCTGCACGCTTACGTTGAAATCTATCCATAAGTTAAGGTTAAGGTAGATGCAGGAGAAAGAAGTACGAAGACATTTTATGGTAAACGCAATATCTTTGTCCTAGGAATTTTAGAGGTACATGGTAAAGAATGAAGTTGGCTCAATGAGAACACTCAACATTGATTGAGAAATGGCACTTTATTGCATTGAAACAGAAGTTTTTTCAAGACGACTTATATCCAAAACTTTAGGTCTTATTATTACTTATAAATATTCACTTTCTAATGAGTTTTATAGCAACCATTAATTTTGCTTAGTTCTAATTTTAGTGACTCTCAAATACTATGTTAAATCCATTATGAAGCTCTTAATGGAATTAACATAGTATTTATCCTATTTTAATTACATTAGGATTATTGAATATTATGTTAATTCCATTAGGATCATTAAATACTATGTTAATTCCATTAAGAAGCTCAGTTCTTTTCTCTTTGTCACCCAGAATGTAAGAAAGATACAAAAGCCATTGAAAATAATAGTTTTAAGAAAATATCTGGAAAGTCTACACAAATATATAATTATGTGATTAGCAAAAATGCTGAATGCTTATACAAAACTTTCACCATTCTTTTCATTTCATCAACATCCTGATTTTTGGCAGCACATTTTTAATTGGAATAATTTCTTTCGGACACTTTTTCAGAAAATCTCAAAATATTCTTTATTTTCTATAGTTTCTACCAATAGGCTGCATTAATTATAAAGGTGTATGCAGTTTACAGCTCATTAGGAAATGATAATATAGGCATTTTTTTATACTTTGTCCTGGTTTCATAAAAAGTTGAAATATGTTAACTACATTTTTGTTCATTGTATACCTAGTTTTTTTAGTAAATCGTTAAAGTTGGAGGGGGGGGGGGGTGGGAACCCACACACACACGTCCGATCATAGATTTTGTAATTAAAAAAAATAGTAACTAATTGATGCGTCTTATGTATTTGTAACTAATGAAGATAAGTTTCGGACTCGAAATTTGATTCAAACACGTGTCATTTCGATCCTCATATAGGATATATAAAACAAGAACATTAAAATTCAGAATCCATGTAATAGAGATGGGAAGGTTATGTGTGTGGAATTATTGATGAAAATGAGCAAGTGCTTCATCCCAAACACCTTTCCTCCCGCAGTGTTTCGTTTTCTTGTCTCTCTGGGTTGCCCATCCCACCATACGTTCAATCTACACTAAATCAGTTGAAAATAAATGTTATGAAAATATAGATTTATTTTAGGTATTGTATATTCTAATAAGCATTTTTAAATAAAACACTAATTGTGTAATCCAAAAGTTATTTCTCAAGAAGACCATACAGAATCTTCAAGCAAAGATTTTGGTCAAATATAATATGCATTCAAAAATGTTGAAGTATCAAAATATACTTTTCTGTCACTCATTTTTTAAATATTTACTTATTTTTAAATATTTACTCATTTTTAAATATTTTTCTCGTATTTGGCAATTGGAATTTAATTAATTTCCAATCACTCCAACGAAACATTTAGTAGCATTAGGTGTAGTGAAACCTAGTTTTAGACTTTTTTGCTATCCCAATTTTAGTTTTCGGAAATTTAATTTGTTTGTATTTTGTCCAGTTACAATTGTAAGTACTACACTTATTTATCCATCTAGTTTTTTTACACAATAATAATTACATTTGAAAAACATTTCGCCGAAGTTTATAGAAGTCAGAAATGAGGAACTTTATATTGCTGGAATAATATCAACAATCTATAAGCAATTACGAAAAAAAGAACTTGACTTACACCATCTTATCATAGGAGAATGTAAAGAAACACTGAAACATATCGAGGAAAAACAAAAAAGAACATCTGTTATATCTGACTGCTTTTCATCCCATATTTTTATTGACGCATTGAGGAATGGACAATTTCTTTTATCGGAAGCGCATTTGTTGTATTGGTACTTTTCGAGCAGTTGGAGTCTGTCAACAGTTTATGGTATTTGAAATGTTGGTATTACTCGTTCCATCTATTCAAGACAATTCGGACATTTTTAGCAATACTTTATTATATTATTAACTATCTGCGTGTACCCCACGCTGCTCGTGGGATCGATAAATATAAGTGGTTTTGACATTTAAGAAAAAGTGGAACAGATATGTAGCAGAGGAGATTTAGGGATTTTTTTAATTTGCGATCAGAAAAATCGCCAAAATCAAAAACACAGTATCTTAACTAAAACAAAATTAAAGCATCAATAATAATAAAATTAAGTAAAAATGCAAATAATAAAAAAATAAATTTAATTAAAATACAACTTAAAATAAAACCTATGACCTGAAACCGCTTTTATCCGAAATAGAAAATACCAAATAAACATCATAGAAATATCCTATGCTACATCTGTATCTAAAAAGTTTGTATTTTTCAAAAATTATTTAGTACGCAGAGGAAAAAGTAATCTGATGCTCCCTTACCAAATTTATTATCACGACCAAAATAAACCACAAGGAAATAATATCGCAAACGAAATATTACGCTTCTGTTGTAAATTGTAAAACACTTTTTTTTTTTTTAATCTAATGAAATAAAAAATATCGTTGCCAGTGCAAGATTTTTTTTAATGTCATTAAATTTTAACAAAGCCACTTTTAATCAAATTTAAAAGTTGTGAAGTTGTTCTCTATAATTTTGGTGTACTAAAGCTTCCATGTAACAAATTTCACACCTCTAGGCTGTATATATATATATTCCTTAAAGTCCTTAAAGATGTAATCCTTAAAGCGTATGCATGTTTTTAATTCTATCTAGGTATTTGAGTTCTAATATCTAAGTTATAGCTTCAGTGATATGGAAAGATGAAAATGAATTATGGAAATACTGTCACTTTTAAACCATTTAATTTCTTTTATTTGCATTTGAGGGAGTAAATTCTGCAAGTTTAATACCAAAAAAAAATATTTGTTTTATGAGTTTTGAAAATTAAATAAACGCTATTTGATGAACATGACATTTTCCAAACACAATAAAAAAGAATGAAGATTTTTTTCCCAAATGACAATCATGCAAAACTTTGATGTTAAAGGAGTGAATAATTACATTAAAAAAATACCGGTATCTAATTAAGTTTAATACGAATTATATACTTACAAAAAATATACATATCTATAAATGTTATGAATATAATCACAAATATATCTAAATACATGTTTGCAAAAGCTACATAACAATAATTACACGGATACGACTAGTTATGGACCGGCCTTGCCGGGTACAAAATTGTTCCAATTGTTTCAGTCGATAACAAATTATAGGCCAAGCTCCTTTCCTTCTTACCTTCGATTTCAACATTCTAAGAAACTACAAATCATGAAAATGAAATTGTATTTCCAATCATACGTATTAGTTAAGACACTTATATAAAAACACCCAGTTTTCAATTGATTCAGTAGATCTCATGATAATATCTTTCAATGAAATAGAAGTAGGATTTTGAAATCCCATGCAACAAATGACCTCCCTCTTGTAGTTTAGTCTAAACACATATGTCCTACTATACTAATCTGGTTTAAACTTATTTTACTTAAATTAAAGTAAGTATTGTCTATTTCCCTTAACTTTTTCCTATATACTCCTCCGTTTGCACAAATACATTGGCCAATAGTGTTTAATACTGTCTAATCCCAATGTGGACAGTTGTAGACTCGATATTGTCCAATCTCGCCCGCTGCTGAGTAAAATATACTGAAAGTTTTGAAATGCTGATGCAGAGTTTTAAAATTGAAATAATATATTTTTATTACATAGGATGAGAGTAATGGTGTAAAATATGTTTTGTGAGGTTTTTGACGTGATAATTAAAAAAATAAATAAAAAAATCGTGTATTTTCGAACTATGCTAAAGTTTTGGCATTTATTAGAGAATCTTCCCAGAACCCTTGTTTTTGACATAGGCAAATACTGATGTGCTACTTGGTTCATTGCAGTTAAATATAGATTGGCCCTATGAAATAGTACATTTTAAAGTTTTGCTGTGAAAACTTAGTCTTCATGCAAATCTCAATAGGTCTAGGTTTATGTATCAATGTATGACAGTTAAATAGGAAATCTTTAAAAGATTGGTGAATAAGATAAAATTATCCCAAGAATATAAAATCTAAGATGGTAGGCAAAAAAAATTAGCAATAAGGGTTTTAGAAAATTTTGGTGGTTTTGGTTGATAAATCTTCTGATAGTGATTGTACTGTCGAAGTTTTTTAAAAAGGCAAATCTAGATGTATATGTTTAGGAATTTTTTTTATGGCATGAGAGTTTGAGGAAATATTTAGTTCGTATAAGAAGGTCCAGTAAAACAAATGATTTTGAACTTTGAAAGTTTGCAGTCATGGAAGAACAGAGTCCTATCATTAGCAGATATTGGAACGATAAGAATAAAACACAAGGAGATAATTTAATATTCTTGGAAATTGTCTTTAATTGAAAAGAATAGTATTAATTACGTAAATAAGGTAACATTAAATTTTTTTTCATTAGTAAAACTTCAGAAGATACTTCTAAAGATAGATCTTCTAAAGAATTTGGGGATATATTCCTCAGTGACAGAAATAATGTATTGTAACAATATTCAAAGTTTTGTTGTATTAATTAATAAGTTATCTAAATAAGTTAAATATTGCAACCTGTTATAATTTGTATCCTCAATTTAAATTCGTTTTAATCTGTTCTTACGCTTTCAATAAAATAAACCAGTTTATTTTATTGCAAATAACCAAAGAGATAAAATGTTATTCATTTATTGAAAATACCCCCTACGTTTAATAGAGCCTCACGTCAGTGTACACTTCAACAATAATAAATTCTCTTAAAATACAATATTTGACATTCTGGTGTCTATGAAGGACGTCAGTAAAAAATATCAAACTGCATTACGCTCTAATATTTCTAAAATTCATGAAAAAACTAATGATTTTATTAAAACAACTAATGTTTTTTTTTAATAAAACTTATGTTAAGTATAAAATATGTTAAGTTGTAAATTAAAACTTATAAAAAAGTGTATGTTTCTGTCTTACGATTCAATTAAACATTTGCTAAAAATGTAAGCATTATTTTTTAAATTTTATTTCATTAATCTTAAACAGATATTAATTTACATAAGGAACACAATTTTTTTAATCTTCATGGATAACACAGTGACCACCGACAACAATGGAAGGCTGCGCTATGTTTTATAGTCTTTAAAGAAAAATGACACATAAATACCTAATTACAAATGCGTTTTACTGTATGCTAAGAAAAAGTGGATTACAATGTCACGGAGGTACTCGGTTTTCCACTTCGCTGGGCATCGATGCAGCGTGGCCAACTAAATTAAAGTATCTACAGTTAACCATGTGTAAAACAAGTGCTTTACTTCCGTTTTTGTAAGTGATACAAGACTGAAGTAGAAAACTAAAAGTAAAAATATATAGGCTAAAATTAATTGTAAAAAGAAATATAGATTTTACTACAACAACTAAATCAGAATATTTATCATTGAGGTAACCATCTGGGAATTGTAAAAATTGATTTTGATGAAAATATTTATTTCTAAATTTCTAATTGATATGCAAAATTGATAACTATTTGTAAAATTGTTTATGTTATAGATTTCAATCTAGTTTTGTAGGTTTTAGTATTAATAATAATAGTTTTATATTTATCAATAAAAATTATTCCATGTTGATATTATTTTAATATTAACTTCAGGAATTTGTAAAGTGCTTGTAATTTGTTCAGATTCTTGTTTACGTTTAGGGTAATTTGTAAAATTGTTCTGCGAGTAAATATTTGTTAACTATATTTATGTACTGTTAGGTAAATTATATTTTCTATAAGTTGATGAGTTGTACTGTCTTTAAGTACAGTTTTTCATGTACATTAATTGACTATTTATCTATGGATCCATGATTAAAAATACAATGATGATGATTTTTATAATATAAAATCGAAATAAATCTATCTCTAAAGCATTCAAAGTAATTTTAATTTTTGAAATTTATTTATGCAAAACTCTTTTTGATGCACACTATTTTCATTTACTTATAACTGACATTTATTTCTGTGATTGGCACACTTTTTGTTTTTACGATTGTGTTTGTTTAAAATGTGTTTAATTCAAGAACTTGGTTTAGTATATTCGATAAAAACTTCAAGCTAATCTGGTATTCTATGCCCTATTCAGATATTCCATCGATAGCGATTTGAAAGCATTTTATGTTTATAGTCTATTAAGTATTTTAGAAATATAAAAATCAAATAAAAGTATTAAAATTACAATAAGTTAGGTTTAACATCTGATGAAGCGAAGTGTTTACGTGGATGTGTATTTTTTATATAGACTGACATGGAAGAGTAAAATTAACAAAATTAATACAGCAAAGTTAAAAAACAGCAAAAGTTCAAAATCCTTTTGTCTAGAGTCTAATACTAGAAATATGTCTCAAACTATCTATAAGTAATATTACAACAGATTTTAGGGGTTATATTTTTGCATTTTAGAAAGCTGTTGTTCATGAGCACGGTTATGTTTGACTTTTTATTAGTAACTCTAAGATTGTTTCAAACTATTTTTTTTTTTAATTATTTTTGAAATACCATTTTTAGTTATTATTTGTTAAAAATTGCAGAAGTTGTATACTTGTAGTTTCTGAAATTTTTTTCACATTTAGATAAATATATCTACTCTAATTGGCAGTTCAGAACTTAATGGTAAAATTCCTTTGAAATCGTATTGATTGCAGTAAATTATTCCTTAAATTTTCGATTGCCGTCATTGAATTGTGCCTAATTGTAGGTAAGTTATTCTATTATGGTACACATTTACTCCCGTATTCATTAGAAGAGTTGAATCAGGTTAGCACTACGACAAAGGGCAAAGTCTCTAATGTACAAACCTATTAAATCTTTCGAGGGCTAGTCAAAAGCAACTTAGCGTAATTATAGGATAAAAGGTTTACGAGGCTTTCTCTAAAAGCAATTAAAACAACGAAACATTGAAACAACTCGCCAACTATCGGAGGTCTTAGCTCCTTAACATCACACAAGTTCTGATGATCACTTCTTTGCTTTTGGTATTTTCCTCTATCTTAATCACTATTATTATTTTTAAGCTAATTTAATAGATTACCGTCACTCATGACATCATCTCAACAAAGAATTAATAAATCGCTCATTCATTCATGTTCAACGTCTTCAGAATGCATCGTGTTGACACGTTCAAACGTCGCCAAAGATCGCGGTCCATAAGCAAGCTTCGGAAGCTTGACTTCGAAGCGTTTTGGCGCTTTTTGTTAATTACATTCAGGGAGATTAAGGCAGCGTAAGTGACGCATAGCTAATGGAATTTATTTGGCCATATATTAAATCCTGTAGGGACAGCTCAATGGAGAAACAAAAGATGACAGCTTTTCAGGAAATTAAGATCTACAGCTTTGTTGGGGAAAGGGTTGCAGCAATAATACCAAAAGAAGCGGAAGCGAGGATTTTGCACTTTTAATTACTTTTGATGTTAATGAGAATTGCTTAGTTATTATTCATGCTTCAATGGACATAATATGAAGAAGGATTAGATTAGAAAAAATTATGTAGCGGTAAGGTTGTCTACAATGTTAATTGTGAACTTAGTAACTTTGCACCATTTTCTACTTGAATATGAACTTATTTAAATTAAGTGAACTATTTGTTCTACGGACAAATTCTATTGAATACTTATTTGGAAAGCATATGTGAAATAAGGTTTCCATAAAATGACACACATTTTGAAAGGATCTGATGTGGTTAAAGAATTAATCATGTGATGTATATGCTCAGTGATATACTCTATTAAGTCAGAAAAGAAGTTCCTTTCCTTTGTCAACTTGGAACATTATTATATATATTGAAGTAAAAAATGTATCAATCAACAAAAATTAAAAATAAAATAAACGCCTTACGAGTAAATTTTGTTCCTTACAGACAATACTTTTTAACAAGATTTTAATATTTTTTATTTTAAATAAATTCAAGAAATAATCTCAAAATGTGGTAAAGTATAAAGTCAATCACGTTGTTGTATTAAACAAAATGAGCAATTTAAGAAACACATTTTGGGATAAAATCACTAAATACAATACTCTTTTATAAAATTATTTTTTCTAACTTTTGAAATATTTAGAAGAGGAACCAACCTTAAAACACAACATTTATTAAAGTACTTTATGTAATTTAATGCCTGTACAAAATTTATGTAGTTTTTAAATATTATACGAAACTGAATTAATGTATTTTTAAATCAGTTTATATTTTTGTAAAAGAATCAAGCAACTAACTATTGCAATGTAATACCTTTCATTTCTTTTAAATTTTTTAAATTATTGTATTGTTAGTGCCTTTATTCTCACATAAAACATAACAAGCAATTCAGTGCTTAGTGGAATATTTGTCAACAGTTATCAATAAGTAAATTTCATCATCAGCATTGGCAATACAACCCTTTGTGGGCCTTGGCCTTCTTCAGAAGTATCTCCCATTCTACCCTCTTTCCAGAAAATGAACTAGAGTTTTTAACTTTTAGTATGGCGAAATCTTCATCCAGGCAGTCCTCCCATCTCTTCTTGTGTCTTCCTCTTAATCTTCCACAAAAAGGAGTTGCATTAAAGACCTTAACAGATGTTCTTTCTGCATTCATTCTCAGAAGGTGGCCTGCCCATCTCATTCTAGCCAATTTTATGGATTTGGTAATGTCCTCATCAATAAGTAAATTTACTCAAGGAAAAAAGAGTAAATGTGATTGCTTAACTATGAGGAAATTGACTTGTTCCAAAATTCAAGATACAATAACAATCAAAAGAAAATAAACGGTTTCCAAAGAAGTTAGACCTGGCAACCCTTATTTTTCATTTAATTAAAACGTATGTTCTAGAAAGTTTGTTATTTAAAACTTGTCCAGTCCAGCTATAATTTTGGATGGGTTTCAAAATGCGACAATAAATAAATTTAAAAAGAATTTCTTGAATAAGTTTGGGTGAAAATAGTATCAAACATAGATCCAAGTATTTAATTACTTGAAAAACAAATATTTTCTAGGTCAGATATCTTTTATTTATACTCTGTTTTGATAAAATTCTTATCGTCATGTCATATGGGAAGTAGTGACTGGATAACAAATTTGACACTGTAAATAAAGCTTGTAACATTAAGTTGGTTTTAGGAAAATCATATATTTCGGACTGTGGATCTTTCAAAATAAAGAATATACTCAAAAATTAGACAAGATTGTTTTTTTATCTCAATGCAGTGCATTAAGTAAACATGTTACGTATCAGGTCTAAGGAGTTAACGACGTGTTTATATTAAAATTCGTTTGGCACCTTTTAACAATAAATGAATTAAGTAAATTTAAAGTGTTGTCTTAATTAAACTGGCAATTATTAGAATAATATGGATTCTGTAGAAAACACTGACCATATTACTTTGTATACGCACTAGAGAGACCATGAGAGAAAATTGTTAAGATACGTTTTTATTATTTTTATTTAAGAAACAATTAAAAGTGTTTTCTTTAAAATTAATTAATGTTTCATGAAGAACAGTATATAACAGCTAAATAAACGTTAAATGATTGTAGTTTCTGTTCTATAACTTCTCATATTTCCTATAAGTAAGTTATAATTGCTAGAAAGGTTACAACTGCTTAGTTAAAATCCATATAAGCCCTTAAAGTTTCATATATTCATTTGGTGGAGAAAATTTGACGTTTGGTTAATTTTCTTCAGGTATAGTCTAAACAGTATGTATATTAAGTTTTGTGAAGATAAATGAATTAGAACAGGTTACAGATATCTCGAATCACATACAGTGTAATTATGTCCACACAGTATAATATAATTCGTTTCCTGTTTGTTTTTAGGTTTAACTGTGAAATAGTATTATACGGAAACATTATTAAATCTTCACTAATCATATTTACTAAAATCGTCAACCGGATGTTCTTTCGAAGAATTTCATCTCTTATATACTGTTTCTCAATATTCATGAAGAAGCCATTGCACTTTCGATTGCTACAAAACAAATGGGAAATGTTACTAGAAACATCATTAAAGCGTTTTGTTTACAAAAGAAAGGAGTATGCTCCAATGAATTAACGAGCAAGGCCTTTAACTTCTCAACTTCAGAAAAGCGAATTACGCTTCGTGAAAAGAAGCCACAGTAGTGCACTCCCTCCTTCCATAACATTTAATTGAGAGATGCGCCATGAAATGACAATTGCTCATTGTCCTCCAATTCTAGAATCTTCTTGAATCATGCTTAATGTTATGACATAATGTCATGGAGAGGAATCGAAGCAATGAAACTCTTTTGTCGGGTTTTCTTTTCGCCAATCTCGTTGGAGCCGAAGACCAAAGCAAACAGAGAATAGCAATTTCCGTTCCTTTGTCGTTCAGTAACTGTGGTGACGACTTAGCAAACAAAAGCTTGCTTAAAGATTGGAGTCAGAAGACTTAAAAGGTCTCGACCTCGAAGGCGTGGTTATTAACTAAGATTCAAAGAGCAACTTTATTAGAATGATAGGAAATAAAAATACATGTAAAATATAGGTGCGATGATTAGTGAATGTAAATCCTGGAGATATTTATTTTTACTGAATATAGTAATCAATAGTTAATTTTCTTGATATATTTGTTTATATGTACTGTGAAAAGAAAAAAAAGTAAAGTTTGGTATCCAGAGTAAAGAAGCCTAATGCAAGTTATAAAATGATAGTTTAAAGTTCAAACTATAAAGTTGAATCATCTCCTTATGACTTTTCTTTATTTTGTATTTTTATCATAATTTCGAGTTTTGTTTATTTCGGGCAACAAATTGGACCAAACACTTTTATTGACTTAACATTTAACCATGCATTTATTTTTAGTATTAAGCATATTAAAAGCATTAATATTTTTGTTTAAATAGCATTAATTAAAATAACTGTTTTATTTTCTACACTTTATTATATATTTATGAAACAAATTAAATGTTGTATTTTACAGCATACTTATAATATAGTTGCGCAATTTTAAAATATATAGTTTTAAATAGTGTACATATTTCTTTTAAAGTTCAATTTTATATACATTTATTTGTTAACAGTGATAATACAAGCAAGAACAAAGTTGGAAACTCACGAGTTAATCGAGAAATTTCGAGATGTTGCTCTGAATTGTTCTTTAAAATTCACCAACGAGGATTTAAAAAGTGGCGAGGTTTTTGAAAAGCTGTTCTAAAAGCAGCTTATAGCTTGTTGTAGAGTCTTAATTATCGCTATATACGAAGTTATATGCATTGAAGCTTTTGTTGAAGCTCAATAGTGAGTTTATTGCATTTTGGTGATGTTTTGTGAGCCTTTGAAACGAAGAATAAATTATAGTTTTTCTTTTGTAAAAGCTGTGTCATCATTACCTCCGAAAATCCGTAACAATATTTAAATAAGTAAATTAATTTTGAAATTGAATAAATGCATAATAATACAGAAATATGTATGCACAAATAACCTGACATTTAAAGTTGAGATGAATAGATATTTAGCGATAAGATAATAACATACATTCAATTATTTGAATACCAAAATGACAATTCAAGGAACAAGTTCTAACGGAATCTTTATTCAAAATAACACTTAGTTGGTATTCGTACTGTTAATATCTAAATACGTTAAAGAGGATTTATGATAAAATATCTCGACATTTTTCTCTGGAGTGCACTTCGACTGATACTTAAAGTAGCTCTTATTCATTGCATTCAGACATGCATAAATTTTACAGGTACACAAATGAAAATGCATTAAGTTTAATAATTATATCAGATTCATTGAAATGAAATAGTTTGTTTCCATCTGTGCATCTTTTTTTGCAAATTTGCAATATTAGTTTGAAATATTGAACGAACTTAACATGCATATATTTTCTCTGATCAAAGTTATTACCCAGTGTTTTGAATTTAAAAAAGATTGTAACAGTTTTAGCTATGCATTTTAGGACAGTACGCCTAACTAAAAATCCTTTATTTTTTTGGTTGAATTCTACTATTATTTATGTTTATTTTAATAGAAGTCATTTTGCAATATAAATACTTCATTGCATTTACCATCAATGATTTAATGTAATTTATAATTTTAAGTCACTTAGCATTATAAAACTCAGCAGTGATATTACATGCATGTATATATTTTCTCCAACTTTTCTTATTTTCTTTGTTATTTAAAAATTATCTAAAATGAAACCATATTACGTTTATCAATTTTTAAGTAAATTACCAATGAGTTTATAAAATAAACATCTGAACCGTCAAAAAGTTTATTCTAGGATGCTTAACGAAATCGAGAAGTGGGTCTACTTGACCAAAATTTTTTGAATGTTGAAGTTTTTATCGATCATTATCTCAATGTGGAGATACCATTTTTAAATATTGTGACACAATTAGTGTTAGAAATCTCTATCCAAATTTATTGACGACATTCAGCAATGAAAATTATTCCAATTTAGCTGTTTTTATAAATGAAAATGTCATCATTCGAGATTTTTGAGATTTTTTTTATGACAAAGTTGGTTGCAAAAAGACCATGTTCTAATTACGTAGTAAGGAACAAAATTAAGTCAATTTGAATTACATTTTAAAATAACTTAGGAAGCTAAGATGTAATGAAAACTACCCCATAGAAACTTCTTGCTGATTAATAGTTTTCCTTCATTTCCTCATTAATCTGAAACATATAAATACTAATTTTTGTGGTAAATACAAAACTTGGTTATTATACTCAAACTTGAAAAATTAAGTAACAAAATACCCAAACTTTGTAAATTTTGGCCTATAGGGGAACTTTATTTAAGATAAAGTCGTAATAAAGATGATTCCCTATAATCGCTGTGTTACGATCTTCTATTCCAGTGCAATTAAAAACTACTTAGTATAAAACCTTGAAATTTGGCGAGTAGGTACTAAAATGTTCACTTAATGAAATGACATAAATTAAAAACTCAATATATTTTAATTTTTGTTTGAAACCCTTAAGACAATGCATATGCAGTGGCTCCACCTGTTTTTGTCTATTGTTATTTTAGTTTTCATTTATAATTAATTAAATAAAAACAATCTATGTCATTTCATTAAGGGATCTTTTTCGTATCTACTCACCAAATTTTAAGGTAATGTACATTGTAGTTTCTAAATGCACTGACCTAGAGTATTGTAACATAGCGAGTATAGGGAATGATCTTTTCTAGGACTTCCTCTAAAATGAGAAGAATTTATTGTTTCTAGTTTTATTTGGGAAAGGTCAAGATCTTTCACTTAGCCAAAGAGCTTTATCTTTATTCCCCTATATTACTAATGAAACTACACAATCAGCATTATTTATGAATAAGTTTATTCTTGCATTTGTAACCTTACACAATTCCGAGTGTTGTGCTCCTACACACAAGCGAAATGATTAATCGATTATTTCATCAAAAAGAGATATAACGATTAGTCCATCAAAAGGGAACATTATGCTGATTTCAATAACAACTCCATCACGTTTATCGATATTACTGCAGTTATTAATTACACTTGTTTTTCCCCCTCAGCACACAAAACCAAAAGAAAATTACTCTTACTGTGTGGGTTCCGATTACAACCAATTACTCCTAATCTTCTCAGTCCGCCTTTGCCGTTCACGATGCTAAATTAACGAAATGCCACCGGCGACTTTTTGGCAATTAACGGTAATTGTATTGGCGATGAAATTTTTCTTTCGGATGTTAATTCCAGAAGAAATTGATTAGACAATGCTGAGCCGCGAGGTCAAGGGGATTATAATATGGGCGCGTTAGTTCGCTTTTTTATCTCTTTCGATACTTACTGGTGATGGCGAGAGTCGACAAGTTATCGCAAGGCGTAATTATTTAGATGGGATTTGGTGAAAAGTAGGATTGAAATTGGATCATTGTAGTGAGGTGGAGTGATGTCTGCTTGTTTTTATTGGTTGAAATAAGGATTTAACGAATGAGTTATTTTGAGATCTGAGTATACCCCAAGTAAAATTTCTGTTTTAGGTGAAAATTAATTGTTGTGATTTATCATAGAGGTTTTAATTTGACCATCTTTAGTAAAAAGATTACATTACTTAAATATTTATTATTATATTACTGATGGTACTGGAATAAATGGTTTTTGGTAATATGTTAAAAGCGTTTACATCAAATTCAAATTAATTCACCTAATGCTATTTTATAATTATATATTTAGTTTTTTAGATAACATATTTTATACTAAGTATTTAAAACGGGATTTTAAAGGTTTTTATTGAATTTTTAATTTTGATTCTTGAAACTAGAGTATTTTTTTTTTTATCCAATCCTTAAAAACGCAAATCCAATTATTTTATCATTCCTTTATTAAATTTCTGTAAATAGTTTATAACCATTAAAAGATTAAAAGAAGAAGAATATACGATGATAATTAAAATATTTTTTTATGCAATGTACAGTCTAATGAATATTAATAATGAAATAATAGTGAAATAAAATTAAGATAATGTATCAATTAAAAGCTATGTAAGATGGTTGATTTCTTTTTAAAACATAATTTTTTAATGATCCTAAAAAATGAGAAATCAAAATATAGTCGGAACAAATTTTGATAATAAGATATAATAGGAACAAAGAAATCGGGCTTGTTCGTTATATAATTGTTTTCTTAATTATGTATAATTATATTAGTGCACATTTTTTTAAGTTCTTAAATTACACTAATAGTTTAAATTTTATATTGTACAATTGAAATGCAGTATTCATTCCATTTCGGGAAATCATTTTTGTTATCTCCTTAAAATAAATAAAACCACTTCAATTTATTCTCTTAGGGAGGTAAGAAATGTTTTAAAACGTGCGCATTCGGCGAAACGAGTCTTAAAAGGTACTTTATAGAAGTTATTTTTTATGTGTTATTTGTCTATTCATTGGAATAAAATAACAATAGAAGTTTATTGATTGGGCTATTTAATTTTTCAATTAAAAAAAATAATGATGATGTTTATTAGCTGGGTTTGTTCTTTGTGATTAAAAAAAAAAAATGCAAGTATACCACACAAGTTTATAAAAATTAGTTTTAAGATATTGTAAAAATAACCTGAGTGAATATAAATCTATTAACTATTTAATGTGCCTCTTCTGCTTCATCTTACTTTTTGATGCTTCAAGAATATAATATAGAAAGAAACTAACACACCTGTATAATTTAGGTAAAATTAAGTAAAAATATATTGTAACAAATGTATTACACTCGTTTGTAAAAGTTAAAATTTGCCTTATATTTCCAACTAAAATTAAAATATCATCCTTTATAACTCTTAAATAATATCCCTTTTTAACTAATCCATTTCCTCGTATCTCATCTAAAAAAAAAAAAACATCATACAAAATAAAGCCCCAAAGGGATACCGCGTTTAAAATGCCCCCCCCCCCCCCTCTTCACCTAAACGTGACGTGAAAACTTTTACAACAGCATCTGACTCAGCACTTCCCACTGTTTACCTAGACTCACACTGCAACACCCTCCGGCGAATTAAAACAAAAACGCCCCTGAAATCCCAAAACCTTACGGTTCTTTTACAACGGCCATCCTAGCTCCAGAGATAAAAATTGTGTAATAACTTATCAGCAAAGAGAAAGCGAGAAAGAAAAGCTCAAAAGAAAACTGTTCTCCCGAGTGTCAGCTTCCCCCGGTGTCAGTTTCTTGGGGAGTGAGTGTCAGTTTCTGGCCCTTGGGTGTGTTCGAGGCACGTTCAGCCTCTGCTGTTCGAAACTTGTTCCATTCCTGTCGAAGCTCCTTGATTTCGCTTGACAGGTGGGGCTCATGGGAACAATAGAATCAAGATACAATACAGCTATGGGGCGAGTGCTTGATCCTTTTGTCTGTGTACTTGAACGGTCTCAATTTTCTTTGAAACGCATGCAAAATAAACGTTATATGTTGTCGTGGAAACACTGTCGTATCGAGATCTGGAGATTTAGGATATTATTTTGGCTGACGTTCAATCTTTTAGATTCGTTATTGCCTCTAAATGTTTGGTTAAACAAACTATTGGATTCTTAATCGTTTTAAAGGTACTTGATTCGTAAATAGCTCGTTTTATTTTATAAGATGTTGTGAAAGTTTGTACCCCAGAAGAAAATGACACTATCCGATATTTTTACTATTTGCAAGTGAATGCCTTGTAAAGAGTAGCTTCGTGTTTTACTGGAGATATTCAATATTATCACCCTAATGCTTTACAAAGAATAAATTCATTTTAAATAGTAGAAATGCAACTCTGCCGCAAGGAGCATTGTGCTTTTTTTTCTGTTCGTAAACAGATCATCATATCCATCAGTGGTTATAAATATATATTTTACCTAATTAAAATAATTATTTCTCCACTAAATAAAATTATATTAAACAATATATAATTAGTAGATTTTTCATAACTTTTCCATTTTTATCTATTCGCTAGTAGAAAAAGAAGCAAAATCTGCGTACATCAGAATTGACCAGAAAGAGAATTGACCAGAAATTTATTATTAGTAAAATAGCAATTTCTTAATATTGGTACAAGTTCTATAAAATTAGAGAAAATTGAGATAGTTTTCTTTAAAGCTGGTGAGCAAATAATTGTAATGGTCAAAAGAAAATATTGGATAAAAAGTAATGGAACTCAAATTGAATTTTTTGTTTTTGTTTAATATTTTAATAATTTCTAAGATAAGTATTGTTTAGGGGTTATATATTTGGAAATACTTAAAATGAAATTTATTTAAGTATTTTTTTATATTGTTTACTCAATAACGCCTTTATTTATTGCCTTTTTTGAAACCTTAACACATTTTACAAATAGTAAGTTTCTGAAATTTTCACGTCAATAATATGTATAGCATATATTTTTGGTGTAGAGAAATTTTTAAGGAAACACTCAATTCGTCGAGGATTTGATCATTGATTGTAAGCCTAAAAATAGAAAATAATAATAATAAATTTAAGCATGATAATAAATACCTGAATGAGTACTTCATGAATGTATATTCGTTAAATTTATAATTATGTAGTTATATTTAAGATTAAATTAAAGCTTGATTTAAATTTATGATAGCACAAAACTAAATAACTACTGTCCTTAAATGCAGACTCTAGAAGGGGTAAGAAAATTGTAAAATTATGAATTAAAAGATATTTAATAAATTCTATCTATAAAACTCTTTTAATCCTATAATAAGTGTACTTTCAAAATTTAAAAAAATAACATTAATCATTAAAATAAGAATGTTCATAAATTTAATTTTAAATTATCACAAATTATTTTATTAAAAATTCTCTAGATAAATGAAATGTCTTCAAAATTTAAATGCTCAATCTAAAATATACGAGTTGAGGAAGTCATTAATTTAAAATAGCTTTATCAACAAATTTATAGCTTGAAGGAAAGCTCGAGGGAAAAATATATCATACATAACTTAGCTTTTACCATGTACACAAACGACTTAATCTAGGCATTTAAATCTATTTCACTTTATTTGCGAAATTTATAGCGCATGTTACTTCAAGCGCTTATATTTTCATTCCCTATTTATATTTGAATTTCTATTCAGTTTTGAGATTTCATGTTTAAAAGAACCCAACCTACTGCACTTAATGAAATATATTTTAAAAACCTGATGAAATATATCTTACTTTTAAGAAGAAGTATATAACCTCTGCGACATTTATTCTATTTTGTTTTCTTCTACTCTTGTGAAAAAACATAATTTATTCCAGCACTATTAAATATGATTTATATGAAGCGTAATATTTCTTTCTGTTATTCATCTTATAATATTTTAAAACTAAAATTCGGCCTTTGTTCTTTAAGTGTCAAAAATAAAGTAACTTCTTCAAGAGTTTGAAATTGTGTATTTAATACAAATTCATTTTGTTGTAACTTATTAATACATCATGGTGCTTGAATTTTACTGAAAAATATAGGATATGAGAAATATAGGATTATTTATCACAATAAAATAATAATTGGATACTTATACATTAATGGTTGCAATTGGTTAGTTATGTAAAGGAGCTAAGGGCAAATTAGTCAAGTTAAAAAATTTCCTGATTGTAAGGTAATTTGAAACAGATGAGAAGACATCAAAGTTAAGGGATGTGCTTCAACTATCTTAAACATAACGACATTTTACAATCATTTTATTACAATCATTCAAATTTCAAAAGTGTAATAAAGCCAATAATTTAGCAGTGCAATTTAATCACTACAATTTTATCATTACATTATTCTTTAGAGATACTTTATTTAAAATCAAACTTATTGGTAAAACATGGATTGTAATCTCTGCTTCTACTCTTTTAGTTACATCCGCTTAATATTATTGTTTTGGGTTTGATAGGGTTAAAATTGTAATTATATTGACTCAATGGAAGGAATATGAAGATGTTGTCAATGGGTTGCCTTTTTCTACATTTATTGCTTCACTAACATTACATATAACAGCTCTTTATCGAGGAAACTTATATACTCTAAAGTAAGCATTGGCATTTTCAGGTTTCCTATTACACCAACCACACTTACTAAACAGTGTTATTACACACCCCAATGCCACCTCGACCGAAACCTCCGACCCCCAGAGCATTATCCCGAAACACTAATTACACCATCCACCCTCTTCCGATCCCGTGTTCCCGGGAACAAAATCTGGAAATCTGGAAAACCTTGATTAAGCTTTATAATGACATCCTGCGACGAACACACGGTCCGGTGGTTAAGGCAGTTAGAAGAGGGGGGCGCAAGTAAATAGGAATTCCCGGCAACTTCATTTAGGGCTCCGGGACCAACCTGATGATTGTAATTACCCGGTGTGATCAGGCTTGAGGTTGGAAGACGTGATTCACAGGCTTTCGTAACAGGGGATGTGACACGCTTTGTGAAGCTAGACATGATGCGGAGGGCTTTTGGCTTAAGAAATTCGGAGAATGGTCGGAGTAAAGTAAAGGTGGATGGAACACGCTAGGATGGCACTTAATAAAGGAGTGCGATGAATAGGGGATGTCTGTTTAAAAATTGCGATGCCTACCATTCGTTATTAAAGATTACAAATGGATGTGAATACTTCTAAAATTAAGTAAGTTATTGAGGAGCATCTTATAGATAGGAACATGCGATTGATTAGCTGTCATGGAAAAAAGGATAGGGACAGTTCAAATGTATCTGAAATAGCAAAACCTTTACCAAGGTAAAGTTAAGAATTTTTTTATTATATGATAGCTTTCATTGGGAAATTTCGCTGACCTTATTATTAGTTAGTGGTTTAGGATATTAAATGAAAATGGGTATTAGTTTATTTGAAGCACAGGGAGGGGGATGGGAAACGGTTTAGGTTCACTTTTCGTTAAACTCGAGTTAAGATATTTGTTAGCATTTTAATTGAGCTAATTGATCGTAAATCATATAGAGGAACTACCATATGGTTCAAAAAAGGATTAGCAAAAAATTCTTATTTTTTTAACGAAATTCTAATCTTTTAATTGGGTCTACCGAAAATATGATTTAAACAGTAAAAACTAAACTGTTAATTCTGCTAGTATATATTACGTATTTATTAATAGTAAAAACTAGAGTTTATTAAATAGAGTGTGACTTACTTTCCTAAATAAAGCATCAGAATACAAATACTTGTATTGTTTAATGATCTAAAACATAACACAGTTTAAAATCAAAGTGTATTGTTTACGCTGATAGGGTGACTCAAAGCACGCTAGTATCATTAAGCCAAAGAAGTATAAACCAAGCTTCGTTTTAACATAAATGTACTCGACTATATATTGATACGTTAGGAAAGAGTTAATCTATTAATAATTTATTTTTAACAATGAACAGCGTGGAGAAATTATAATAAGAAAATCAATTAAAATAGGCAATTCTTAGCATTCCCGTACAGCCTCAACTGAAATATATTGTATTTTCATATACTTTGAACCCACGTTGAAAGATTCATAGAAATTAGTTAAGCTATTTAAACGTAGTTTTCTAGAAAATGGCAAACCAACAAACTAACAAATTTAAATATTTCTATGAGGTTATTGTTATAACAATTACCCAAATGAAAATCGCAATCAAACCATCAGAATATGCGTTCTATTTCAATTACAAATTCTCCCAACGTTTGGTAAGATCTACTCAGTTTCTTGACAATAATATGTTATTAATATCTTATAAAAATTTTACTATACTTTTTATTAATATTGGTGTAATCAAATAAGGCAATTTTTTTAAATTGATCTTAAAAGTTTTTCCACAATTTTTTTCTGTTCTTCTTTATTACTGATGCATTTATTACGTTCAAATCTTACGAAAAAAAAAAAAAAAAAAAAAAAAAAAGATTCAAAATATGCTTTTTATTGTGTTGAAGTCAGAACTTACTGGATGTCAATAAAAAAAAATTACCTTGATTTAGTAAAACCAGTAAGTAGAGACATTACCTTGTTGAAGTTCATAATACATGTTGGTGGTGAAAGTTGCTTCTGGTACCAAATGTTTTTCTTAGACATCTTAATAACGATATGAGTTCAGTATTGAGTCTAGGAAAGCTATGCTATTTGTTTCCCCGGTTAACTAATACTCTCTTCTTCTTTCTTCATTAATAAAACTGCATTCTTCAATCCAGTGCTTTGAAAAGCATATATTTACTTATGAAATTTATGGATATTAATAGTTGAATATCACAGATTCATACAAGTTAAATTAGTTTACATAGGACAAAAGTTACCTTCTACTTATCTCTGTAATTAATTCTAAAGGAATAAGGAAGCCTCAAATTATTTAAAATTTAAATCAAAGTATATACAGCTAGTATATTTAAGGGCTCTGTCTACTTTGGATGCATGACAAAAAACGCTATTTTTATTCATTTTTTTTAAAGAATACTGTTAAGTTTATTGATATAAAACTTGTTAGGCTTAACAAAAACATTCGTAAATTACTAAAAAATATTATTGATTTTAACCACTTTTTTAGTGCAAAAATGCTAGGTAAACAGGAGTCCTCAAAAAGTAGGTGGGTGTACGTTGTTGAAAAAATCTGAACAGCCCATCTGAAACAAAAAAATTGAAAAGTTTTAGGTTTAGTGTGATAGTGGCTATATCCCGTACCTCTAATATTAATTTATATGCAAAAATAACAAAATGGCGGACAAAAACAAAAAGTAAAAACGTGTTTTCTTTGCTTGTTTTTTGCCAAAAAAAAAAAAAAAAAAAAAAATAGTAAGAATGTAAATTTTGCAATAATTCTGTTACGGGATAAAGCGATAAGTGCACAGTATATGTGATCAAAATTTCATAAGAATCAATTTAGTAGTTTCTGAGATTTTTTCAACAACGCAACCTTTTGAGAACTCCTGTTTACCTGGCATTTTCCATTTTCGCACTAAAAAAAGTGGTTAAAATCATTTTTTTTTCTTTCTTGTAATTTGCGAATGTTTTTGTTAAGACTAACAAGTTTTATATCAATAAAGATAACAGGATTCTTTAAAAAAAAAAAAATAATAGAAATAGAATTTTTTTTTTTCATGCATCCAAAATAAACAGAGCCCTTAAATATCAAACAATTTATTTAATATATCTAATTAGATGCATCGAAAAAATAGTGCTACATTTGAAATCAGTTCATATAAAATTAACTTAGCTTTAAGTTGGTTTTATGTCCATAGTCAAAATTTAAAATAACGATATTTACGCTAAAGCTTCAATAAGAAGGCTTTTTAATTTCTTTTACAAATTCATTTTACAAAAAGTTTTGATATCCAACGACAAAAAGCAATACATTTGCAGAACGGTTTTTGCCGAATAAAATTCCAGAAAAAGCCGTGATTTATACTTCTCGTTTGGAAGTTTGTATGAGATTGTTGAGTTAAGAACCTTAAATCTTTGGGAAGTATTTTTAAAAAATTTTCGGTGAAAAAACATACTAAAATACTTTTTATTGGTAGTTAGACGTGTGCGAATGTCTTTTTTTTTAAAATATACATATTTATATATAAAATTAGGTTGTATAATTTACTAGTTATACTAAATTCTATAATATGAACAACGGATTATGAATAAGAAATAACTGCAATTTAAGTTGCTACGCAGAATAAATACAAGTAAAGTAAACAACAGCTAATGGAAGTCTTGGATACAAAGCAATAAGCAAGCTATTTCCCAAGTTTTCAAAACATTGAAGTTGAAGCCGAATAAATAAAAGTGCTACCAAAATAAATAAAACAGATTAAGTGAATCCATCAAATGAGACCTAGAAAACAAAAACAAATAGTTTCAGAGAGTTGTTGCCAAAGCTTTCTGAATGCATCTTAAAAGTTTAATGCGACAGCTAAAAATACCGTGGCATAAATTTTGTCCACTATCTAAGATGCTCAAGAAAAAGTAATTAAGAAGCAGGCAATAGTGGACTCAAACACAAAATAAAAGAGCCTGCCCAAACAATTTAAAGCGTTTCTAATTCCCTAAAGAGGATAGGGTTTGTTTGTTTGGTTTTATTCCTCTTTAATCTGCGTTAGAGGTTGAAACAGTGGAAAGGCTCTCGCTTGGAATCCTTATGGGGGTTGGAGGTAAGATACACATACGTTCATCATAAAGAGGGCCACGAGAAATTAAATTAAATTAAATTAAATTAAATTAAATTCTTTGTCAAAATGTGCGTTTTGGAATATTTTATATCGAAATGAAGTTGTAAAAAGGTGTGGAAATTGTGCCCATTTATAAATAGAGCAATATTACTTTTCAAGATCTACTATTCATTATACTGTAATTTCCTTTTAAAATACACTTTTCAAGTGACATTAATTTATCGTTCAGGAATGTTATATCTTTTAAACATCAAATGAGCAGTTTCAAATTCTACAAAACAGTTCAAAATGGAATAGTTTATTGTTGAAATGGGATAGGATCCATTTATTTTTATTTTTTGAAAATCACTTTCTGACAGTTTCTGAACGTTTAAGAGCTTTTGATGACGAAATTATTTATTTTAACCCCGCTCTTTCTCTCTATTACTGCATTAAATACTTTTAAAAAACATTTACTTTTTAAAAGGAATTACGCTCTATACACGAGTGAACATCAGTAGCCATTCAGAGTCGATTTTAAATTTTATTTAGTAGGGTGATCAAATCATCAAACTTTTCCTTAATTTAATACAAGATTCTATTCTCACAAATTAAAACGTCAATGTTATCTTAGAATAAGGAATACGTTTTATTCTATTGTACACTATCTAGCATTTCAGCCTGTTAAAAGAGCGAATTCTTTTATTTTTATTTTTATTACTAATAATCCAGTTAAAAAAATCAGTTTCAGAAGAAAAACCTGTTCATAAACCAGAATAAGTAAAAGATAATGTGGTGTGGTAAATCATATTCTTCCATGGGGAAATTTTTTACTACTTGAATATTACACATATAGTCTTCTTTTGAAACTGATCTTTTTTAATTTATCATTTTCAAGTACGTGATTATAGAACTTTAATTTAAAACAATTAATACTTTGTTTAAATAAATGTACCACAATTTAAGAGTAAAGAAGAGATTTTATATGTATTTCAAAAATTATTTTAATTACTAGTTCGCAAGACTTTATAAAGATGTCTGAGACACATGTGGGGTATAGATATGAAAAATAAAATTCATGAAATTAAATAATTTTTCTAAACAAATGCCTTGTTGTTAAAATAATAATAATAATCGTACTAATTCAGGTGTTAAAAAATTTCCTCATAGTTTTGAAGTGCTTTACAAAGAAAAATACGAAAAAGAAGGGACTGATTTGGGTGATTCAAATAATGAAATGCTTTCGAATCTTAAATACCTGTACAAAAAGTAATTTATTATAGTCAACTGTGAAGTAACTGCTTTTACATCAATGATTTGACATATAGCACTTGCAAATGTTGACTAAAAATTTAAAACTCATACGGAAGATCAAAGCTTTTCTATGTATGTATCACTACATTGTAATGTTGTAGCTAAATATGACAAAAAGTCTCTTGTGAACTGGTGAGCTTTTTGGTTGAGTTTTTCATTTTTTCCCCAATCAAAATGCGTAAGTGACCCCTCAACTTTGATAACCTCCGTGAATGGATTCGTTGTATGAAGTTTATATTCATAATCCCCAAAATGTACAAGGAAGTGCACACCAGATGGTTACTCTCTAACATACTCATAGTCCATTTGGAAAGTTAATAAAGAAAACCAATAATATCAATGAACTTAATATTAAAATAGCTTCTTTTGAAAAATAAAATCCGTAATAACTTTTTAGGGATAAATATCCTGTTTACTTTTACAAACATAGTCTGTAAACTCTGCGACGCATTTTTAATTGTTTCATTATTCGAAATAATTTTACGTGACCATTCAATTATCCTACTTCGTATGTGATTGGACATTAGAAAGAATTTTAAAAACACATTTCACTTGGCTTTATTTCGAATAAAAAATATTTTGAACAAACAAAATGAACCGGAAATATTTTTTAACCTAGAACTTTTAATAATACAAGGGGAATATACTTTGTGATACAAAAGCTTCAAATCTTTATTCAAAGAGCTTAACCGTGATATTAAATAATAAAAAACTTCTTGATTTTTAATAAGGTAAAAATTGAGGAATTTTCTTGAAACCTTTTATTTTTTTGTTGCTCTTAAGTATGAATTATACAAAGAGGGAATTACACATTTAAACTAACTTAATTTGTTTGTAAATATTGTTTATAGCTCATAATAAAATTAAATGAATACATGTAGTTTTGAAATTTAGAGCTACAGTAAGCGTTTCCTTTTATACATTTAAGATTATGGATAACAATTTAAATTTTGGTGGCTGTCTATTAGTAAAATTGTTTGATTTTTAAATGCGACAATATATTTGAAGCACGGCTTCTATTTATTACTAAGTACAATTAAAACTGTTTCTCGTTTTTTATTCTCTTACATAAGATTTTTTTCTAAGGGTTATTAAGAAATTATTACTATCTTTAAGAAAACAAAAAAACTTAAGTACTATTTTAGGACTTTCAAAAAGAAAACTTTATAAACCCTCAATAAAAGATGCATTTAGAAAAAAAGAAAGGCTTTAATAAAATTGTTTTTTCTTTCTCTTCATTTAAATTTTTTAATTACAGTTTTAATACGTATCTATTATTTTAAAAGAGAAATAATCATAAATATCAAAATAAAACATTATAAATCATTCTTTAAAGATATTAGTAATTATTGATTCTGGCAAATCCCTAAATGGAAATAATAACTTAACGATTATAATTACTAAAAATCGGTCTTAGCAAAAATAAGATGGTTTTGCCAAATCACTGAATAGGTACAATTGCAAAAAAGTAAAGCTATACAATTTCTAGAGTAATGAACATCGGGATTAACGGACGGTAAAATGAATCAACAAACGAGAAACTATAATTAATAAAAATTTTGCAGCATATTAACAGAAAATTGTTGCAAAATGAACTGAACATATCTAAAGGGTAAGGTATTGTATGAGGAATAGCAGAACATATGATACGTACCTGAATATAAAGTGTTGCTATGGGAGTATAACTGAGAGAGAGAACGGTCTTTATAAGCGGTACATGTAAACTACCTCTGATTTAAAAGGTATAGAATGTTTCTGTATAATGGTGAATAATTTCAATCTCTAGATTAAAGAGATATTTCAACGAGACTAAATAGTATTTTTGTCATGTTTATTTTGTACAGGGTGAACTGTAAATAATCCAAATAATGTATTTTAAACTATATATCTTAATTCCTCAAACGGGCTTAATTAGGAGAAAAATACATATCCCTAATCCTCCGAATTTCCCCTTCAGCCCATAGAATTGATAGAATCAATAAAATTGTGCATTTGTGCGGGTATACTGATATTAATTTTGTTGTTAAAACATTTTATGCAAGTTAAAATGGTAATCTTATTTTCAATTCAAGCTTAAAGAAAATCCAATTCTTCACTTATGGAAATGTGTTGTTAAGATCCCCCTCTCCCTCTCAATCAAATGCATTATACTAATATCACCCACTAATTATCTATCCCAACCTATTTTATACCCACTTACGGTAGTATGGATTTCTTTTTTGCTATTTTTAATCAATTGGGTTAAGGACATGTGTCTTTTAATTTTTAAAAACTCAAGTTACTTTTCTTGCTATACACTAATAAACTGAAAGTAAAGTTAATAAATTATGAACTGTGCCTCTCAAATTGATGAATAATGTAAATGATTAAACCATACCTACATAGTAATAAATAGAATTAAGTTTTAAAATATAAAGTGGCGAAATTCTATTCTTTTTATTACGTAACAATGTCATTACATTTAACTGTGTAATACCAATATATTATATGAGTTCTGTCAATGAATCAACTAAAATATGATTTTTTTTTTCAGTTCATTATTTTTCACTAATTTTTTATCTACTTGAAATTTTGGAAGCAAAGCAAAAAATATCTAAACGTCTTTTAAATGACTTATTTTTTGTACAATGACACAATTATAGTATTATACATATTCATACAATTTGGTCTTTTAAATGAAACGATTAAAATTTAGCTAAATCCACCTGTTATTTTGTTTTTCATCTTGGATATAAAATAATATTACATGTGTAATCAATATAAGTAAATTTTTAGATTCTACACTTTAGAAGTACAAACTCTACAGACAAGTTCAATATGACATGCGAAAATTCTCCTCGATGTATGTTTACTTACCCAAATTCAACAGAAAATACCACACTTGATGGCCCTAAAGTCAATTTGAAATAAGCTCTCCGTTTGAATACCTCAATGAGATCAGTGATTACATATAATTCAATCATAAAAGTTTTAAAATTATATTTTCATTTTTTAAAACTATACAACAATCTATGCTCGGTATTCGACAAAATTTTTTCGCCAATTTTGTCGATAAACTCGTCAAATATTTAAATAGATAAATGAAAAACTGCTATAAATTTAAAGGGTTTTGTTACTGTAAATATCAATCGCTAACTGAGGGTTTCAGTCATTGAATGAAATCTAACTATCTGGACTTGATGACAGTGACTATAACAATACATCTTGTTTATATACTTGTCCAAGCAAATACAAGAGATGTTTTTTCAATTATTTTCAGATTCGTTTCTTACTTTTAAAAAATTTCCTATATTTACAAACTATAAATATTTTTTGTTTTTAGTATGATTCATTCTTTAATTGAGGACTAGTAATGGAAAACGACCTAAGTCCAAAAAAGAAAATTTTTCATGAGAGCTGAAAAATGATCGCCTCTTGTACTTAATACAATGCTTAAGTACATATTCAGATTGAATTTGAACTATTGCTACTGGTATTCGCACTTTGGGTGTTCTCCACTTTGTTTAGCTTGATATTTAGGGCCTTTTTCTGTTAAAAAATAGATTTTTATTTTTTTTAGTACTAAGGTTGTTTTCCATTTTTAGTCCTCAATTCTTGTGAATCTTAAAAATTATTAATCGTTAAAAAAAAAAAAATTATCACCACATTTTTAATTTAGTCTTCAAGACAATCAAAACGTAAAAGAGTAAAAAATCTTTTATTCGTTATACTAATTATACATAAAATACTAATACAATCTTTACATATATTAATAACAAATTTCACCTAAAAACATCCACGACAATCAAAACATTAAGAGAGCAAAACAATCTTATAGTCAATTTACTAATTATACATAAAATACTAATAGAATTCTTACATATATATTTATAATTGATTTTATCTTAATACAACCAAGACATAATTATCACTTGAGCACATTTTGAAAAATTAAGCATATTCACAGAAGGATGAACAAGCACTCTACTCAAGACAAACGCAGAACCATAATCCCATAACCTAAGTCATCAACAAGACAATCGAAGTCGTACAACAATCCAATCTGAAAGTCACGTTGGTATAAGGCCCTTCCTGTCACGAAGGCGTCCGGATTAAAATTCAAGCAACCGTCTGAAAAATTCACTGCAGCTGTCTCATTAATATTTATGAGGAAGGGTACCTTTCATTTTTGAGGGGGGGTTAATGTGTCTGAAAATGAGGTTTTCGTTAATTAACGGCCTACGGGTCAAATGTGAAGAGGCTTCGGCTTACAGCCTAGGTCTGTCAGAAAAGTTTAAAAAGTTGGATGCAATCCTTTATTGCCTTAATACCAGATCGAAAGGTGCTAAGGTTCTTGTGCATTGATTTTGAAAACGGGATTAAATCCTTTTGCCCAAAGGTGATATATTATACAGTCTGAAATATGAGAAAGGGTTTGGAAAAGGACTAGATTGTAGTTAAAAGGAATCGTTTTTAAGTTTAACATGTTTATTGATATTTTTCTTGAGAAAAAGTAGTTTTCTCCCTGTTGTTATAGGTAATGAGATGCTTGCAAAATTTATTTCATTGCTTTTATTTGGACTTTATATGTTTCTTTTTTATATTAATATGTTATATATTATATTTTTGATGTGTCTTTTTCATAAATTTGTTTAGGATTAATATACTTAATGAGGTATTTGGACTTGAAGAAAAATTATATGCATTTCAAAATGAATAATAATGGACACTAATACTCAACATGCTGTATTTTTTCAAGAATATGTTAATAAACTATTTTTAGCAACAAAAACTATCTACTTTAATATATTTCAGATTTCAAATAAAACAATTTTTAACACTCTTAATAATATGATACTTTAGAATATGTTGCATTATTGCCGAACAATAATTCCCCAAAATTACTCTTAATTTTAATAAGTCATCGTTATAAAATTCTCAATCAGTTATTAATTACATCCCTTATTTTTTCACATTTTATCAAAATACTTCTCATATCGGAAAACCAAAGATTACATTGTATATAATAAATATAAATTCTGTACCACTTCCACAAAATAATCGAAGCCTGGTTCTAAGAAAGAGCGCAATGACACGAGATACAAAAAATAAATATTCTGCATAGAACAAAAAATAGATGAGCCAAAAGTTAATTCAATTTCTATACGTTACCCGAATTTACTCGACTCTATATCTAGCATAGAATGCAATAAACGCATACCACTCTTCAAAATGTATACTTACCCTTATAAATCGAATATTCGAGAAAAACTGCATTTTTAAAAGTCAAGTACTTCCTGTTGAAAGACTTTTTAGTGCCATTCGCTTCAGCGCGGCTCTGGGTAACTTAGGGAAATGTCCCAGTTCTTTCCTATACATTAGTTAAAGTGTGGACGTTTTTGGGGTAAAACTCAAGTGGATAGGAGTTAGGGGTAAGGCCTCCTCTGAAAAGCCTTATCATTCAAGAGGGTACTCGAATCAGTATAGCATTTTAAAGAACGGCGTTTATATTCTTGGACTGCTAGACGATATCAATTTTTTATGTTATATTTGTGCTTCAATTCTTTTTATAATGTAAAGAACATGTAGGTAATTGAGTTTTGTTTATGTCGTTGGAACGGGGGTTCGTGAAATGGAAGTGGGTGAATATTTTTTTATTTTTTTTAAGTTAGAAATATTTTATGTACTTTAAACTTCTCTTTGTAGCATGCTTCAGAAAGTTGCAGTTTTGCTGTTTTGTTTTGGTCTTTCCGTGATAATGTAGTGAACGGCTATTATGTGCTAAAGCGTCGCTTTTGTATGTCAAATAAATAGCTTTTATTCAGGCGTAATGGTTTTAAATTAAGTATTAATCTAGATTATCAAAACTTTTCAAATGAATTGGGAGAGACGATTCGAAAAAGAGAGTGCAAAAAAAAAGAGAAGAAAAAAAAAAAAAAAAGAAAAAAAAAAAAAAAAAGAAAAAAAAAAGAAAAAAAAAGATTAATTTGGTAAATACATTTTTTAAAAAAACCGTTAATTTTATTATTGAATGAAAGAAATTTACTTAACATTTTTGAGGAATAAGCAATCTAATTGAATAAAGCAAGAACCATTTATTTATTTCAGAAGCCATCAAAAGATTAAAATATATTTAATGAAATTCTTGAATTCAATGGTCATTTAGATAGTTTTCTATAATAGTATTTAAAAGAAACGACATTTCATACATAATATACAGAACTTAAATAGAGTTGTATCAATCAGAGTGTCCAGGAGAAATATATATTTTTTTTTCGATCTACGATCAAACAGCACACCGTATATTCACCAACTGCTATTAAAAAAGTCAAATTGTGTTCTTGATTCTGAAAAAAAAAGTTAAAGTTTATACGAATAAAGAATGGCAGATGCTTATGATATTGTGAATTAAAATTGAAATAATATGTGTTTTGATCCTGTATACGTTTCCTTTTCTTCTGCATTGCTTTATTTAATATGAATCTTAAAATTCAATATTTTCTGTATTTAGATTTAAGACTATTGCGTGGTTATTCAGGTAAACATGATGATATTAAATGCTTATTAAATTGATAAATAAGTAAGACCACATAATTTGTCAAGCAAATGCAAGCTTAATAAGCAAAATAACGTAATGTCCCATCAGAACATCAGCAGAAACAATTAATTTTTGTCTCTACCTGTAGGTCATGTTAATGAAATATTTCTTCAATGGTCAAAATAAAGTTTTCATATTTATGAAGAAAAAACACTCAGTTATAAAAATATTTATCCCATTTAAGTATTGCATACTAAATATTCAACATAAAACTAAATTGTTATTTGAAATACAATTTTAGAATTTTAACAAAACTTTCTTATATTAAATAAAATAATAATAATAAACATACTCCAAAGAAAAACTAGAAAAATACAAATGTTTTTGAAATTACTTTGTTAAATGAATAAAATTTTATTCAGAATATATAGATACCCTCTAATATCAATTTCTGATAGATTTATCAGAAACTGTTCCACATAACGTGTTCTTTATTCAATTATCATCAAATTGTTTTTTAGAAAATGAAAAAATCTCCCTAGTTGCTTAATGTAATGGTATTTAACGATTTTATCTCATTAATAGCACATAGTGTTTCATTTTATTTTAACATTCATCTTATTCTTGTATCTTAAATTTCAACATTCTTGCACTTTTCAACTTCAAACATACTCCTCTCGTTCAGAACTATCGATTTCAAATGAGTAATAAAGAGACGGGTTTCTAAAGAGAGTCCTACATGAAATTTCATTTAACCGAGACTGGAAGACGACACCGGGAGTTTTGAGGGAAATGGGACAACATTCGGTTTCTCCATGACGATGACTACTTCAGAAAGTCATTTTACGCATTTCTGGTCACGACGTTTGCCTTCGAATACTCCCTTTAATTAAATGACGATCGAATATGAGAAGATCGGCAAATGAAAAGCTTTGAAATCTCGCTATCTAGTTTCTCAGTGAGACAATATGGAAGTAGAGATCCGTGGAAGGAGATATTGATAGGAATTAAAAGTTCGGATGCCAAAGGACACGCCTACTTTGTATTTCAGAAGGTTTCAGCAGACTTATATTGCAGTAAATGGAAAATACTTAGGTAAAGTAGTAATTAAATTTTTAAAAGAAGTTAAGAATTTATGTGTTAGAGTTTGCTTAAAAATCAAAGCAAAATAGGCGTTTAATTTTTGTTATTGCCCATAGCATAGGATTTAATATTAAAAAAATTAATATAGACCACGATAGTAAAATTTCCATTCTAGAGTATGAAGATAGAAGAAGAATTGCCTATTTATCAGTTCAAAATTATTTATTCGTAAGTAATCGTATTTAACAGTTCAAAATTATTTTATCTAATTGTGTGGTCATGTAGGATTATTGAGTTTCATACCTAAAGAGCTAACTCCATCGATAGCTATTTGTTGCTTTATGCATACAACAGGAAAGCAACAAAATGTTTGAAATTGAGTGTTTGGTATCCGTAGATTCATCTCACCTGTTATAATTTTATCCAGTATAGGAATTATTTATTGAACTTACAGAAATTCCTCAACAATAATTCCGTCTCATTTTCCCGATAATAATATTTCAATCACTTGCGTGGTAAGCGGCATAAACCAGTCTAATTGGTTTATGAAAGTTAATTATATAGTTTTGTCAAACACTTTTTCATTTTGCTACTTCTAAAACTCGATTGTTAAGATAGAAATTCTGCCTAGATAGAAGTGATAAAAGTAATTCCTTTCCCCCCCCCCTCCCTTTTTTTTTTCTTCCCCTCTTTAAAAGAGCAAATTATATTTTATTGAATCTTAAAAAAAATCTAAACAATGGGATTAGACTGAGATCTGTATCGAAAAATGGTTTAAATTGTAAAAAGTTTGAAAGAATTTTATGTCTGATTAAGTAACATATTTGGGTAATAAGTAACACAAAACTGAATTTAAAATCTATGTACATAATTTTAATCTTCGGGGAAATAATAAAGATCTTTTGAAATTTATCCTTAATTTACACACTTCACTTAAGGAAAATAATATAATATGATTAAAAACTTTAAATATATCGGTGTAATTAGTTACGAATTTTTATAAAAGTTAATTATAGTGCATAATACTTCAAGCAGACTATTTAAAAGTCATTAACCGTATTTATAATTACTAGTTAAAAGCAATCTTTAAATCTTATTATAAAACAGGCAATATGCGACTGACCCCATGGAAGAAGGATCCCTTACCCATCCTCCCATTCCCAACCAATAACATCTCCCACACATCTCCCCATCTCTTCCGAGCATCCAATTCCAAACTCCACCTTCCACTCACTTCATCGACATCATCATCATTACCATCATCATCATTTGAAGAACGCAAACCTGCAGTGAATTACTCACAGACACCTTTCGCACATTACGCACAGTTTCACCCACCGGACGAACTGAAGGAAACTTTCTGCCACCACTAAATATTATAAGCATCATTGAAAAGCATTTTCTGGAGTAAGTTCGGGAATCTGATTTTTCCATGTTGTTTGTGTGACTAACACTGTTGCTTCATAAAGTGTTAGGTCATTGAATTGACTATTTCATTTATAAGAATTGTGTTTGTTTAGAGAAGTTTTTATTGAAGTTAACTAAGATTGAAAACGGATTATTCAATGGTCGCTTGTTAATTTGTAAAATGGTTTAAAAATATATTAATTGAAGGCTATTACTTGATGTGAAGTACGAGGAAAAGCATCAGGTAAATTTTCTTATTTGTCCTAGTTATCGTTAATATCTTATAGCAGTATTATATAATTTACAGCATTAAAATTTTCCTAATTTGTAATACTAAGATATTTGGATAATTTATAAGTGTGTCTGTAAGAAAAAAAAAAGATGCAAAGATGACATTTACTTTCAAGTTTAGATATTACTTAATTTGACTAAAAAGATATGGATGTTGAAGTTTATTTTTTTGCTTTAGCGTAGATTAATTCTGTACTTCCGCCCTCCTATAAATAATTTTATACGTACACTTTACAAGGGCTATTGTAGTAAAAAAAAAATTCATAGCGTCAAATATAACTACTGTTGAAACATAGTTTATCAGTTAAATATTTTAAAATGTGCATTCAAAATCTCTTACAAAACAAGTATTTTATAGAAAATTAAATAGTAAATTATAAGGTCTAGAATTATTTAGAATGATTTTTTTTGCAAATTTGAACTTAGTTATATCATGATTAAATAGGAGTACACTTTTGTGGAGTGTTTTGGGAGTGGATGTGAATTTTTATAATGTCACTGTATATTTTATGAGATATGCGTGGTTTTCATTTGATTTTTCATAAATGAGTTCGTAAGCAAACTAAAAAAACCGTTTAATTTGAAACAGTTAAACAAATATATTTCATCATGTAAGCTTCACAAACAATAAAAGTATTTAATAATTGATCCCATGCTTATTTAAAAGAAGAAGAAAAAGAGATGCATTTTAAAAGTTTATTGTGTATAAATCATTCCATGGTTACTCTAACCAATTAAAAATGTATTAAAATATTTTAGTCTTTTTGTTTTTTAATATTGGCACAAACACTTAAAAATTATTTTGAGAGTGAAGTAAATTATAAAGCTCTGTTATAATATTCTACTAAAAGAAAAACACAATATTTATCCTTAGATGGTTTAAAAAATATTTATTTTCTTAAAGAAGTAGGAATTTACAATTCAGTTAAAATATTATTCAGAAGTTCTTTAAAATATATATATTTACATGAAACTAATTTTTAATGTAACATTTAATTGTAATTTAATGACGTATAAAAGGTTTTAACTTCCTGTCTTGGTACATATGTTCCGGGATTTTTCTTGAAATTCATTGGCAAGTTTCGAAAGAAATTAATTTCCAATTTCCTAGGGAAGGTGTTTTTCTTCCTTGTTTGGATACGAATGAAAGCAAAAATCTGTAAAATAGAAACATAAATACAAAATTAAAAGACACTATTTAAAAACAATACTATTTTTAAACTGATGATTATATAAGAAAAGAATTTATATAAATATTATAAAAAGCGTTTTTGTTATCTTCCGAAATAGTCATTGATATACAAAAAAGTTTAAATTTGTCCTCATAACAACAATAATAATAGTAGTAGTAATAATAATAATAATAATAATAATAACAACAACAACAATAATAATCGTAAGTTTATTATTATTACTGTTGTTGTCTTTATGAGAATAAATTTCAAACTTTTTACCATATATTATTATTATTATTTTGAAAACCCTCTCTTATGGAAAATTTTAATATGAAATAATATATGAAGGAATATCCTGGAAATAACAGAATAGAAAATGACAAATACTTTTATGAGACAAATACGACAAGTTGATTTAGATGTGTAGAAATCATGCCGATTACATACTTTACATATTGTTAATTTTTTTTTTTTTATATAATTTTTTTTTTTTTTTTTTTTTTTGCAAGTAACATTTGGGAAATTTGGAAAAAAACGAAAATTTGAATTATTTTATCAATTTAGATGCATACTCGGGAAGGCTGTTTACGTATTTTAGTTGTTTTTTTTAGTAAAAAAAGGATTTAGTAAGTAACCTTTTTCTACACGATATTAAAATTACTAAATTTGAAAAAAAAAAAGACGCTTATACTTCAGATACTCTAATGATGCTGTATCCAATGAACTTCAACTTTTAAAGTATATTATAAATTAATTCAAAAGACTTAAGCACAACGTTTGTAATTGAAAATTTAATTAAATAAAAAATTATGTCGTTTAATGCAATTGACATTTTCTGTACTTAAAAAAAAAAAAAAACATTAATCTATAACGATACAACTTCATCTCAAATAAACAGATACACCATTTCTTACTATGTCACCATAAGGTATGCAAAGGAAAACAATCCACTCATAACAACCAACTAAATTAATCTTTATTTTGAAGGGCGTCCTCCTACAATCTGACGCAGCGATGCGCATAATCACAGTAAATTACTGGTATTGCAGAATTCGGCATGCCGCAATTTGAAGCATAATTGCAGACTTGATTTAAAACCCACCTACGTAAGTTCATCTGTTTGCTGTGAAACCATTAATAACAATTGTGTTTCGGAAACAGATTGTAAGCATTTCACTTGGTCATCTTTCTTCTAGTTCCCCGATATTTCATTTGTTCCACTTTGTTGTATATCTGTCAAGATAGAAATTCTGCCTAGATAGAAGTGATAAAAGTAATGCCTTTCCCCCCCCCTCCCTTTTTTTTCCTTCCCCTCTTTAAAAGAGCAAATTATATTTTATTGAATCTTAAAAAAAATCTAAACAATGGGATTAGACTGAGATCTGTATCGAAAGATGGTTTAAATTGTAAAAAGTTTGAAAGAATTTTATGTCTGATTAAGTAACATATTTGGGTAATAAGTAACACAAAACTGAATTTAAAATCTATGTACATAATTTTAATCTTTGGGGAAATAATAAAGATCTTTTGAAATTTATCCTTAATTTACACACTTCACTTAAGGAAAATAATATAATATGATTGAAAACTTTAAATATATCGGTGTAATTAGTTACGAATTTTTATAAAAGTTAATTATAGTGCATAATACTTCAAGCAGACTATACATAGCCAGTAGATGTTTCCATGGCCTTGGAAACCAATTTAAATCTAAATTAATCAGAATTAAAAAAAAAAAAAAAAAACTATATAAGTCATTGATAAGACTTGTTGCCTTTCATGGGTGCGAATGCTGGATATTGAACAAAGCAGAAGAGGACATTTTACTGATTTTTGAAAGAAAAAAAATTTTAAAGACAATTTTTGGACCAAAATTACAAAATAATGATTGGAGAATTGCATATAATCATGAAATCTATAAAAATTATGGTGAACCTAATATAATAAAAATAGTAAAAGCGTCTCATATTAGATGGTTGGGGCTTATAAATAGATATGATAATATATTTCCAAAAAAAAAAATGCATTTTAAAATATAGAGGGCAAATGAAAAAGCGGACGACCACCCACCAGATGGATTTATAGTATTGAAAACTAGGGCAGATGGGAGTGAAGCAATGGAGAGATATTGCGTCGGATGGAGTCAGGTGGAGAAGAATTGGAGATATATCTTTGGCCTGTAACAGGCTGTAGTGTTAGGGAAGAAGAAGTGTGCAATTGTAATAATGTTGTTGTCATAGTTCCAAATTACATCAAAAATAATTATTTTAAACATATAATTGGAATTTAAGGCACTACTTTTCATACACTACTTTCTCAAGGCTAATTATTGGTGGGATTTATTTATTTTTACACTCACAATATTAAATAAAATGCTTTAAATGTGCTCGATATAATTTTTTTATAATGATTAGATTAACTATGTTAATACGATTTTATTTAGTTTATGGCAACATTAGAGTAAGCATACAAATGTACATCGGTAAATGACTTTTTTGAATATGACTTTCAGAGTCTTTAATTGGAAGTGTCTCTTTTGAGAACAAATATACCTAGAATATTACTTTTCTAATTCTTAAATATCAATGTGTGTTGTTTAAAATACATTTTTATACTCTGCATAAGATTATATAAATTTCTTGCTGCTGTAATAATACATAAAACAAGATTTGTTAACGATACTCACTCAGTATCCTTTTACTGTCAAAAAGTATTTTTGTAAAGATACTTTATTAAATAGTTTAGTAATTTTATTATTCATATGAATACATTTCACATTCGTTAAAATTACTTGGATTTAAGTCACGTGTAGCGCATTTTTCAGACCATTCCCTTACAAATTTTACTACAACGTATCTTAGTGTAAATTTTCCACATCAGTTTACAATTTTCCTTTTTTAACAAAACACTATATATCTCGATCAAACCTAAAGTACATTATATGAGATTCTTTTTATAGCAGAAGATATTAAGTTTCTGCATCATTTACATTCGATGACTTCCTCCGTAATCAAAAATCCAAAGTCTGGGAGTTATTTCGGTATAAACTCAAGTCATCTGAAACTCAAATTTTACGGCCTTTCTTCAATGGAATAGCATAAGGACTTTAGGGATGGGTGCTTTTTTATTTTGCCATACATATTTATGTTGATCCTTCAAGGCAAAGAATATGGTCACCCGTGAATAAGAAAGAAAACGTCTTAGCTCCTTAAGTTATGCTTATGATTTTTATAACCTTTCGATACGTGTTTTTCTCTTCTCTTTATTGTCTTCAAATCCCTTCATGGATTTTCAAGAATTTTTAAAAAGGACTTTATCAGTTTTCTTTGATATCTTTCAGAAATGATGATATCCATAGGATTAACGTATTCCTTACCAATTATTAAATATGGCCATTCGCTGGTATTATTTTTACTCCTATTCCATATGATTTTTTAGAATTTTTGTTCCGTTTAAAATGTTGTAATCGCAATTGCGCTTGTCTATCAATCTCGACGAGATTATTTAAATGGATATGAAAATTTTTTTATTTAAAACTATTAATTACTTTTAAAATTGTCAAATAAATTTATAATATTGTGTTTGATGGAAATGTAATAAAATATTATTGTTTCAGCTTTGTGAGGCAAAATTCAAATAAAATTAAATTTAAAAAGTATTGAGTTCTAAAGTAGAGCCAAGTTTAAAGTTGTAAATTACGTGCAATGAAAATTAGTAAAATTTTCTTCTTTTAGTAAAAATTCCCCTGCATATGCCTAAATATCAAGCCACAAAAAATATTTGTGACATTATTGGCCATTCCGTATTGTGGTTCACTGACGCGTAATAGCCAAGTCACACAAGCAGTTTTGTAGCTAGATATTTAGGCTTATGAAGAGGAACTTTGACTTTGAGAACAAAAAAAATTTCCTAATTTTCGCTGCCCTTAATTTACAACTACTTTAAACTTGGCTCTGCTTTAGATCTCAATACTTCTTACGGCCATAATCAGTGAATGAAGAAATTGGCTCCTTTTTACAGAGATGCTTTTGTTGGCGTATTAATTTTAAATTTATTACTTGTTTTTACAACAATAACTAGTTTTAAAATGTTTAGTGTTCATAATTTTTAAACTTGCGAAAAAACTTTCTTGTATTGGAAGGGTTAAGCATACATGTTTTTTTGGGTACTTTTTTGGTATACATTCGACAGTTGACAAACTTTTTGTTGGTGGCCAACTACGAGAACTATATAATTAGCCGACTCCTTTATTCTTTTAATTATTATTTGGTTTTTAGGAAGTTTTAAAAAAACGTTCTCAACAACACCGAATTAGCAGAGAATTACACGAGGTTTTTCTAAGAAAGTTAAATTTACAGGACCGTAGTAAACCATGACGTACTTAGGCATTCACCAGGAATAATTATAATTTGAAATTATTTAAATAAATACTTCATTCAGATATGTAAAAAAACTTGTCAAAGGGGAAAAAAAATTAACAATTAGTGATCATTTAGTAGGCGATGAAATATCGCCAATGGTCAATTTTATAATGCCAAGTATACTTTTTATTTATTATTATTATTATTATTTCTTGATTTTATGGGCTTTGCGGTGTGTCGTGAGTTTCTCCTCTGTATATGTATACTAATAGCAATTAGTATTCTAAGTTTTATAATTCTAGACCTAATAGAAATATATTAGAACTAGGGGCTCCTCCAGCCCCTGTACGCTAACGCTTGCCAACCCCCTGAATTGCTATGCAATCCCTTTGCGCGAACCAGACTCACTTCGTTCGCTTCAAAGTGAGGTATTTAAAATATACCTTTGCAAAAAGCTATTTCAGCTGCGTAATCAAGAAAATCCTTGAAAAGTGATATTGTGCCATGAAACTGTAAACGTTGTATTATTTATGATGAGCTACAATACTTGCGACGTTTTTGGAGAAGAATAAAAATAAACAATCTTGTACATATATTTAAAACAGATCAGTTGTTTCAATGAAAAATTAAAATTTAAGGACTGGTTTCGTATGAAGAGTTAAAATAATTAAAGTTGCACATCGAAATTTTTTAACGAAGCCATATTAACAAACATATGTTTGCCGAATCTTTTTGCGATATTTAAAAAATAATACAGTAAAAAACAATTATACGGCATTCAATCAACAGGAACTTTTCTAAAATCTAGTTTGGAAAAAAATTAGTGCAATTTCGCCAAATGTTTTTTTAATTTAATTTCATTTGAGATTTCGAAGTTGTGTGGGGTTTTTTATTCTCTATTTTTATGGTTTTTCGATTCGTAATATCTGAATTTGCCATGATTAGAGATGAATATAGGTTCAGATTTAGTATACGGTGCATCTTGGCAACTTTTTGAAAATTGGCGATGTGACGCTGAATGTGGCAACTAGGCTTGGGCGATGTATCGATACATCGTTCAAAACCGGTGTGAAATCAACATCGCCAAACCGGTGTCACTATTTTCGCATACCCGATACATCACGATCTTTTTCGACGAGAGCGCGATTCTTGCTTAGCACTTCAAGTACGAAGAACCTGTGATGCCACGATTGATGCGCGGGATTTCTAAGGTACTATAGAAAAGTATTGAAACCGTCGACACCGCGCCGTTTGAAACACGATACTTCAACACATAGCAGTAATCCACCCTGCATATGCGCGGTGTCTCCAAAACTGTATAGAAACGTACTGTAAAAGGGTTTGAGACGATTTATATTTGCTATTGCTGAGGTGATACTTCATTCGCATTCAAGGACGAAGAACCGTGCCACGATTCATGCGCGGTGTTCCTAAGATACTATGGAAACGTATTGAAACCGTCGACACCGCGCAGTTTGAAACGAGTTTCATTTGCTTTTGCGCGGTACTTCATCAGCAAGCTCACATCGTGATAATCCTATCTACCCTGCCCTGCATATGCGCGATGTTCCCAATATTGTATAGAAACATAAGGAAACCGTCGACATCGGGCCGTTTGACAGGTGGTGCCAGCAGTCTAGTAATATTGGAGATACGATAAAAGAAGTATTCCTTTGATGTTTGAACATTATTTATGTTGTTCTCTCAACTCTTGGGAAACAATTTGATTGTTATTTAATAGTCATCAGATATAAGACCTTGATATCTATTTTTGGGCATTTCCAACACTTTTTTTGTTTCATTTTTGATATTTTTTTTATTTTTTTTTTCAATATTTCTCTAACTTGAAAGAAATAAAATATTTCTTGCTATTATTTTATTTTGCTTTATTTATTAAAGCAAGAGGATGGTGGTATTCTGGCGCGGTAATTTCTGTCTAGTTCTTACCCAGTTAAGATAATCTGGTTATTTATTACTATGAGCTGTTTGTTATATCTGCCAAAATCAATGTGAACTAGAACATGGACTAATCACAGTTGCTTCTCTAATTTGATTGCTTAAATACTTATAAACGATTTTTTCCCCATCCACTTTGAGAATTTCCTCTTTGGTCTCGTAAGTAAATAAATGTTTTATAATTTATTTTTTTTCAGTTTGTACAATTTGATTAAAGTTTATTTCCATAAGTATCAATCCAACATTGCTTCTTAAAAATGTGGAAATGTAGATTTTTTGGGCACAAAATAAAGATCATTAGAATTTTAAATGTTAAACAATAAAAATAAAATTAATGCATAATAGTTATATTGTATATTGTAAGTAATAAAACATTCATTATAAAGTATGTTTTTGATTTAATGATTAAGAATATCCAATAACTAAAGTAACATGTGCACCGCCAGGAAGTGCACTTGTCCTCCACCCCCCTCCTTCCCTAGAAAATAACAAAGTAAAATTTCATTAAGATAGAGAAATTGAAAAATCCGGATTAAACCAAAATAATAATAATAATAATAACCGGCTTATACCCCCTAGGGTGTTTTGTGTATCTCGCTGAAAATAATTCGGTCGCTGATCATGTTATTTAAAATAAACTTCCTAAAACTATACAAAATTAAAATGAATTTAATAAAATTTTACAAAGCTAATTAAGCATAACTTTCGAATATATAGCGTGTTATAAAAATGTTGTTTTGTAGTATTTTGTAAAAAAAAATATACACATAGTTAGCATCGAGATGTATCGTGACATCGTAATATTTGCTTCCCGATATATCACGATGCAGAAATGTTAACATCGCCCAGGCCTAGTGGCAACCCGTCTAACCATTTGGATTTGGCAACACGGCGCTGACTTTTTCACTCCATTTTGGATTTGGGGACACAGCCTTTTGACTTCATTTTCAATTTGGCGCCAAGAGTCACCGTACAGTAAATCATAACCGGAATGAATATATTATTATATATATATATATATATATATATATATATATATATATATATATATATATATATATATATATATATATATATATATATTTTTTTTTTAAAAAATCTGGTTTATGCAGATTGCTGAAGTTTTTATTCAATCTGTGTGAATGTGAGCATAAAAACCTTAATATTCTTAGTGGAAATTCCATGTTCAGTTTTTATCGGCATTCGGAAAACGTTCACATATAAATAGATTGTGGTCATTTGCCGAATCTAAACAAATCTGGCTTGTTTTAATTGTATAAGAACGAAAGTTTTAAGTCAAAATTCTATTATTCAGAACATCTGTAACATGCTCCAGTGGATAATTTTTTCGAAAAGTCTGGTTTATAAGGAATTCTAATCCAAAAGAAATGTGCATATCTTGCTTCTATTTATTCTTGCATCATCGTAAATATTAAATTAATACGTTTAAAATAGGCAATAATTTGTATCAATGGCAAAGAAAATATAGTGAAAGGAGAAAAACAAAATATAACGAATCTAAGTTGTTGGCTGTTGGCAGATGCATTAGTAAAATTTCAAAAGATATATTTTGATTGGCTGGATTGCTGAATTTGGAAATTTGTACATAAAGAACATTTAGGAGATTTGAGATTGGATGTTTCTTGTCGTTGCCATTCTGCTCACAGAAATGCAGCCGAATTTGGGCGGCAAGCAAGAGAATTGTATACATAGGTTAGGATATAATTTTTTTAACAATGCCCCCTTCAGAGGATTCCGAGGCGAAAATCTCGTAATTTTAGGTATTTTCCTTTCTGAACATGTTAAATCTTATAAGCACACCAAATTTCATAGTTCTAGCTCTATTAGAAGTACCTTAGTAATTTGTTGATCAGTGAGTGAGTGAATGGATGGATCTCAAAATATGTCGATTTTTGTTGTTTTCGAATTTGATTATCTCGACAACCAATATAATTGCAGACGTGAAAACCTAGGGGTCTTACTAAAGTGGTTAACAGCTACCCGTAAAAAAATTTCAGTTTTTAGGTATAGTTTTTATTTATACTGTAATGCGCAGATATGAAAGGTCAAGATACTGCTGAGTTGCTCCTAGAAAAAGATATCTGGCAGTGAGATTGGTGGGTGCAACTAAGCAAACTAAAGGCGTTATCTAGGTTCTCTGCCGTGCACCTAGATAACGCCTTTAGTTTACTAACACCATATACTACACGAATTACTAGAGCATATGTTTCTTTATTTTTATTTTTTTATGTATAATTAATATATGATTAATGGACACTAATAAGTATATTTGAAATCGAGTTTACAATTTTTAATTATTTTGTGCTCTGAAATAATTGAAAACATTTATAGAAATTATACGAGTATGCAGTTTTTTTAATTCTTTGAAATTATAAATATTTGTTTACACTATATTTTTTTCAAAAGTTTTGAATAAAATAAAGTTTGATAAATATTTATGAAAGATCGAAGTAAATGACTTAATAATTACCATATATCGTATTTTATTAAAATATAGTTTAATGTAAAATTAAAATGTGTGTAACCCATTTGAAATACATTGGAAATTTCAGTTTTATTCATATTCCACTAAGATACTTTATATTACATATACTATCTCTTACTCATTTCCTAATAATAGATCTAAGATACTTTTTATTCTACATTTTCCAGTCAATTTCCCCAAGGCTGAAAATTATCCCTCGGCAATACATAATTCAAAAATCAATTTTCTGTTTTCAAATTGTTCTCGTCGGCAATTATCGGCTTTCCTGTCACCCCACCCGTTTGATACTTTAACTTTGCTCAGAAGCTTTCAGAAAAGCCTAAAAATTATAAACTTAAAATTGCAGAGTTTCGCTCGAAAGCGAAACTTCATACTGTAACTCCTGTCAGAGAAAGGAGAGAAAACTGATGTAATAGATGTGGAGTTGAGTTGTATGGAAGATGCTGCAAGATATTTTGAGGCTTTTCATAAAGTTCTTAGTTTGCAAATTAAATAAGGATAATTCTGTCATATATTCTGAAGCAACAATTACGTTTTAGGAATTTTTAAGGATGCAATGCTTTATATTTTAACAATAAATAATTAACGTCGTTAATCCTGTAAATAGTAAAATATAATAGAATGAAACATTAATAACAATAAAAAATTTCAAGTAAATACAATTGCACGTAAAATAAAATATTTTTCTCGAAAAGGTAACTTTGTGTCAATAATGAAAATCAAAGTTACGTTTAGCAAGCATTTCCAATTTTTTTTTAATAATTTTATGTATGAAATTGTGTAATATATTTAATGAATATAAATTATTATTAATTTTTAGTTTCGAAAATATTTAAATTTGAAGTACTTCATTTAAACAAATTAAATAAAATAGTGTGTTTTCATGATATAATTAATGCAGCGAATTTAAGTTGTATTATTTTCTTTTCTTATTGTAATATACTTGAACATAAAATTGAACAACTGGTAACTTTCTGAATTTTAGGGGAGGGAAGGGATCAGTCAATTCCCTCATGAATTGGTGTTTAAATAAATTAGTATTGAAGAAACTGTAACTTAAAAAACTATCAGGGCTTTAGTGTTATAGAAAGTTCCGGCCAGATTAATTAAATGTCAGACCAGATGAATTAAACTTTAGTTGAGTTTTATGAAGACGAATAAAAAATATTATACAATAAAAAAAATGTACAAATAAAAACATGAATGTTTTGGTTTATTTTATTATGTATGTATTACATGTCTAAGTGTATAATAAATAATACAAAACGTACAGTTCACAGCACACACTTATTTAGCATTCATTATTTTTGCACCATGTACTGAGCCGAGATGTTTTTCTATTTTTTTAATTGTCTGATTGTTTTAGGAATTTTATTTTTCATTAAGATAAACAATATTGTAAAAACATGGTTATAAAAGGGGATCAGTTAGTATATTTTATGTAAAATTGGATATTTGAATAATAATTAATGAGTAGGAGTGAATGAATACTTATTTTTAATGTTATTGATGTATAAGTAATACTATAAAAGAAACTAGTATCTAAATACTAGTAATAAGTACTTTTAAATAATTTTTGAACAACTTAAAACTAACGTATGTTTTAAACAAATCATAATATTCATCATTATCATTTTTGACACGACAGTCTATTTCTCGACCTGTGCAAGTCCTTAACTCCGATTACTTTAAAATCCAATTCAACAGAATGGAGCCATCACAGTTTTGGCCTTCCTCTTTTCCTATTCGAGAAAAGCCTTGAGACAAAACATTTCTTTAATTGGATTATTTTAGTCCATTCTAGCAATATGAGAAGCCCAGTTCATTCTTTTAGTTTTAAAGCTTTTAGTGATATCAGGCTCTTTAAAAAAATCTATAAATTCCCGTATTAAAACATCTTCGCCATAGACCATTTTCTTTGATACCACCAAGGATACTTCAAAAAACTTTTATCTCGAAAACTGCAATACAGTTTTCTCCATTTTTTGCTAACGACCAAGTCTCCAAACCATACATTAAGATAAAATCATTGTGATACAAATATAAAAGACACATTGAAATAATTTTTAATTGATTATAAAAACAACTTATTTACTTAAAGCAATTGTACTTGTAAATTAAAAATCCTATCCTTGAAAAACTTGAAACAAATAAGTAACTTATTCTGAACCGCTTTTAGTTAAATTCTTTATTGAAAAATGTTTTAACGTCAAAAGTGAGCAAAGAGGGAGAGTGACATTATAACATACCTTACTTTTCTCGGAATTTAGAAACTCACAAAATTTGCATTTTATTAGCTTTGAAAGTTTTTTGAATGAAATTACCGTATATCAATTTAAGAACTTCACATTTAGTTCATTCTGAAGTTTTCAAAATTTAGTGCTTGAGCTTTTATGTTCTTCTATTCTTGAAGTATTTCTAAGAAGCAGTTTTTACTCAACTTAAAGTGCAAAAATTAAATTTCTGTCAAATGTTGATGTGAAATAGAAATAAGAAAAATTTTGTAATTTTTTTTCTATATATTATCATTGCTAATTTTGATTGCATTTCTATTAACTGAATTGCTGTTGTTTTATTTCTAAGTGGTCATATTTAAATATGGTTCCAGGTACAATTGACAATCTGAAATATAGTCCAATAGTTTGACTGTTGAACAGAATGTTTGTGTCATATCTAAACTAACTCTTTAGATACATTAATTTGCTTCAATAATTATAATTTTTACTTTACATTATTAGACTATTTACAATAATTTCAAGAAGATATTTAGAAATTGTTAAAAATCTACCTTTGAAAATTTACGCAGGCTAATCAAACTTATTTCGAACAGATCCTACTCAAATTTGAATATACTTATTTAAATTCCTGTTAAACATGAATGTTTTCTTTTTTAAAATACATAACTGTGTTACAAATAAAACCAACTGACATGTAGACCTATATGTTTTAGTTTTGAATTAGAATCAATAACACATCATGCATCTTAATTATAGAAAACTCAAACTAATCATATGTTACGTAAATGGGGGAAAAAATTAATGTTTAAAAGACTAGGTTTAATTTTTTTCTCTTAAATTTGCTTAATTCTAACATAAATACATAAATAAATTGTCAGGGGATAGATTTATCAGACTTTTCTTAAAATAAAAAAGTCAGTATTTTCCATTCATTTCAAATTTTTTAATCATGCATAATTTCTTGGGGGAAGGGAGAAAAAAACAAAAAAACATTGGTGATTTTACAAAGGGTGCTAGGCTAAATTTTATATTTTAGAAGATGCAGTCATAAAAATAAATGTAAATCTATCTGAATACAATGTTTAATATAATCTGGTGACTGTGATTTATGTGACTATCTATACAATGAAATGGAAAACAGTACATACTCAGAAATCACAATAAATATGTTTAATGCACAGATATTTCTCAGAAAGTACTAAGCAAGTACTTTTGATCTATGGAAAAGAATAAGCAGTAAAACATTTCCTTATTTCTTAGGACAACTGCTAAATTTCCAGTGACATATCTAACAGTGAGTACAGAAGATAAAAAGTTCATAGCATAAAATCACAACACTTAAAAAATAAATGGCCCTTCAACAGATACAATCTTGATTACACTTCAATTAAACTCTTCTTAAAGCATCCGTCAGGAGTTATCTTTCTTCAAACAACATCTGGCAGGATACTGTCTTCATTAAAAGCCATCCTCAAAAACAAACAACAATCCAGATGCTGGTTAATTTCGTTCTTCCTATACATCTCACTTTTTCATCCTTACTCTATCGAAAAATGTGGTAAGTGGAGATAGCACTATCTACTTTAAAAGCCTTCGTACTTCTACCTTTCCATTTTTAGCCCCTTATTGCTAATATTTCAGGCTTATAGTTCCCTCCACTCAACCCTGTTTCCACAGACTTTTCCCACCTTTGGATTTAATGTTCTAAAAAGCTGTTGAGATTTGATGATAGTAGACGGTTGTTTCCAAAGTGTGGAGTAGTGGAGGATGCTTCAAAAGAGATAGGAGGCTTAATACATTTATTGGAAATCGGATATGACTGTTTTACAGGTTACAGCATTTTTGTACAAGTAGAACATAAAATAAAGAGAAAATCAATCTATTACATTCAATTGTTGAGAAGAATTGAGTTGTTTTGTGTGAGACAAAGAAATTTACTTCATTTAAAATTATAAAAAAACAAAAAAAAGTTGTAAATTAAAACTTAAAATAAATTTGCTGTTATAATGATTAACAATTTTAGTTTGAATTTCAGTTAAATTATCTGTAAAGAAAATTATACAAACTTCGGTAAAAAATAATTGTTTAGTCAATTATGCATCTAATAATGCCAATAAAGATGTAAAATTAAACGTATATAATATCTAATCTACATAAATGGTAAATATATGCATATATCATTAACGATATTTTTATAGAAAGCAATTATATAATTTTAATATTATTGAAAAGGAATCAGCAATTCTTTTTGTCACAAATGTTATTAAATAGATAATCAATTAACTAGATATGAAGCAACTTATTTTTATTTACAAATTTATATACTTGTATGCAGAAATTTTTTTAACAGGACAACGTATGATTTAAAAAAAGTTTCTCTGATAATGTTAATGTAACACTGAATAGAAGAATAAATTACTCACTGCAAGAACAAATATTAGTTGTCGAGGAAAATAGTTTTTTTAATATAAGTAATAAAAGTATATAAGTACTAGTAGAGTCTTGCTTAGCTTACTCAATACTCATTTAAGATTCTTTAAAAGAATTACTTTTTGGCTTTTTGGAAGTTCGTCAGTGTTAGATATTGGATTCAATTGCTGAGAGATATAAGATTCCTTAGGTTTCCTTAACGTGCTCAACTTATTTTCTCTTTTTTATAGTTCCAAATACTGTATAATATCAAATCTTCCCAACATATTTTAGACAATTTCTTATTTTTTAGCATCGATTTTGAAACAAATAATACCATTTGAAACTATAAATAACTTAATCGTCAGAAGTATTATCCTTTGGATTTACTATAACATTGATTAGTTTTTGTTTTATATAAAGTTTGGAAAAGATACCATAACAAAACACACTGACTAGATATAAAAAATAAGATAATGAAACCTTTTTTTTTTTTAACTTCTATTTAACTTCTTGCATTCTGAATATAGAACTTGCTGTAATTAATTTCATAAATATACATATTGAATAACTAGGTATTTAGTACTACTTTTTTATTAGTCCACTACTCAAACAGATACCAATAAAACATTCAATAAACATTGAATTGATTTCTGGAAATAAGAAATACAATGAATTTTAAAGTTTATTTTCGAGGAATGATATAGTTTTATTCATATCCTATTTCACTCTTTTATTCATGGCTCTTAAACTGTTTTAAATATTTAATATACCTAATTGCATCATTTTTTGACATTAATTTATTATTCATCTGTTTAGTTCATACAAAGTTTATACATTCTTTCTTGATATCCGTGCTTTACACATGATCTTACCAGAGTAAAAGCAGAAATTGTAAATAACGACTGTCACATTTAATTGAAAAGTCCCAACATTGTTTGGGAGTTATTCTCCTATAATATAATTGGATTCTGTTTATAATTGGATTCAGAATTCATTCTCTTAAAATAAGTTAATAAATAAGAATAAAATACATTAATAAATAAAAGAAACAATTTTCTTTTAGAAATAATGCAAAATACTTTTTCATTTTTGAACAACTTATTTAGGAAAGTACTGATACTTAAAATAAAATTACTCAGAATTGAGCTCAAATTTCTACTTTATTAGAAGTTATGAATATGAATGTATACAAAGCTGAATCAAATAATATGATTTTTTTTAGATGCAATGTATGTGAAAAATTGAAGTGGTTATTAAAACGAAGAAGGGAAAGAGAAAAATCTCAGACTTTTATTTAATACTTTTTTTTTTAATCTTTTCCGTATTATAGTTTTAATTAAACAAATATACGATAAGGTTTTGTTTTAAAAACTATATTATTTTTTGCCTATATATGTTGCTTGTTTCATCGGATATGGCTTAAAAAGTGTTCCTAGTCTTTGTGAAATTTCAAGTCATATTAAAATGCTTTAATTGCGTATGTTTCATTAAAATAAATACATTTAAGTTTTTGAAAGAGATGACAGTACATTTAAGAGAACTGGTATAACCGATTAGTTACTTTTAAAAGCAAAATAAATTACCAGGTAATCACTACTGAAAAATAGAGTGAGATTTGATTAATAATACTTAGTTACTGACAAATTAAATTTCTTATTAAAACTAATAGAATAAATATAATCTACAAAGAGTTTAATATGTAAATATTAGTTGAGTATTATTATAACTACTTATAGGTATATTTTTCCACGGTTACTAATAATGTTATTTTTATGTAAATTTTAAATATCAAGCTAGCTGGATAAAGTTATATTTTATTACTTTATTTTAAACAAATTATCTGTATCACAAGTTACAAGTAAAATATATCAATAAAAAAAGTAAAGGATATAATGTATAAAATTTGTATGTTAAACTTTTTTTTTAAATTTTATCCCGGGTCTAAAAATTTCATAAGTAGTTCATAAATTTATTCAGATTCATAAATAAATTAAATATCATTTAGCAATAAATTTTACGTTTATGTCTTCATTAATTTCAAATTTGTTAATAAAATTAATCTTTTCATATCGAAAACTCAAACCTTAAAAGGTATCAAATAGATTTTTGGCATAAGTTACCAATAATTTTGTAGGCATGTGCCTTTAAATAAGAAAAAAAAAAATACACCAAAACAAAATTTAAAGTTCGAGTACATTTATGCATATTATGAAAATAGTACAAATACTTCTCAAAGCACAAATTTTTTAAATTTCTAAATAGGATATTTTTTCAAAAAGCATATATTCTACATTTATAATAGTGCCACACGTTTACTTGGTACCCTTTTACAATTCTGGTAAAACAAAAATTGCTATATTGAAATAACTTTATTTTCAAAATAAAAAAAATTACGATCAACTAGTTGATTTTGCTTAATATATAATACTCCTTAATAATCCCAGATCTCAATTACTCCTATAAAAACCTATCAACTCCTCTAAGTGTTGCAGAAGTGGATTAGCAACTTGTTCTGTCTATCTATTGGTATATTATAAAAGAAATATATATTGTTTTTAAAATTAAGATATACAATACTTCTATTTAATGTGATCATATAATATGTATTCATGGTTTCCTGACTTCTGAATATATTATTGCTTAAAACATAGATTTAATTATTTTTGTTAAATTTAAAGTTACAATTACCATAGAATTTCTAAAAGTTTATATATTCAATACAAATTTCTCTCCTCTACCTATCTCTAACTGAACAGATCCAATTAAACCAACGCCGTATCTCATTTGCATCCGAAATTCCCTCTAACCCTTTTAACATTACCCCACTACTAAACACCCCCCTCTATCCATTTCCTAGAGACTCAGTTTCTCCTAAAACCCGATATGTTCATTTATCCGCTGCCATCCCTCACCAGGATAATACTGGGCACAGTGATCCGGGCGTCCGGCTAGCCCCCCTGACACTTCCCAGGACATCATCCCGAGCAATATCCGTGGAGTCGATCGTCTGGTTGCCATGACGACCAATTGGTCAGACGATACTTTGCATCATTTGGCAAACCACTTGGCGCCACGAGCAGCGGCTAATAGAATGGTTTGTGGGGATGTTGGGGAGAGAGGGGGAAGGGGGGGGGGGAGGGGGGGGAGGGGGGCTTGATGTGGTTTTCTTCCAAGCTTTTAGCCCTGATATAAGGATTGGAGCTTTATTATTTTTGCTTCTGGATTGTGGAGTTGGTATTTTTCATTAACTTTTTTAATGAAGGGAAAGAGATATATCCATGGAGATCGGCTTTCATTTTTAATTAAAATTTGTTTAATATCTCATAACAGAAAAAAATATGCTAGTGTACTTAAATTATTAGGATATCATTCTTTTACTTCTGACTGATTCTAAAATTCTGACGTTTTGAATATTCGGCATTTCGTCAACATGCATTTGAAATATATTTCTGTACACTGTACTTTGAAACATGTACAGTATTAAATTGTAATACTTTATAAACCATTTTAATACAAAAAAAAGAGGAATACAAGTTTATACAATTATACCTGTATTTGTTTACTCACTGTCAAATATTCGTACAAATACATAATGATTAGCATTACAATATTTTCACAGTGAGTGTACATTATAAACATGCATCACTTTCATTAAAGTTATTGTCTTATTAATATCAGGAATTGGATTTCTATGTATAAAATCTTTGTATGGACTTTTAATTTACTGTTTGAGAGAAGGGAAGCCTTATAAATCATACCTGGTTATGGTTACATACATATATCATATGATCAATATTTAGGAAATGCATCGTTTATAAAACTGTGTTCTAATCATACATATCTTCTTCACAAACCTAAATTGTCAATTTAACAAGCCACTTTTACCCAAATATCTTGAAAAGACAAATGCATTTCTTGTTTTTCTGGTCAACCCAAACATGCATAAATATATTTCAACTGTATTTCCTCTATGATTAAAGGAAACTATTTATTCCTTAAATTAACCAGTTACACACCCTAACACAATACTTACTACCGGCAATTTGAAACCTCAAACAAGCTATACAACCCACCAAAATCACCTTCCATTGTCCAATCCTTTAAGGAAAACCTTCCCTTATCGCAACACTCCCACTTAATAAAGTTAGCAGAGTATAGGGAGAACTCTGCCTCCTATCAGACCCGAAAATGTTGATCAGATTTGAACCTGCCCGTGGATAGTCCAGATAAGACCCCATTCCGATGCATCAGAAACGGAGTGAAAGCAGGGATCTCCCATGACACCTGTTGAAAAGAGGGGGTTGTCTTCAGCAAGGAAGATTAATCGTCCATGGAATCACTCTCACTCGCGTCTCTCCCACCCTGCTTCCAAAAGATTCTAAAGCCCTGGCATAATGGCTGTTAGATTGAGCGAAACTCGGTAACGTGGAGGGATGCTGTTGCATTGATGAGTTTGGGAGGCTTGGGATATATTTTGAAGGGTTTTTTGAACGGTTTATTTAGTGAAAAGAGATCTAATCCAGATATATTTAGCAGTCTAGAGGTTAGATGGATCTGGGGGTTTGTAGAAAAGGTGTTGGGAAGGTAAGTGTGCAAATTAAGAACTAGATAAGATTCAGAATGGGCAATTCTCTGGTGTACGCATTTGGCTCATTTCCCGACTCGTAAACAGATTAGAATTGCGAAATTATGATGAAAATGCGAATTAAGTTTTTTGTTTTATGCAATATTTGTTGAGAAATTTGTTAGAGAAAAAAATAAGCAAATTTTGCCTTCGTATAATCATTCAATGTTTAATGAATACACCATTATTCATTTAAACAGGAAACAGATTTCTTTAACTTTGTTAGAAAATTAGCTTCAAAAAGTCTAAAGGTTTTCGAGACTGTGGTTGCATAGTGAGTCTACTGTACCTTTATCTATAACGTATTTTGTTAAGAATCGATCAATATTCTTCTAATATTCTTTGTAATAGCTTCAATTTTGTTAATTAAGCAGATTTTGTTAAAGTTGTTAAATATTGTACAATATTTAGTAAGATTTGAACCAATTTTTTGGAAGACCATGTGATTTAAAAAAATTATTAAATCTACGAGGAAAAAAAACTTACTATCATTAATAGGTATTAGCAGAAGGGTTGTTGCATTATTTGACGAAGAAAACACATATTTGATTCAAAATTTGTAACTCATACACTAGTTTTCTTTATTTTTGTTCAAATTCCAATAATTTTAAAATTGATTGTTTTGAAATCAATTTGTGCCTGTCACTCCCTATAAGAAAAAAGTGAGAATTCTGTGTCCTTTATATAGCTTGCCCCTCAACTCTTTCTATTCACGAATGTACTTTGTCTTCTTACACTGAAGGCATATATCATGCACATTTTACATTCAAACAGTTCCCGTTTCCAGATTTTTTCTCGGGGAAGTTGATCTATCTCCTGGGAAATATGAGTTACATATCTTTGTATAAAATTGTATTTTAACAAATCGCTTCAGGTTGAAATTCAATTTTTTCACTGCAGAATTTGTAATTTTTTCCATTTAGATAGACGAAATTAAAAGTTATCCTTTTTTAGTGTCATGATTATTTTAGCGGTTTTGTTTGATTGTAGTCTAAGCAGGAATGTACCTTTTGTATATATAGTCTTTTAGATGCACCCAAGTATTATAAAATGATTGCGTTGAAAGTAGAAGTATACAGTTTAGTAGAACAGATTACTTCACTTTCAATGTTTACAGAGATTTCTTCATTTACGTGCTGCAAAGGCGTTCTTACGTATTTGAAAAGCAGAGTTATTCAAACTTAAAACTAAATTGAATCAGTTTACAATATTCAACCATCTATATAAAAAAAAGCCTATGGGATTATTGGACGAATAACTTTATTTTCAACGGCCTCTTGATGTTTATTGAAAATAATCACAATTGAAGCTCTCCCTCAAACTTTAGTTTTTACAATCATATTCTTCAGAATTTTTTTCAGATTTTCTGTAATAATTAAAGAAAGTTATAATATTGATATTTATCAAATATATTTAAAGATATTTCACCCTACACAATAATTTATATAAAATAAGAATAGAGATAGGAAAGTCGTTCTTTTTAAAAATCTTCATTTAATCAACATTATAAAGTTTATTGTTGGTTTAATCTTTTCTCCCCAGTATGTAGGGTGATTTCTTATATACTTTTAATTCCTTTAAATTTGAAATGGGGTTTCGTATAGCCAGGGAAATAACGTATACTTATAGTAAAGTGACTATGCTAAATATTTTGAGATAGCTTACAGCGCCATAGCGGTGATTTATGGAAATTCACAAAATGTCTAAAAAACTAATGAATTTTTTTAAAAAGCCCACTTAATTTCTTTTTTTTTACAATAATATGACAAAATCACAGGAAAAGGTTTCATAAAGTTATATTTAAAATTGGCGAAGATATTCCTAGTTTAAATTTTGGACTATTCCTGACTTAAAAAAGGGGCCGTTCTGAAATTGAAAAACATGTTCTTCGGTGTTAGCATACAGCTGTATGATAACATCGGGGAACACGTTTCTCAATTCAAGACGTGCCCTTTTTCAAGTAGCGAATAGTTCATAATTTTAAAATATTTACAGAGTCACTTTATTATAGGTATACGTTATTTCCCTGGCTATACAAGTAACCGTTTCAAATTTATATTTATATTTATATAGGACTTAAAAAGGTATTAGGAATCGCCCTGTATACAAATTTAAAAATTTTCAGTTTTATATTAAAGGATTTAAGCTATGACAAGCTCTGGCAACCAAAAACAAACTATTTATTAACTTCAGTAATGAATCTTAGACTTCATAAAACTTAAGTCCTAAGTCATAGAGTCATTTTTAGAAAATATAATGTGGCACCTAAAAGTGCTTTCAGAAACTTTTATGTTTTAAAATTGATAGTTCATAGCAGATTCAAACAAAATAGATGATTAATTAGATAACGCGTCAATGGCCTTTCCAGTGCAATACATCATACGGTTATAATCAATCTTACGATAACAATTGATATCACTGAATATGCAAAACCACAGGATCGTTATTCAAATATAAGTCGCTAGGTAAGCCACCACAGATGAATGCTGAATTAAAATAGTGCTTAAAGAATTGTCTCCAAAATGCATCGTTATAATTTTGCTGAAATTGCGAGAAAAAAATCAATTAATGTTAGAGCATGACTTGAGTTTGTAGGAAAGAGACTCATAAATGAATAGAATGGGGGATGAATTGAAAAGTAATTACATGATAAATTGATTTTTAATCGTTGTTTTGAAGCATTAGTTTTGTGAATCACTTAGGTCTCATTTGTGAATCGAGAATGCATGAAGATGATCGCAAATCACTTGAAACAAATGAAATATTAAAATAGTGGGTGACAAAAAATCTAAAGCCTGGTGCAAAACTGGTGAGTTTTAAAGAACAAATCAAACAACGATTTTTGTCACGTGTTTGATGAAATAAAAATGATAACTTAAAATATTACATTTAAGAAGAGTGTAAAACTTTTCCAACGCAATCATAGACACTAAGGTATATATTTGTTTATAAGTAAAATATTTTATATATAATACTATGCTCAATTTATCAGATGGTATTATGTTTTTGATTTTTAAATAAAAAAGTGTGTAAATTAAATACAGACATAGTGTATAAAATATTTTTTGGTTTGTCTGTACTATAATTTGATTATTTCTTTGATAAGAATTGTTTACTTTACAAAGACTTAATCATCTGAAAAAGATTTATAATATGTTCAATGATGATGAAACTAGTAATTTTATCATAATAATATCATCAAGTAACATAAATTAAATAATATTTTCCTAATACCCAATAAATTATGCATACGTCAAATAAACTACATAGATCAAACTTCATTTTTCAATTTATTAAATAAGGCATCCCGAATGGAATGTTTTTCGAGAAAGTACAGCAGAAATTTACCGCCAGTGTATTTTTTCTTTATCTAATTTCACTTTTATTTCATAGAGTTTCCAAAAGAGTTTATCTCTTAAAAGTATATTTATTAGTAAGTTTTTACACAATTTATTTTTTTAATTTTAATTATCAAAATTGAAAGTTACCAACTTGCTTGGTTTAAATAGTTTTCATTACACATAAATTTTGCATATTAAATATACATGGAATCGAACTGAACTCCATATTAACTTCATAATGTGATCTCATTATACTCGAAGTACGTAATTTTCTGAATAAACACATTACGCATTCCAATTGAAGTAAATTCATAGTTATAATTCCTTTTAAAATTCAGATCTTTATTTAAAATGGTAATTTGGTTATATTATCTGAAGGTCTCTATAGTCACGTTATACTCTCTTTCATTAAATATATAACAAGCCATGTTTGGCTGCAATTAATACAGTAGTATTCAGTATGTATTTCAATGGATTCATACTTTATGTAATGAGGGCCGTATAGATACTATTAATTTTTTTTTTATAGTAATTTTTAAGGTGGATATAACTTAATATATAGTCAAGCTCCATTAACACGAAATCGATGGGGCCTCCGAAATTTTTCGTGTTAACAGTCTAAAAAATGTTTCTGCTAATTAATGCAGTTTTAAACTACTAGCTTTATGTGCTTTTCACACTGCTGATTTTAGTTCACGTCTCCATTTTTCCCAGTCCGTATCATTTTCCTTTCAGCTTCAAATTGATTAACTGCATATAATAAGCCGCTTCAATCTTTTCCCGATTATTTAAAACCGTTGATAGAGTGCTGAGGGCGATTCCAAATATAACCACATTTTTTTTTTTTCATTATAAAAAATTTATCATCAATTTTATTTAAAAGTTTTCTGCTTCGTTCCTAACGTTAAAGATTATTGCTTCTGACGCATATTGACTAACTTCAACAAGCAACTGCGACTGAGTTTAGTTTCCAAACTTACTGTTGGATACAGGATAGCCACGTGACGTCACAAAACCAGTTTACGGAGGGATGCCATCTAAATTCGCGAAATTTTATCACTCGAGGATTTTCCCTGTTTCATAACCAACTAGGGAAATATTTTCGTAACACCTTTAAATTTCGTCACATTTAATAAAGACTTCATTTAAAATAATATAGTTTAAAAACAACATGTTTGTCATTTTAAACGGGATATCATTTTATGTGATTTTGAGTTAAGCGAATAAATTAGTGATAAGTTTAAGCTTCATTGTACTGAAAACTGCATATATTTCGGGTTAAACGAAATTTCGTTTTACATGATTTCGGGTTAACAGGGTGTGACTGTACATTGAAATGCACTCACCTCCTTAATAAGTTATTGAGAAGAAATATTTTGATTTAAATTTTAATATTCAACCACTAATCCTCTATCTTAAAGATAAATTATGTAAGAAAATGATTTCCAAGTTAATGATTTGAACTATTTTCGCAAATTTTTCATAATATGTTTGAATTTAATTTTATTTAAGGAATACATATATATTTTTATAATTCATTTTCCATGAACTAACATTTAGTAACAAAAATTTATCCACATAGTTTTAATGCTATATCGAAGTCTTCAATGCACTACACAAAATACTTACGTAAGGCAGCTTATATACACACCATAGAGAAATGTGAAAGGTATGAAAGATGTGAAAGGTAAACAATATATTTTATTTTTTTAGCTGTTTTAGTTTACTTGAGTTAAATAATTTCTAAGAAGTGTTATGCTAATACATCAAAGAGCCTAATTAAATGTTTATTGAAATATAGGTTTTCAGATGTACATAATTTCCAATTGTGAGTTTTATTGCTTTGTACAGCAATTTTTATAAAGTTACCAAAGTTGTCAGTATTTATTTATTTATTTGTTTATTTGTTTATTCATTTATTTATTTATTTATTTATTTACTTATTTATTTGTTTGTTTGTTTATTTGTTTATTTATTTATTTATTTGTTTGTTTGTTTATTTGTTTATTTATTTATTTATTTATTTATTTATTTATTTATTTATTTATTTATTTATTTATTTATTTATTTATTTATTTATTTATTTATTTATTTATTTATTTATTTATTTATTTATTTATTTATTGTAAGTATACCAACTTTTACATACACTATTTTTTGTCTTCAATTTTTTGCTCCAAATTAGTTTGAAAACCCATTAATTGTAAACGCCACATTACACACGAGCTATAAATAAAATTATAAATTCTTAATTTTTGTTGCAAAACTTATTGAAATTGTTATCATTTGTAGCCACCCTCTACAATATCCCTATATCTCTAAAATGCAATTGTACCGAACAGCAAAGGCCGGAGACCAGTTTAATTCCTTCATTTCTTCAGTCGACTCAGTCATCCGCAAAAAGTAAAATAAATATTTTTTAACAGTGGTTAAGGGTAACTTTTTTCTAAGAATAAGAAAGCAGGCTTGCGAGTGAGTTATAGTGCGATTACCATTTTTTTTTTTTTTTTACTGATTTATGATACAGTTTTGACAATTCCACTGTCTGTTAAGAATAAATGTTGACATTGCATGAACGTGATTTTTATTCGTTTTAAAATAGGCTAGTAAAGTGTAGATAAAGAAGCATTTAATAATTTAAATAACTTGACGAATATTTAAGTACACGTAAGGTATTTTAGAATATTGGATTTGGAATAGGACTTCGAAGCAGAGTTGACTTTTCTTCTCGAATGAGAAAAAAATCAGGAACACTCTCACTGGTAACACCAATAAGAGACTAAGCGTCACATTCATTATCATTGTCAGCATATCTTTGAAATCAAAGATTCAAACGACCACATGCCGATTTTTTAGAACTGAAAGTCTATCACATGTTAAGAGAGTCTTCTACATCTGAGTCACGAGTGCTTCTTTTAAAAACAAGATTGTACACAAACAATCATCCCATGCAAAACCTAGCAATTAAATAAGGAATATTTAAGAATGAATCTTCATTCCATTGCAAAGACTACGTTAATTTTAAATTCGTTGTATTAATTTCAATTTTGTGTGGTTGTCGTGAGGATCGGAATCTGCGAAGGTCAAATTAACCCCTTTGCCGTCATCCAATCTGGCTGAACCTTGGCAGATAGGTTCGGTTGGTTGGTTGGTTGTTTTCAGATTATCTGGCACCGTCAGCAACACGAGGGCTATAATGCGCCGAAACATTCGTCATTAGACAAGCCAACATACATTTACAAACACCCATGTCAAACACGGGACTCGAACCCCCAACCTCGTGGTCTAGAAGCTAGCACTCTAACCACTATACCGTTTGGTCGGCAGATAGGTTCGGTGTCGATGACATTGCATTCTATCAAATATTGAAGCAGTTACTGTCACAAAAAGGTCACTTTTACGGAAATGACTTTTACGGCATTGAACCGATCATTATTGAAACTCTTTCTTGTTGCCAAAATTTTTTTTTTCATATATAAATAATTAAATTACTTTAATCAGAATAAATAAATGATATTTGGATGAGAGAGCATAAATTCTGGTGCATTTTTAATAAATAAATTTTGAAACGTAGTTTGCCGTACATTTTGCTGATAGAAATGTTTTTGATATCGGCGTTGTATTAATGAATATAAAATTGACAAAGCATATAATTTTTTTTTTTAAACTCTGTTTTTTTAATTATATTGTTTATCAAGAACAGCTCCCACCACTTTAAATGCATTTTAGCACGAAAAACGCTGTTATTTTAATAAAATCAGGGGAAATTATCATGCTCAAACTTAAACAATAGAAGTCCAAATCCAGAAACACAACTCACTCCAGACTGCAGTGTTCTCCCCAATGAAACTTCATCACCCATCGAAAGCGATCCTGACCACTTTGCGAGTATAGGGAGGGGCTCCAGTTTCCGTCACCTAACTCCTCAGATGTCCATCAAGAACATTGCAAAGATGGGCGAGAGTTCCCGAGGAGAAACTTCTCCAATTCCCCGTACGCGGTGGGTAAATGCACCTGTGTAAATAATTGGGCTGACAGGGCCATTACTGGTGGAAGGTTGGAGGAGTTAAAAGGAGAGGTGCTGATAGCTCTGCAAATACTTTTTTTAATACTCTACTTCTACAGCACTGTCATTCGCCCCAGTTTCTTCTTCGGTGTTTTTCACTGCTTTCCCCTCTCTTGTGTCCATTTACCATTCTCGATGTTTTTAAAGCGGTACCTGTTTCCTGGAGAGGGCCTGAAGTTTAAATTTTAGGGGAAAGTTTGTGTGTTTGGAGATTGAGTGTTTATTTTTTTCTTTTTCCTTTTTTTGAATCGGTGAGGAGGGTTGGTTTTGAAAGGCTTAGTGAGTGAGCAGAGTTTACATCGGGCTTGTGAAGTGCTTGTTTTGTGTTTTTTCGGGCACCTAAATATATTTGAAAAAAGTATATCATTTGTAAAGGAGCTTCTGTTATATTTTTAGAAAAAATAGTACATTTCAATAAAAAATTAACATATTTATGATCAATTTTATTGTAACTGTGATTCTTCTATTTTTTTAGTAAAAATAACACAAAGATTATTTAAATCTTGAAATATTTATGTTATATTAGTATTTATATTTAATTTTATTGAATAAAATTACAAGGCTCATTTTTAAAATTTACCAACTTCAGTTATTGGTGCACCCATAAATGTCCACACATTTTATATCATTGTTTAAACACTCTCAGATTTATCATTTTGCCTTTGTATTAAACAGAATTTTACTAAGCATTACCTTAAGCACATTACTTAATTTGGTCAATTAAAAATAATGATGTTATTACGATTGGTAAAAACTTTGGTTGTTGATCCTGATTATATTCATAGAGATATTCCATTTAACAACAATGGAAATGAATATAATTTATTGATTTAAAAAGATAAAAAAATACCAATAATAGTTGAATAAAGTAAAATTAGATCTTAATATTGAAGTCACGGATCTTTTACTACAACTTCTGGATAGCTTTTAAGTAGTTTTTCCTCTGCAAGTAGATGACACCAATCGAGTTATGTCTCTCATTTATATCATGTAATAGATTTTCCATGGTTACAAATAGATTCTAACTAGTTTGAGGAGAAGTTTCTAATATACTTCTCTATAGAGTTATTAGTCTTCTGATGTGTTAAGTCTTCTTAGGCTTTAAGTCAATAATGTGCTATCCAGAAGTTATAGTTAGAGATCATGGTTGTAGTTATACAAACTTTATCCCCAACCAAGAAAGTCCACTGGATGGGTCTCTTGAAACAAGGAAAGGGGGTTCATCTTTTCTCCTGTTGGCTAGCGTTTAGCGAATAAATCTCAATATCGTTCGAACATAACTCAGTGGAATTTTCTGACGAAAGAATTTTGCATAAGTTGTTGTTACGGTGAAGTGTCGATTCTCCACAATATCTGACAGGAAAAAATTAAATACTATATGATTGACTAACGTTAATTCAAAAATGGAAGTTTTAAAAATTTACTTTATGATTGGTTTGTGAAGGTTTCATTGTAATTCAATAAAATAAAATTGAAAAAAAAAAAAAAAAAATGCAGATAAAGTTTTGAAAACTGTGTAGTCTAAGCTAATGATTTTATGACGTGCATCATATCTGGGAGATGGTGAACTATGAAGAAGAATGCTGATATTGTATTAGAGGCTGATTTTGATGAGCAGGAACCAGGAAGATGGTTAAGTTTTTAAGAGAAGGAGTGTAGAAGTGATGAGGGAAAGGAGGAGCAGTCAGTTTTGAATTGGAAAAGGAAACTAAACAGTGGAGAGGCTATTATGTTGTTTGTGAGGTTACATAAGTGGAGTTTGGAATAAGAAGGACAATTACCAAAAAGTAATTTTTATATTTAATAAATATGTTATGAACAGTACTTTAAATACAATTTAAGACTGAGCAACCTTGGGTTATACAATTTGTAGTTTAGTATATTTTTCAATTACTGAACTCTGCTAGTGATCCTTATTTTTTTCCATTCATATAAGTAATGGTAATTGGAAACAAGTTTCAATTTTTTTAAATGATCTGGCAAGCAATTTGTATTTCAAATAGATACTGGATGCACAATGATAAAATTAAATGTGCGATTCCTATTTAAGTATTACATTAACTTTTCTTTTTAATAAACATAGTTATGAATATACGTTTAACTTAATATGAAGCTTTAATATTTTCATTGAAAACCATACTTTTTAAAAAATTATAGGGAGCATATAGCAATGCTCAAAATAAGAATAAGAACGGGTTTGGTTTTTGATATATTTTTGGTTCTCTTACTTTAAAATAGTTATTTAAAAAAAAAAAAATAATGACGCTTTTAATGACTTCACCTTGTCTTAATCTTCATTTTACGTATATTCAACATTAAAATTCATAAAATTTACAAATATCTAAATAATTTGCAGAAATTTTTAATTGATATAAATTCACATTTTTTCGAATGTAATTGCTATTTAATATTTAAGAGTATATTCAATAGTAACTCATTCAAAATCATGTGAATTAATTGTAATTAAATATTTTAGGGAACAAATATTTTACTTTAATTGCATTTTTGCACCTCAAATTTATTGAAAACCCATAATGCCAATCATATTATACTTCCCGCATTATAAAGTACTTATTTGGAGAAAAGAAGTTACACTTTTCAGCCTTATAGCAGAATTCACTTAGAGGCTTTCAGATAAATCTATTTTTAGAATTTAAGATAATAAGTTTGTATTTAAGATATATTCATTAGAACTGTGCTGGTTAAACTACGACACTCTTTTTATAGCAACAAAACTCGTAATTAGTAAGAACTTACTAACCTTATAAGTTTAATGAGACACGAATTCCTTAATTAGGAGTCTGTTAAATAAAAAAAAAAAAAAAAAGAACATACATCGTTCTAAAGTTTCGAGGAGAGGGTAGAGTAAAAAAAATATTTTAATCATTCGTTCGGAATTAGAACAATTTAAAGTACATTAGTCTTTGATGCCTAAAGTTTTTCTATTATTTAAGTTAGAGGAAGTTTCTATAGGACAGAGAACGTGATTTGATGTAAATTGAATTTATAGTGGAGAAGTAGGATCATGTTACTTTATCCCTATTTTTATAATGTAGGAATTTTTTTCAACTGTGGTAAAATGTTACGTGTTTGTAATTGGTGCAACTACAATAATTTATCAATTTTATAATTCATAGCATTCAAAATAATTTACCTAATTATATTTAAATAATCCATCTTTAAACATTTGAATAAAAATATTTATTGCATTTCAGTAAAACATAATATTCTAAAAATATGTGTAATTTTTATTTACAATTCTTACTGAACAAATATCCTATTTTCCCTCAAAACACTATTTACTAACAGGGTTATTTATATAATATTAATACGCTTTTATTAGCTTCAGACGTATGTATGTTAGTATGTAACGGAATCTTTGAACATGATTTTGACCCCCTTCAAAACATCGGATTAACTCGAAAGTTGAAATACTTATTAAGGACCGATGACAATTCAATAATTCAATAAGTTTGTCGCTTTATCAGAAGGATTAACTCGTGTTGCCCTTGCGCCGTTAAATTCCTACCAACCAACCTTCCCCGAAATCGAAACCTGGTGTGCCGTTTGAAAGATTTCTCGTTTGAACGACAGTTATACAAAGCGTGTTTTTTTTAGTCGCATTATCCTTACCAGGATCTTCAGGATTAGTGATTTTTCATATTCAGAGACATGGTCGTGTTTTGTGCCAAGTAATACGGTGTGTACTAAGGCATACACATGACTTAAATTTGAGACAAGCATGTGACTATTGGCAGAAACAACTGGAGAGTTTTGTACACTAACTGAAAAAAAATTAGAGTTTACAAAAAAAATAATTAATAGTTTAAAAACTAAAAAACACGCTTTAATAGAAAACCAAACTAAAAAGTAGAAAATAATTAATAGTTTAAAAAACTAAAAAATACGTTTTTATAGAAAAGTGAACTAAAAAGTAGAAAATAATTTTAAATAAGTTTGAAGTAAGAATAGAGTGATTAACAAGAAATATTTATTTTATCGTAAAAAAGCGTGGGGTGCTTTTTAAGATATTTTCATAATGGCTCTACTCTTACCAATATCTGTCATTAAATATTTTCAACAATTGACATCAAGCACCCCTCGCTTTTTTACGATAAAATAAATATTTCTTGTTAATTACTCTATTCTTATTTCAAACTTATTTAAAATTATTTTCTACTTTTTAGTTCACTTTTCTATTAAAGCGTATTTTTTAGTTTTTTAAACTATTAATTATTTTTAGAATTAACTAAGAACTTTAAAATAGTTCTAAATGAATGATTAGTAAAATGTTTTGTAAATATTTATCGGTAGACAAAATAGAATCAAAATGTTTTTAATCTATAGTAAAATTACAGAAAGGCAAGAAACAATTGTCAATAATTAAAAAATAACAAAATGGCATACTCTTTTATACTCGATGTAAGTATATTTAGAATTCTTTCCAATGGCAGCAGATATCTCGAATACTTATAATCTAGCAAAATTTTAATAGTTATTCATGTTCTAGCGGAATTATTCTAAAAAGTAGGAGAATAATATTCCACAACCAATGTTTTATAACCACGAAATGTAGGAAATAATACCTGATAACAGTGATATCAAAACTAAAAATTTCTACATTAACGTTTATGGACAAAACTAAAAATAGAACTACTTTCTTCATTTTCGGTTCAGTTATTTCTTTAAATTTCAATATTTACTATGTAAACGAGTGGTCGTAGTTTGAATTAAAAATTGATATATTCAAGATTATCTATGCATACATTTTTCTACAGAATTTGCAACTTTAAAACTTTCAAAAACTCCATTTCTATTTTAATTTCATTCTATATTGCAGGTCAATATATTCTCAAATTTATAACTCAAATTGTTAAATTTTTAGAATTTTGGTAAAGCATTCGTTAAATTCATTTGACCAGAATCTAAAATCACAAACAGAATCCGATAAACACTCTGAAATTAAATTTCTACCGTGTGAATTTTAAGCACTTACAATTTTAAATATTTACACACCTAGAGTTTTTAAAAAAATGAACTTAAGTATGTAAATTTTCCGTTTCTGAAAATAACTTTTAAGATTCACTCTTAAATAGAAATTAGCTGTATATTTTTAAATATTCTGAGAAAATATACATACAAAATGTGTGGAAGATTTACGAATAATAGTTATAAAAAAAAGTTAACAATAATCATAATAATAGTAATAATAATAATGGTGATAAGATGAAAATGATGATAATAATAATAATAATAATAATAATAATAATAATAATAATAATAATAATAATAATAATAATAATAATAATAATAATAATAATAATAATAATAATAATAGTAATAATAATAATAATAATAATAATAGTAATAATAATAATGGTGATAAGATGAAAATGATGATATTAATAATAATAATAATAATAATAATAATAATAATAATAATAATAATAATAATAATAATAATAATAATAATAATAATAATGGGGATGATTAAGATTGCATCACCCGTATAGATATTATTTAAATAAAAGTAAATGATTTCCTTTTAAAATATTGTCTATAAGCAATGAGAAGATCCTCTTTCTCTGAGCATCGCCAGTTTATTTTATTCTCGTCCCCTGCCTCCTCTGGCTTATCCGGTGAAGTCAAAAATCGAATTCCAAGTTTTCATCTCAGAGGCGAGTGAATCCCGAGATCAAATTGTCGCCGGTGGCCTTTTTGCACTCGGCTCGTCTAAATAATAACAACAATAATAAAACCCCTAAAACGTACCACCTAAAAACTAAGGAAAGGTTTAAGCGCCGCATGAATTACACCATTGACTCCAGGAACACATTTCCCCCAATTCTTTCTCAGAATTGCAGCTCTGGGCGCTTTATTTGTGAACGCATTTTCAAAAAAGTTCTTTTGTCTTTTGCCGCCATTTTCAGATCTCCCGGTAATTTTTGCTGAGAGTAGCGGGGCGAGTTTGGATATGCTCGAGTTCTTTTCAAAAGCCCCGCGTTTAAAGTTCTAATTACGAATTGTTCTCTGGTATCTGGCCTTTGTCTTGGAGGATATATCATGAGAGATTTGTGGCCTAAGGGTTTAAAAAGTAATACGATATATATGCGGTGGGATTTTGTTTGGGTGCAAACTTCAAATTGTAATTTTGTTTGTTGCTCCTAAAAAGAAAATGGGCACTGTTATTATAAAAAAAAAGTTACGTAACAGAGCTTAATGTATTGTTTAAGAGGATTGTATTTTGTTACATCTTAATTATAAATACGTTTTCTTTTATCAGCTAATATTGAAAACTTTTCAAAAACTAAGAACATTAAAAAAAATTATTTTGTAGTTTTGGTGCATTAAATATGTACATTCTTTCTTTGAAAAAAAAAAGTGACTGTTGTACAAGCGTTTTTAGAGATAGTGTAATCTAAAATATAGCAATTTTCACCTCGAGTAGTGTTAGAACCTCGAGTAGTGTTAGAACCTCGAATAGTGTTAGAACCTCGAATAGAATGGTACCTCGAAATAGTATTAGAATAATTTAGATATGCTGTAACAAAGAAAAACCATGACTTTTTTTATAAGTTCAACAGACTATATTTTATAAATAAAGTAAATTTATATTTGGAAAAGTGTGTTCTGTTAAATGCTTATACAGTAGGCCGGGCCGAAAAAGTCGAAATGACTTGGATCTTTTAGCGGTAGTGCGGAAAAGTTGTGGACTCTCATTATTAAAAAGTGTGTAAAATCGTAAAACTCTGAATTGATATCTTCTGTCTCCCCAATGGGACGAAAGTTGAGAAAATTGTACTAGAAATGCTTAAAATTCAAAAATTAATAAATAATCCGATATTTTAGATGATCATTTTGAAGTAATGCTTATAAGTTTTTTCAACAAGAACTGAATTTTTTTTTTATAAATTATACGTTAATATCTTTTGCTACCTCGAGGGCACTGAATTTTGGAAATTAAAGGCAAATTTTTATATAAACACACATTGCACTTTCCTCATTGTAATGCGAAAATAAACTTTATTCCATCTTTCAGACATACAAATTCCAAAAGCATTATTGATTGTAATCTCTTTTGAACTATTTTTTTGGCTTTTTTTTACTAAAAACTCTAGCATGTGTTTTCTGGATTCTAGGGTTGCTCCATCCCTATTCTGCGATCTAACCTTAGAGGAGACTCCTTTTCCGGAGGCTTCCGTGTTTAGCTTTACAATTTGCTCGACTGCTTGTGGACGTGTGATAAGGATATTAAATAAAATCTTAGAAGTCCATTGGTAGACAGTTCTGTATCATCTTCAAAAGTTCATAAAAACTTATATCTTTGAGAAATAGAGGTAGTGTTACATATTAAGTTTGTATGTTCATGAGATCTGTGTAGTTTGTAGCTCCAAGGTTAACAGCAGAAATAGAGAATCTGCTAACACAATTTTCATCTGGGCCATTTTCCCTTTCTTTTGCTTTGATAATTAGTATAGGTTGTAAGGGTCCTAATATGGCTCCTCTCAACAGTTAAAATAACTTATGTCCATTTGGACGGCTAGGATTTGATTAAATATACTTAACGTACAGCAGTCTAACAAATTGTAAAACTAAACATTGAAGTCTCCGGAAAAGTAGTTGGACAGCAGACTAGGAATGTAGAAACCCTAAAATACAAAAATCACATGCTAGAATTTTTAGTAAAACAAACTCAGAAAAACAGCTAAAAAAAAGATTATAACCAATAATGCTTTTGTAATTAGTAAGTCTGAAAGTTGGAATAAAGTTTATTTTCGTAATAACAATGAGGAAAGTGTAATGTGTTTTTATTTAAAAAATTGCCTTCAACTTTCAAAATTCGCTGCCTTTGAGGCGGCAGAAGATATTAACGTATAATTCTAAAAATCTTTCCAGGTGCTGCTGTTGAAAAACAATAACTTTTAAGTCTTACCACAAAATGATCTACGAAATATGGTATTATTTATTAATTTTTGAATTTTAAGAATTTCTAGTCCAATTTTCACAACTTTCAACCCATTAATGTGACAGAAGATATCAATTCAGAGTTTTAAGATTTTACACACTTTTTAATAATGAGAGACTGCAACTTTTCTGCACTATCTCTAAATTATCCAAGATATTTCGACTTTTTCGGCTCAGCCTATTATACCGGATTACTCGTCGTTTAAAATACTTGGCACAAATAAGAATTTTAATTTTCATTTAAAAATACTTTGAGTATTTTTTTAAGATGAACATTTATATATTATATTACTATTCTTAATTTCCATTTTTTTCCCCACATTGGTCAAAAACTTACAAATAAACTACTTTAGAAGAGTACAAATGTGAAGATGGCATTATCGATACAAATTCTTTAATTTAAAATACCATGTATTTTAGCATGTTAATTTGAGTTTTAAAATAGTCTTCTTTTTTATAAGTGATGTCCTTATATTAGTTTAACTATAGAATCAATGCAAATGTATATTTTTTTAGAAATGTGTCTGAAAGGGAACTAAGCATTTAGTCAGAGAATTAGTCAAGTGAAATTAAGTATGGTCACTGCCGTTGTCACTAATAATTTCTTATATACAGTAAATAATTAAAAAATACACATATAGTGTTGTGTTTTCAAGTTAAATAGATCTAGTAAGAAAAATAGTCGAATCTTATTTATGGTACTTAAAATTGTACAAAAACTATATTATTTGACTTAACAGAAAACAGTTGGGTTGGTTAACAAATTCAATTGATCTAGTTTGTCTTTCTAACCAAAAGACTTGCTCAGTTATGATATTATTCACTTAATAACTAATTTCTTTCAAATTTCGACTTAATCAATCTTGTAAGTACTTTCCATAAACATATTTTGTTCACACACAAAAGAAGTTAAAACTCATTCATTTTCCTTGTTATAATTATTATTAGAATAATAGTAATTATAATTATTATTAGTATATTAATAATTATTAGTATAATAATTATTAGTTATAATTATTATTAGTATAATTATTATTAATATAATAATAATTATTATTATCAATATAAATATTCTAATGAAAATTATTGTCATTATTATTATTATTATTATTATTATTATCATCACAACTATTATAATTATCATTAGAATAATTACTAATATTATTGTTATAGTTAACGTTTTGTTTTTATTATTATTAGTTTAAATGAAATGTAACAATTAAGTGGATAAAATAAAAATATTAGACAATTCTTTAAAGAAAAGAAAAAATATCTAATAATATGATTTTACAAAATCAGTGTCATCTTAAGTTCTCGAATAATGGAATCGCTTACTAACTGTCCTTAATCATAGCTTTGTCTTAATGCAAAGAATACAGTTAAAATAATGATTCAGCCAATGCCCCCTCTTCACGTTTGAAGTTATCTTCACTTTTGAAGTTATCTTCACTGACCTCAAATGGAAAGTCAAAGACAACAGACAAGTTCATAAGTTATTGTTAGTGCGTTAAAGCAAGTCAAGTTTTGTTAGATACTCATCAAAGTCTGATTTCTTATCTGCAGTATAGAGTAAATCACAAAGTTAATTTTTTTTTTTTTTTTTTAAACCTTTGTCATAAATTTTTACACAGCACATTGAAATAGTATTAAGTGATGCAGTTTCTGTTATGTAATTTTTTTTGTGAAATATATTATCAACAATGATATCGCATTATAAATTATGCTGTGCTTGTCGAAAGCAAATTGATTATTCATGAGGTGACTATCTTTGTAAGTATGAATGACTTTTTTCACTTTGTGAAAAAAATCCAATTACTCAAAGAGTTGGCCTTAAATGAAAAATTTGATTTCTTCTAACATAAATATTTATCTTGTACTTTGTTCTCATAACGTGAAGCTCTTTATAAACTCTTGCTAGGCAAGGATGCATTTGGAATTTCATGCATCTTAGATGAAGAGATGATAATGTAAAACAGATAATACACTCTAGTACATTTTAGTATACATCCCGTGTAAACTTAGAAAATATTATATTCTTTGTAGATCATAATTTCATGTCTATTTCGATACATTAACAGTTTTCGAGAAATGTTTTTGAATTTCTCTTAATTCCTTTATCATTTTTAATGTGTAGAAACTCGGAAGATCCATTGCTTACAAAGCTGAAAGATGTATGAGGTGCTGGTACAACACAAACTTCTTTAATGAATTCTGCTTATTTATTTAAAAATCATATTACATTTTTTAAAACAATAAAAATTGGGAAATAATGCATGGATTTTTTTTCAGATATTTTTGTTCTCATTGAGATCCTTTAATCAGGGAATTTCTATTGAAAGATTTACTACAAAAATCATCATATATTCAATAACTTTTTGAGGCTATACCTTTATATATATATATATATATTATTCCTTTTCAAGAATTTTCATTTTAAACTTTAATTTTATATATATAAAAATTAGGATAGTTTAAGATAGGAATTGTATACTGATTTATCCTTTCCTATATATATACCCTCTTAGGAGAAGAAAGGATAAATCAATATACAATTCCTATCTTAAAATATCCTAATTTTTATGTATATAAAATTAAGGTTTAAAATGAAAATTCTTGAAAAGGAACATTTAATGTAACTCAAACTCAAATTTAATGAGTTATTATTTACCATTGGGCCATTTATATTTTAACGTGTATTAACCTAATTCATGTTTATTGTTTGTTTTTCATAATTTTCTAACATAATATCAATATCTTTATAAAATCTAGCTTTGTTAGAATTACAATTATGTGTGTTAGAATTACAATTATGTGTGTTAGAATTACAATTATGTGAATAGAAATACTAAATCATTTTTACAGCGAGTTTAACATTGTTTTACAATTCTTTTCTAGATATTTCCTTTTAAATTTTAAAATAAAATAAGTAATTGCATGCCTCACTATCTATATGTATAATTCTCTTTCGTGCCGCCCAAATTCGGCTGTATTTCTGTGAGCAGAATGGCAACGACTTCAAACAACCCATCACAAATTTTCTAAATGGGCTTTATGAACGAGTTTCCAAATTTAGCAATCCAGCCAATCACAATATATCTTTTGACATGTTGACTTCTAGTAGTAGTCAACAACTTGAATTCGCTGTATTGTTTTCTTATTACTGATACAAATTATTGGCTATTTAAACCGTATTGATTTAATATTTACGTTGATGCCGGAATAAATAGATGCAAGATGTGTAGATTTCTTTTTGATTAAAATTCTATGAAAACCAGGTTTTTCAGAAAAATTGTCGTTTAAAATTCCAAGTCGGGTACGGAATCTGAGCCAAGAATTACGCCAACAAATGGCCTATGGCTGCCATAATCTGGCTCGGTTTTATGTAAATAATTCTTGGTGCAGTATCCGTGCCGTACTTTAAAGTTTTATCCACATTTATATGTGAACATTTTCCGAATATATATACCGATAAAAAATAAGCTAGGAATTTCTATTAAGAATATTAAGGTTTTTATGCGGAAAATTCACAGTAGATTGAATAAGAATTTAAGCATTCCGGATAAACCACAATTTTTAAAAAAATAACTTTTTATAATAATATATTCCTTCAGGTTATGATTTACCATACGGTGTCTCCAAAATGAAAATAAAGTTGAATAGGCTGTGTTGCTAAATCAAAAAGGGCGTTAAAACGGCATGTTGTCAAATACAAACGGTCAGTAGGGTTCCTGGAAAACCAAATCGTGCGGCTGCCACATCCGGCACCAAATCACAAACTTTAAAAAAGTCCCCAAGAGGCACAGAATAATAAATTTGAGCCTATATTTATTTCTAATCAGTGCAAATTCAGCCATTACGCAATTACATTACTTAAAAATTATCAAAATAAAGAATATCTTCTCCCCCCTCCAACTTCGAAATCTCAAATGAAATTAAAATTATGCTCACCAAGTTTAGTTTTCAAAAAATTACGATCGATTGAGCTTTCCGGTTGATTGAATGCCGGGTAATTGGCCTGTTACTGTATTATTTTTTAAGTATCGCAAAAAAGGATAATAGAGGCAGTATAGGACATCATTGGCGACTTTTTCCTTGGTGACCACAAGAACGCACCAAGAAAAAGTCTTCAATGGTGTTTTGATTGTTTATCGTACCCGTTCAAACACTCAATTGTTGGGTCAAAACACATTATAACCGCCAAAACTGCAAGGGTTGCCAAATTGAAACCCACGGAACGTCGTGTAGGAAGGAGGGGTAGCCAGAAGTGTAAAAAGTGCCAATCCGATCAGTTCAGAATGGGAAAATAGCCAATGGGGTCCTATACTGCCTCTATTCCCAAAATAGAGTATGAAAACATATAATTACTTGGATTGTTAAGTTAAGAAATTTCGATGTGCTTTAATTATTTTGGCACTTAATGCTAAACCAATCCGTATATTTGAATTGTTAATTGAAAAACCTGATATTTTTTAGATATGTGCATGAAAACGTGCCTCACATAAGCAGCAGAATAATGATGTCGCAAGTACTGTAGCTCATCATAAATAATCCAATTTTTTTAGTTTCATGGTACAATATCACTGTGCAAGATTTTTCTAGATTATGCAACTGAAATAGCATTTTTCTAAGGCATATTTTAAATGCCTCACTTTAAAGCAAGCCTGGTTTGCTTCGTGAACCAAAAGGAATTGCGTAGCAATCCCGGGGGTTGGTAAGCGTTAGCGAGTACCCCCCCCCCCTCCCCACCCCCCTAGTTTCCTTCTTAGCGGAGCCCCCTAGTTTCATAGAATATACTTGATTTGAAATTCCTACAAACTTCAAAAATAAAAATGGAAATATACAGAAAATGTTTTTATTGTTATGAAAAAGCAATGGATCATTATGCCATGAGAATTTTCTTCACATTTTCGATATATTAATTCAAGAACGTGTGTCAGAACATTATGTTTAGAACATTATGTCAAGAACATTATGTTTACTTTTTATTATCTAAGCTTCATCTAACATTTTCTGTTGTTTCTTTTAGTTTATCACTCAGAAGGTCAAAACAATTAAAGTCATCAAATATACTTGCTATACAAGTAAAATTACACTACTTTTTATGCTACGTTCCACTTCATATGAACGCTTTTTTTATTCAGTATTGTTAAATTATTCCATAAAATGTTGTCCTCAAAACTAATCATATGGCGAAATTGTTATTTTTATATGTTTATAAATATTGAATTATAATAAATAATTTGCGTTGAAGAAGGGAAATTTATCACTGTGCACCGAAACTAAATTTAACGGATCCTCCATTCCTTACTACTCATAGTAAACATTAAAGGCATTTTATATTATTAATGAAATGTGCAAAATATTTAATTGTGAAATAAAGTATGAAATAAATTAATATAAAGTATACGGTTGAAAAGTGCTGTTTCCAAAATACTATTCTTTTGCGAGCTTTTCTTTCACATGCAATTATTATTATTATTATTATTATTATTATTATTATTATTATTATTATTATTATTATTATTATTATTATTATTATTATTATTATTATTATTATTATTATTATTATTATTATTATTATTATTATTATTATTATTATTATTATTATTATTATTATTATTATTATTATTATTATTATTATTATTATTATTATTATTATTATTATTATTATTATTATTATTATTATTATTATTATATCTTGTCTTTCATATCTTATGAAAACGGCATATTAATTTTTTCTATTGAATGCATTAATAAGTAAGCAACAACAGAACAAACGATTTCGATTCCACGAAAATCATTTTTAATTGTTGTTCTCAGATAAATAACGAATTCAATACTCTACACTGTCATCAATTAATATTAATTTATTCAAGTTTATTATACTGCATAAACAGGATTGTCTAACATTAATTTTTACTGACATTTCTCTTAATTCATTTATTCTTCTCATCAATTCCTTTCTAGTCACAATCAAACCTAATAAATGAATTTCAACCCTATCTATTAACTAGTACTTGTCCGCAAATGAACATGCATTTTGGCAGAGATTCAAAGCATGGAAGGGGTGAGAAGTCTGTCTTCCCCCTTACAGGTCAATGCTGAATAAGGCGTTGCCTTGACAACTAATGATGTATGACGTCACGCTCTTAGATCTTAAAAGCGCTAATGAGGGTTAGCGGACATTCCTGGCAAATTGTGCAGTAACATACTGCAATACAGGTAAAAAGGCAAGAGCATCAAAAGGCTGTGGGTTTTTTCATCCAGAAATGAACTTCATTTTTGAATTTAATTGGCCACTTCGAGTTGCTTTATGTGTAGATAGAGATCGAAAAATGGATATTTCAGCATGTAGGATGATGGAAAGGAAAGTATTAAAAGTCTAAAAAAACTTTAACAAGGAGGATGTACCATTCAGCTATGAAGGATTTTTCTTCATGGGATGGAAAATTACGGGGGTGCACAAAGTGAATATAATATATACCCTTGACTTCTAAAAACTAAATATAGTGTTTGAGTTTGACATACATCCATTGCAATCAATATCCATCCCTATGTGAAATTTATTTTGTAAAAAATATCCTTCAAGTAAATTGTTTGACTTCATTTAAAAAAAAAAATGCAAATAAATATTTAAATTCATATTAAATTAAAACTTTTTAATTGCACGATAAAAGATTATCTTATTACTTTTCTGACTCAACAATTTATGGAGACCAATTCCAGGATCAAAGTACTTGACAGAATGGCTCAAAGGTAGGGCAGGAAAACACAGAAGAAAATCTTGAAAAAGTTGAAAAAACAACCTTTTCCAAACGTATCATTCTCTTGTTAAACTTTAATGAATGTTTGTACACTTTTTATTGCTTGCTCTAAACTTCGGCAAATTATTAAAAATGTAAGAAATCAAGCATTAACTGATTTGAATTGTCAAGTTCTTAAGACCTGAAAACCACATACTCTCAAATTAAGTATGTATACAATTATACACCAGTTATATTTTGAAATATACAGATACAACTTCTAAGCTACATTCTGAAATAAGTCAGCATTTTAGTTTGTCATTAACCAAAATTCCAATGTACAGATATACACCATCGGTGGTTCTGGTATATAGGTCTGGTATGATCAATATGCTGGTACGCAACGTATGGTCTGGTTTCTAGTTACTTGGTGGGGATGAACGCCTACACTTTTACAGATACAACTTCCAAGCTAGATTCTGAAATATACCAGCATTTTAGTTTGAGAATTATGTGGTCAAATTTATTTCCCAAAGCAATGTAGGGTCTTTCCTGTGGCTTGGAACGAGAACAGAAGCATTCACTGAAAATTAATGAAATGACAAATAGCAATAATAAAAGTTTATTAAGAAAATTTTGAGGAAAGTAACTGGAAAATTTTTCTGACATTAAAATAAATGTAAGCTAACTTTCTAATCTTTAAAAATTTAATAATAAAACCACTAGTTATTTTACACGGACATTTTGTAAATAATTTTTTATTACTCTTATTACACATGGTAAAAATAATACTGCAAAGCAATACTTCGGAAGATAATGTGGCCTAAAAACGAGCAGAAACAAGGGTAAAATAAATTCATGCTATGATAATTTATAATTATATGAGTATTTTGGTTTTGAATCTACCAAAATATAACTTTAAAGATGCAAATTCTGCTGAAAATTTCTTCCGCTATTTTCTCAAAACTAAACGGACAGCGAATGTTCATGTTTCTGAAATTAATACGTATGTATATCATAAAACATTTAAAGAAAAATGGAATCAGTAAGCGAGACAATCTATAAAAGATAATGTGACTACAAGTTCCTCGATAGATTTTATCATGTTTTTGCACAATAGGTTTTACATGTTAATCCTTATATTAAATACATTTCTCGAAAGTTCCAACACGTTTCTATGTAATACTATTTTATATACTACTATGTATAATGTTTTACCACTTTGTGTTCAGTGATTTTAAAACTTCATTCATATTTCTGTGAATTTCTTACATTTGAATTTGAGGGAAATTAAAATTTATTTTAAAATGCACATTTAAAAAAAAAGTAACGTGTTATTTCCCAACACAGTGACATGATTTAGTTATTTGTTTGTAAAATAGGTACTGATATAATATTTTCATGAAAATTCTACATTCCTGAAAGAGTTCAAACTAATATTACTCAAGTGAAAACTAACGAAGTTCGATTTGACCTTTCTTTACACAGGATAATTTCTATTTTACAATTTTGCTGAAAACAGTTTACTGTAAAAAATTAAATTTATTGATCAGGTCAAGTGCTGTTAACAAAAAACGAAATTGAATGTTAATCTCCTATTTCTTAACATCCAAATTTACGTAAATGATGGTCTTAGTTTTACTAGTTTTATAGTTTTTATAAAAATAGTTTTAAAAAAAATCTCACAGTAAGATATACTTAAATGTTTTTAATCATTTTACATTAGTATATTAACTTAATTATAATCAGAAAAGCCTTGAACAAGTTTTTTTTTTTTTTTTTTTTTAAATCAAAACATTGAATAAATTTCAAAAACTTAAATTAGAATGATTTTTGATGCCTGCATTGACTATCTGTAATAATAAGAAAACATAACAATTTAACAAAAAAAACATATATATTATGAATACATATTTAAAGAAACAAAAAGAAAAGGATTATCAAGCTGCAGTACAACAAACTTGGAATTCTTTATAGTGCAATAAATAAAAAAAAATTAGACATAATTATTATATTATCAAGTTTAATTTTTTTTTTTTTTTTTTTTTTTAAAGTTTAGTGTTTTTTATTTAAAAAAAAATGTATATCAATAGACGCATCATCTCAAAAATAAAGAAAAAAAAATCATTCAATGCCAACTAAACGTGTATGTATCTTTTTTACAAATCCTTCCAAGTAATACAAAACTTTCTATTGCACCTGAATAAACTTAAGATATTTTCCATATTTTACATAACTGTAAAACTTTATTATACGACTTTCTACTATTTAATTTCTATTTATCCGACCAAAAAGGTTCTCCGAATAATAAAACTACTTAGTTTATATGGACATTATTACATCTTTAGGCTGTATTTGATATTGATGCTGTTGAACTTTTTTCTGTTTGTTAGTTGCGTAAACAAGGAACAAAATATTTAAGAATTGCAAAGCTAAATTCTTTGTGCATACATGGTTTCGCTTTATGCATAATAAAAACGTATTACAAAATTGCGTCGTTGCATTTAAATCTTTATTCAACTCCCCAGATATATTTTTCTTTCGGAAATGGTTTCATTTGCAAGTGGTAAACTGGTGTGAATACAATATTAAAATTGTAGATTAGTTAGGCATTTCGAAATTTAAAGTGATTTAAATTATGTAAATCATATAAGGTTTTATGGACAAATTTATTAAAAAAAATTCAATAAAATGTGCAAATTGAAATATGCTTTAGCATTTAATATTTTAATTTAATTTATTTTATTAATAATTAAAATTTGTGGCTGACTTTGTGTGGAATAAAAACTTTCTTAAAAGAAATGAAAGAAATTGATTTAATAATTTTTGTTTGATGATTAATTCAATTAAAGTGCATATTTAATTCAATTGATTCTTAATTTTATTGGAAAGGTCACTAAAGTGAAATAAGATCTTACATTTTATTCATAACAGAGGTAAGTAAAGTAAACTTTTTAAAGCAATTAACCAAACAAGAAAACACTAATTTTTTTTTAACAAATTTTTTTTTCTAAAATATTAAAAAAAAAAATCTGAAAATTAAACTATCTAGGTACACGGCAGTGCACCCGTCAAGTTCACTGCCTAACCTCTTTTACCGGAAGCTTGGCACTACTTTAGTCATTTGACCTCTCATATCTGCGTATTACAGTATGCATGAGAGCTGAATTTTTTTTTTTTTACTGGTAGTTGTTAGCCACTTTAGTAAGACCCCTAAGATTCAAATCTCCAAATATATAATCAAATTTGAAAACGACAGAAAATCACATATTTTGAAATCCAGCCAAAACTCACTCACTGATCAAAAAACTACTAAGGTACTTCTACCACAGCTAGAACTAAGAAATTTGGTACACTTTAACAAGCATACAAAGGAAAAAATCTAAAAATCAAGATTTTCCCCTTCGAATTCTCTTAAGAAAGCAATGTTCGAAAAATTTGAATCTCAATTCTAATACATTTCTATTGAGGATAGATTTATGAGACTTAGAATATTAGTAGCTCTTACATATATAAATAAAAGAAAAACTCACCAGATGCCGAAAAGCCTCTAAATTTAAGAAATAATAAAAAGAGTGTACTTGGCATTATAAAATTGACCATTTGCGATATTTCATCGCTTACAAAATTACCGCCAATTGTTAATTTATTTCCTCCTTTGACAAGCTTTTTTTTACATATCTGAATAAAGTATGTATTTAAAATAATTTCAAATTATCATTATTCATAGTGAATGCCTAAGTACGTCATGGTTTACTGCGGTCCGGTAAATTTAACTTTCTTAGAAAAACCTCTTGTAATTCTCCGCTAATTGGGTGTTGTTGAGAACGTTTTTTTAAAACTTCATTATAACCAAAAAATAATTAAAAGAATAAAAAGGAGCCGGCTAATTATATAGTTCTCGTAGTTGGCAGCCAACAAAAAGTTTGTCAACGGTCGGCTGTATAATAAGTAAGTACTAAAAAAAAAAAAAAAAAAAAAATACATTGATGCTTAACCATTTCAATTCCATGAAGTTTTCTTGTAAGTTTAAAAATTATGAACACAAAACATTTTAAAACTAGTTGTTGTGCAAATAAATAATAAATTAGTAACTTAAAAAAAGAAGTCAAATCCGAAGAAAAACATCTCTGTAAAAAATCCCAAGTTCTTCATGTAAGGATTATAGCCGTGAATAGTATTGATATCTTAAGTATAGTCAATTTTAAAGTTGTTTTAAACTATGGGCAATGAAAATTAGTAAATTTTTTTTCTCAAAGTCAAAATTCCCCGGCACAGGCCTAAATATATAGCTAGAAAAATGCTTGTATGACTTGGCCTTACGCGTCAGTGGACCAAAATACATAATGTCCAAGTGTTACAAATATTTTTGCAGCTAAGTTATTTAGGCCTATGCAGGGAAATTTTGACTTTTTAAAAAAAATTTACTAATTTTCATTGCCCATAATTTACAACAACTTTAAGCTTGGCTCTACTTTAGATCTCAATACTTTTCACGGCCATAATCATTGCATGAAGACCTTGGCGCCTCTTTACAGAGATGTTTTTGTTGGGATGCATATTTCATAAATTATTTTATTAATATTCTATTATAATTATAGGAAAGTTTTCAATAATGATGCATTAACTTATATTATTAAATTAATTTTTTAAATTGGTAACATAACCGTTCGTAAAATAAACATGGATAGTATGTATTAAAATATTAAAATCTAGCATGTGAAAGAAACATAATTTAATGGTATGTAAATAAAGAATATTAACTTTAAAATTTAAATTTTACCATCAACTTTTTTTTGGGAAAAAGTTTCAAAGTTAATTTCTATTTAAAAAACCTATATCACTAGTACTCTCAATGTAAATATTTATTGCGAGATATTTTCTTTCATTCCATTATAAAAGAAATTACTCTTTTGAATATGGAAAAAGCTCTTTTGATACCCCAGAGGGATTGATGAATTTAATTATTAATTTTTCGTACTCCGCTCTATACTTTTTATGCTTAGAAGCAATATTTCTGGTTGGTTTTCTTTTAAGAATGTTTAAGTGATATAATGTGTTTTCTTTTCCTTTTCATTGAAGAACAGATGTAATTTTAAAAAGTTCACATCTTCTGAAAGGGTATGTTTTTTGTTTTTTAATGTTTTTTCGGGGGGGAGGGGGTGCTTCTGTATGGAGTTTTTTCTGTATGGAGACAGTCAATTTATGAAATCATTTACATTGTATGCAACATGTTAAATAATACAATTTGAAAAACTTTAAAGAAAAATATGTTATAAAATAATGCACCAGTATTTACCTGTATTTAAATAAGTCAAAACGTTAAAATTAGCTCATTTGGAAAAATAAAATAAATAATGAAAATTTGGTTTATTCTAAAACATTGTAATTCTTAAACAATTTCTTAATATTACAAGATTTACTTATTTATTGAAGAGCAATTTTTAGTTTCTGATATAGACTTTTATTCATAACAGACTTGTTTTGAACTTGAAAAATAAACTGCGTAAACTATTTGATATTATAATAAATTAGCAAATATAATTTTTGTATTCGGTCCCTCAGGAAAGAAATATAAACTTATTTTTAAAAATGCAATGTTCTTATATTAAACTTAAAATAGGCGTTATTTAATTATAAATGGTGTTCCAGGGTAATTTCAAATGCATAAAATAGTACTTTAACTGTTTAATTAACAAAATAACAATGCTTTTTATTCGTACTTAAAAAGAAAGCTGTTTTAGAATGATTTAAAATAATAGTATTATATTATTTTTAAATAATAATCTCAACTGAAAAAAAAAAAAAAAAAAAAAAAAAAAAACTTTAAAAGATGACTACTTGTAGGCCTGAAAAATTAATGCAATATATATTTTAAGTGTTTAAAAAATAGAATAAAGAATAACATGAAAATACTTGCAAAAGGCTTGCACCTAAAAAAATTATTTAACGTTTTAAATCAAATTAAATGCTTAATTTTAAGAATCTTCGATGGTTTTTTTACATTTAGTGTTTATGTGCTTACTTGAAAACATATAAACTGGAAAAGGAAGGTAGACCAAGAAAAAGTCGTTTGTTTCTGAATTATTTATAATGCTACTAATTCTTACTATTTGTTTGGGAGTAATTTCAATTTGAATTCCAGTGAAATTATTGAGAAAAATAAACAGATTTTCTGATAATTTCAATTAAGTTACAAAATCAACCATTCATTTTCCAGAACATGCCTTTTAATAACCAGACAAATCCAAAGTTTACAGTTAGACATTTTTTGTTAAATAAGTTAATATCCAACGATTCTAGTTTTACTCCTTTAAAGATACTTCAAACGATCCTCAAAACTAATATATTCAAGATTTTAATACTTTCCTACTTAACATCAAGTGTCATATCCAGAAACTTATTAGTTTTTACACAGCGTTCAAGAAAACAACGTCTTCAAAACTTTTTCCAAAAATAACATTGGATCCTAAATATTTTAGTTAAATCAAAACAAATCAAGGTATCTCTAATCCCGAAATGAACGTTACCACTTTTGATGACCAAATCAAGATAACGCCATCCACCAAATCATAGCCAAAATACCAGCCTTGGGCAATCTGAAGAGATTAAAACAAGCCGCATTTGCATAAACTAATCCCATTGATCCTTCACCGTGGAAGGTACCCCTCTAAATTTGCATTATCCTTTGGGCTTAATTAACGGCTGTACGCTGCTCAGATTTGAAACCACAAGACTCGGATATTTATTTAGGGACTCGTCCGCTTCATTTGAATTTAAGCGCAGTTTGTGTTCTTTCCTCCTCCTACTGCTTTCTCTAATTTGCCGAAAGGATTTAAAAGCTTCTGTCAACTTTTACTTTACGATTTAGGGAAGAGGCGGATGTAAGATTCGGGAGAGAAACTTTGTATTCGAGGATTTTGAGGCAATTTAGAGACAGATAAGTGTTACTCGTTTAAAGGGTATGATTCTGTTAGTCCAGTTTAAATATATATTTTTTCCTCTTAAATGTTACATTGGGTGCTTAAAGTCTTTAAAGAAATACATGAAGTTATAATTTGAAGAATAAAACTAAAATATTTGCATAGTCAATAGTAATTTTATTTAGAACTTAGTAATGTCATTTAGCAAATTCATTAGTGGTTGCTTTTCTTAAAAACAACACAACCATTTTATTTAAAATAAAAAATATTTGACAAATTCAAATTATTAATCCTTTGCACTCAAGACCTTTTTCGCTCGGAGGAACCAGCAACTCGAGACATTTTTGGTTCGGTTGGTGTTTATGGATTTGCTTCATAGAAACTAAACACAGTCATTGGCCTTGCATCAAATTTCCGCATCACACCTAGTGGTCCTCTCGTGTTTCGGCATTCAATCGTGTGGCGCCTGAGAAGCGCCGCTCGAGTGCAAAGGGTTAACAGTATAAAAAAAGCATTTTCAAAAGTTACATAAAATGTTCTAAATAACTAATATGATATTTTCTCAAACAAAAACACTTATTTATTCAAATGTAATATTTAGTAATGTGTCATTTAAATCACTCTATTATCTATATCACTTTTATTTGAATAAACATTATTTTATAATGTTTAGTTGTATAATACGAACTTCAAGCATTAGAATTACTATTCTGAAGTCATAGTATGTATGGATTATATTTGAAGCAATAAAGTATTTGCATTTGTAATCAACTTTATGAGTTTATACATTAAAAAAAAAGTAATAAAAAATTATATAAATACCATTTGTATCGTAATTAATAGCTTTGTATATTAATATAAATGCTTAAAATTTTATATGCATTTAATTTTGATAAAGTTTTATGAAAAAGTTTTTTTTTTCAAGTAATAAAAATACATTAACTTCCTAACCTTTAACATTTTAAAAGAAAAGTACTTTTCTAATTATTTTTATCGAATTGAGTTTTATATAATATGTACTTAAATTTATGAGTTGTAAGACACACCAAAAAACTGAAAGAATTTTAAAATTAAATTTGTTTTGTCAATTCAAATCTTCAAAAAGCTCTATTTAAATAAGTCACTTTGAACAATGCCATCAATTTATATTATTGTATTTTAACATTTTTGAGGAAAAAAAATATTTGGTGCGCAAGATTACTCATTAAAGTGACGCAGAGATGATATAGAACACAATGGTGTTAGAAAATTAGTTATAAACTTCAATACTTTGAGTTGATGTCAAGTACAGATGGGTCTATACTTTCATCTGTGAAACCAAAGTAAAAAGTTAGAAAGTATTTCTTAATGTTTCCATGTAATAGCAATAAAATGAATTCTCTCTTAATTTTCTTAATTTTTAAAATGTATCGATTTTGTTTTAAAGATTGAATCTGAAAATGAGCAAAGTAATCGAATTCAAAGATAATGTAGTGATAGATTTAGTTATAAATCCGGTTTGAATTAAGTCAGAAGTCAGAAACTCTGAAATTAATTATAAACTCAAATATTCTCTCATTAATAATTACTTCCAGTATAACAATATATGTAACAAATATAGATTTTCTGCTCAAAAATAAATATATACAATATGCAATATTAGATAAATTGATTATTAAACAAATATTGATATTTACTTTTGTAGAATGATTTAAAACTCAGATGAAATTATGAAAACAAGAAATTCAAATTATTTCGAATTAAAAAAAAAATATAAGAAACTGTTCAACTAATAAAAGAAATTTATACACATCCTCTCCTGAATTGCTATTTATTTTAATCAACAATATCTTTGAATGCTTTACATTGTATTTTAATGTATTTCTCTTCTGGCAATCATAAAACTAATTCTTAGTAATCATAACTGTTATTAGTTTTTAATCCACTTATGAAACAGCTATCCGATAAAACATTAACTAAAAACTTTGATCCTGATTTAACTTTTCTATTTCAGTCTCGATCCATCATTCACAAAAACATTCATTTCGTTATTTTCCATCATAGTTGCGAGAGCAACTTATTTTTGTTTGGTTACAGAGAACAATGAGCTGAGATTACTTGGAAGTTGAGGCCACGTTCCTTTTTTCCACACTCTTTACAATTGTAATTTATTTATTGCTAAAATCCAAAAGGAACTTACTTAATTGGATAGCTTCCAGGCACCCCTGAACCATCCATGGGAAAAAATCTCCAGGATTTTCTGGTCCCCCTATATAATTACTTAATTATTATTTCGCACTTAAAGGAAATGCAATCAAGGAAGGAGATAAAATTTTTGGTTAAACTAATTAAGGACTTCTCGCTTTGTTAATCGAAGTCTAATTTTTATGCATTTGCGACAGGGGATTTCGTTTTTTTTTTTTTTTTTTTTTATTTATTTTCGGTAACTTAATGGGCACTGTTCGAGAGAAGGGGTGACGAAGGTTTGGAAAATGAATAGACGCTTCCATGGGCATTCTACATTGGATTTGAGAAGTGACAGATGTTTTGATGATAGGCTTGGGACGTGGTAATTAAATTTAGTCCATAATATATGCTCTGAATATTCAGCCATTGAGGTTACATTGGAGGCATTGATTGTCCTGAAAATTACGAGATTTTCTATGCAAAACTAATGATCAAGAGGGTTGTTAATATATTTGCTTTGTCGATGGGATTTGGACCAATACCAAATTTATAGAGTGTATTTAAAATCAGACCATGTCCCAATTTTTTTGTGTGTATGAAATAAAAAGAAAAAAAAACCGAAATGTTTATTTTTTGCTAATATTTTAAGGTATGCTTGAAGGCAAAAACCTATTTATATGCATGTCTAACAATATATTGGAAGATATGACGAGTTTTAATTTTTCAAAATTTCAATTTCAAAACTTTGACCGAAAGTTTTTTTTTTTTTTTTTTGCCATATATTTAATAACAATCACTTTTCTGGTGAGTTTTATAGCTAATAGATTGTAAATAAGCAATACTAATAAAAATATATACTCTTTGGTTTAGGTGGGAGACTAGGAGTAAAGAGAATGCAGTTTGAGAAGGTCTGTTTATAACTTAATCTTTCATTGATTAGTGACACTCCTAACTCAAATATATTTAAGACCGGGTATACTATTTTTCAGAATTAATCGAAATTAAAAAGTTTAAAATTGCAAAGCATTGAATATCTGTTACAGTTAAAATAAAATGGATTGTGTAAGTTACAGTTACTAAAATATATTTTTGCTCACCTTTTATTACAGTACATCAAGTCCAGATATATTGCATAAACAGTTTAGCAATACTTAATGACTGACATTTTCCTATGTTAAGGAGGACCACATATATATAAATAAACACGAAAAATACTAATTTAGTTGGATTTTTAATTAAAATTTTAGTGAAGCTGTCGAGTTTGGTGACCAACGCGGTGATTAAAAAACTTGTTAATGAGTATATAAGTTCCAATTTGATATCTCTATTTCGAAACAAGTTGGAAAGCTTATTTAAAGTTACTATGTAAGATTTCTTTCTTTCAATTTTTGAAGCACTTCCTGATAAATACCCCATATAATTTATATAATTTTAAATAATTTAACTATTTTTAGCAAAACTTTCGAGCGCTGTTATATAACATATGTATATACTTGTGTCAGTCCAGGCTTAATGAACTTAAAGAATTGCAAATTGACTCCCGATCACTATTTTCGGTACTTCTGGTTGTAATATATATATATATATATATATATATATATATATATATATATATATATATATATAATCTTATAAGAATAAGTTTGAATAAAAAATTTATTTATAAATGGTAGAGTTACTTCCTTATTTCAAGTTATAAATTTAGCGATGTTAAAAATACCGACAAAACCTTTGCGGATCATTTCAAATCCTAAATAATATAATTAAATTTAACAAAGCAGATTGTAAACTAGAATATATTATAATGTATACACCCACATTATGTTAAAGTATTTGCATTTAGTATGACTGTTTTCAGTTAGGACAAAAATTGAGCAAGGATACATTTCCTCTAAACACTTAAAATAAAATCAATGATACTTTACTATATTTATGATGCCATCATTCTTCTTATACCCTACTTTGGATACGACGGAGGTCAGATTTTCCAACGAAAAATAAAACATTGTTCCCTTGACAACGCTTATAGGTTGCTATAGAAACGTATTCGCCAACATAGGTAGGAAATTAATTGTAAAAATTTAACCGATTTATTTTTTTACGATAAACTGCCACGGGGCAATCAAACTTTCATTAGTTAAATATTTGAAAAATAGCAGTTTACCCTTCATTAAAATTCATGAGAAAAGACCATTTTTATTTATTTTTTGTTTTGTATGTTTCACTCAGAGCATTATACAATTCAGAAATGCTCTGTGGTATAATTTAGAGTTTATAAAGAGCGATAGATAAATAAGATTTTATTAAATTTATGAAAAATCATTCAAATCATTAAAATAAGTTTAGTGCCATTATTAAAAATTTCCAAATAAATATGTTAAAATCTTTGGTTTAATATTCATAGTTATTGGTAAAATAATTGTTTTAATACCACAAGAATTAAATCCATTCTAAGTTATCGATTTTAAAACTGGTTCAGCTGTTATTATACATTAATTTATGAAAAATTAAAACTAATCAGTATTTAATTTAATTCTAAATTTTAGATGTGTATTATTCCAAAATAAAAGTTAATTTCGCGTATTTTAAACACGGAATTCTTATGTAATTTCGGGTTAATTTCTAATTCTACATTAACAGAACTTATTTCAGCTTTATTTTTTCAGTTTTACTTCTCCTCGATTGATTTAAATATACATAGAAAATAATAATTTTGATACCTTCTCCATAATTTATTCTTTCCTTGATGAGAAAGTATCTTAATTTGACATTATATGGTTTTACAACATAACATCTGTTGTAGAGGAAAAAAGAAGTTATTAAAAATTTTAACTTATTTATCAATTGAAATAATAAAGTACCAACTGGCATCAAAAAGTTTATGTAGTTATATTCGAATCACCCAGAACACATAGAAGACCTTTTTATCCTTTTTGCACAACTTTTATCGCAACAGATGTTTAACACATGGACGTTACATCTTTTCCCTAGAATATCCACAACCGACAACGTCCCAGTATTTTTGTTTTAACGTTTCCGCATCTACTGTTTACTACAAGGTTTGGCTCTCAAAACTACGCGTGGCAGAAGGTAACGTTTACTTTAGCTGTAAAAAACGTCAGCTTGGTGAAAAGTCCTTCAAGTGAGTGTTGATAAACACATAGCGGAAAGACAATCTTTAGGATAACAGATGCACTTATACTTATAGGATGAAAAGAAGAGATTTCCCGCCGTACTCGAGTATGTTTCGCACGCTTTGTATGTAAGATAAGACTTTAGCTGATAAGATTAGACGTTTTTGTGATTCGATAAAAGCGCACCCATGTTTGTGTGCTCTACACTCTTCTTTAAAAGGTTTTTGATTTCGAACCTAAGAAGACAAAGACATATTTAAAAAACTTATTAAAAATATCTTGCTTTTTCATAGTGATGTTACCTTGTGCCATTACTTCTTTTGGTAATGTATTATCAGTGAAAAATATGGATTAGAGAAAATAAATTTGTTGAAGTTCATGCAATTTTTACATTAATTTATTACATTATAAATAAAAGAATACTTTTTGTAAAATTAATATAATTGGTATTTAAATGAATTGCATAGATTTGTGAGTTTGTAAAATATATATTTAGGTTCATAGAATATCATTTTAAGCCCTATATTCAGTCTAATCTTAAAGTTGAGAAAAATTTAAAAAAAAAAAAAAAATAAAAAAAAAAAAAAAAAAATACACACACAAAAAAAAAAAATACATACACAAAAAAAAATACATACACAAAAAAAAATACCTACACTTTTAGTCCTAAAAATACCTATCAATTGACGTCTAATTAAATATTCTATCAACTGTCATAATGCTATGAATATGCATGTATGTGAAAGCAAAATGCCTGACTGACTTTTGATTTATTATTATTTCTAACATTTCCTACGAATATAATATTCTGTAATTTGGCACATGAATTCCTTGTAAGCTAATTAGACTAAGTAAATATGTGTCATTTTGATGCCTTGTGATTAACTAGATAAAATTGACGAAATTTGTTTATGCTCATAATTTGATATTGTTGCACAAATTGTCTGTATATATTGTAAATAGTGACGTATTATTTCAAAATTATATTGTAATTTATTTTTAACCTATTTTATTTAGTAATTAATAGCGATTATACAAGTTAGAAAAAGGTGGCAACACCTAAAGTAATCGAGAAGTTTCGAGATATTTCGTTTCCGATAAATTGGCTGGAAATTTCGAGAATGTCTCACGCGCTTGTATATAAAGGACTGGAGAACGGGAAAGTTTTCAGATGTACTTCGGATTTCGTTGAAAGCTGATCGCGATCGCTTTGTTTACCTATTGGAGTGAGCTTGTATAATCGCTGGATTCGAAGTTATTTTTGTTGAAGCTTGTGTTGAAGCTTGAGAGTAATTAAACTGTTGCCTGTGAATAAATTTTGTGAGTTTTCTGAAGAGAGAATAAATATTTTTATACCGTTAAACTGTACCATCATTGCCTCAGCGGAAAAATTCGTAACAATATATACTGGACCAATTTAAAAAGTATTTGTTTCTATAAGTATTTAAACCTATTATTAAGAACACAATCTCATCCTGACGTTTTGTGAATGGAGAAGGGTAAAATTATGAGAAGTACGCTTTTGCCTTAAACTATCAAAATGTTTGGGAAAAAAATTCTTCTACAAATTTTTTTTAATGAAAGTGTTTGCATATAAATTATAGTTACGAAATAAGGGTAAGCCACAGGAAACCTTAATTAAAAATTTGAGTTGTTTCTGAAAGCCATTTACATGTCTCTTTTAGAATTAATTGTATTATTTAACACCTTATTATTAGTTATTTCTCCATGATCCACAATCTTGTATAACGCTGAGCAATGCAGTTATAACAAATTTAAGAGAAATGGGCTGCTCTACATTCAATGTAATTTCCTTAATTTATTGAAAATGTTATCTCAAAATTATCCCAAACACCACCTTTAAACCCTTAAAAGTAAACCCGCGATCAATATATGTACTTATACAATCCATACAACAACTAAATTTAGGAAACAGCTCGGAATTCCCACCACTCTCAAAGCAACTAACTTATCCGAGAGGCAATCTCAGCATCCTCGCACAGAAATAAAGATAACACTCCAATCCATCTACACAACGAATTAAACTAGTAACATCGATCCTAGATATCTGTATTGGCTTCTGCTAATCCTTCATTGGCGGTCTATCTCCAAAAGCAATCTGTGTTTCCGTTCTGGTTTCGTCTTCGGGAAATTCGATAACATTTCATTTAATAGGGAGTGACGCGAATACAGCCCATGTACTGAGTGCTGTCTCGGGACACCAGATGAAGTCAGTGGGAGCTCTGACAATTACTGTTAAGATCTCCTGCACAGTGTATCTTGGGATTTCGGATGGATTTCTGGGTCTGCTTGTTGATGAGGGGAAGTGTGGACGCCATGTTGGGTATCCAAGCAGATAAATTCCGACTAAAAGTCATGTTAGGTAAGGACAGGGAATGGGATGTTTTATGATGGACATAAAGATAAATTAGAAATCTTTTTAGTTCCTTCATTATCAAGACTGCTTTTGGTTTAGACAATTTGTCTGGGATAATGTCGCGAGAGTTTGGTAATTCTTCGATGGATTCAATAGTATTATTTATCTTAAAATATTTCGGGAAATATCGCGAGTGCGATTGGAAATTAGTCGTTGCAAGATAGCTATTTGGAATGGAAGTCTACCAAATAAGTAATGAAATTGTATACTGTCCTGAAAGAGACTCATACTTTAAAAGAGTGATATTTTAAGGAACAACAAATACATAGAAGGAATTACTCACCATGCTTATAACTTATATTAATTAATAACTGGGCTACAAGTTCAAATGCACAAATTAATTTATTTTATATGTTACAAAATATTTTTAAAATATAAGAATGAAATTAAATAAGTTAATAGTAGTTAATTTTACTTAATCTCTAAAATAGAGTATTACAAATTATTTACTTTTTCTAAGACTTTGATGGCAACAAGAAACAAAAATTGGTAATATTTTTTAAAAAATTGGTAATATTTTTTAAAACAAGATGAATGTCACTGTAAATCAATCCACATTGGCTAAGGAATTCTTTTTTCTGTTATATACCAATTTAACGATAGAAAATAATTAGAGTTAATTGATTAATTTCAATAATAACAAATAATAGTTAAACTTTAATTTTAGTTCCATTTTATTGTTAGAAAACAATAATATAATTCTAAAAAACGATTTTTCAACGTAAGTCAATAAAAAAAATTATTGAGAAACTATTAATTGGAACAATTTTCTAATGCTACTAAAAATACAAGATATATTTATTTAAATGAGCTATAAATGAACGTTATTAGAATAAAATTGCTTTTATACTTACTAAAATAATGGGTCCTATTACGACACTAGTTGAATTGTCATAGTCAGTAAAATACCACTTCTACACTCTTTTATATTGCTTTACATCAGGAACAGATACCAAACATGCACAAATTTGGCAACAATTTAACGATTAAATTAGGTACTTTTCATTAAAACATATGCCACGCTTTTTGATGCTTTTGAAAGAGAATCTACACACACTCTAAAAATCGAATGAGCTATTTCCTGTTTTGAAATCGTAATAAGAGCTTTTATCTTATTAGAATATTGAAATGATTACATCATGTGGAAACCAGAGTACTAACACAAAATCGCTTATAGAAAGGTACCCTGAGTTCTACCCTAGTTACGTTTAAAACTTCTGGATGAATTTTATAATGTAATTGTACTAATATTATCGAGACCTTCAAACTGATATATTGCATATTTCCTTTGCATGTATAGATTTAGACAACGATTAAAACATTCACTTCTGGTTGGTACTTCCAGTTGAATTCTATTTTGAGAATTCCCTTCAAAGTAACTCTTTATTTGATGCATGTGTCTGTAGTATTTGTAGTTTTGTCTTTGAATGTTGACCTCGGATTTACAAATAAAAAGAGCCTTTAAAAAAGATTTTCTCTACATAAATGTAGAGTAGAAGACAAAAATCAAGATAAGATAAGCCTGGATTTAACATATTTGGACTGAGTCCTTATTTTATGCTAAAGTTGTTTGTCCTAAAATTGGGTTCCCCCCCCCCCACCCTGTAACAAATACAATACATTAACTTTATGTGATATATGTAAATAAATAAAAAGTTTCTAAGTGAGTTATAATTAATACAAGAATATATAATCGTTTTCCTGCTACACACGATTAATTTTGAAGTTCCTAATCGTCATTCCAAGAATAAGACAAAAGAAGAAGAAACTGTAACGTAATGACTTAAATTTTGCTTAAACATAGGTATTAGTATAGAATTAAAAAATTCTTTTTAAGCAATAAAGATATGTCCGTTTCATCTGTATCAATCTTAGAAGATATTTTAGATTTGAGAAAGCATTTAAAATATTTCATTCTCTTCCTCAATGAGTATCTTCAACAAAACGCTGAGTACATAAACTTTAAATAACTTTCAACAGAAATTCTATCTCATCTCTTAAAACTCTTAACTAATTTAATCAGTAAACTTTCAAGACGTACCCAAACATGGCGACCTTTACTTACAGAACTGAGACTTGCATATCGAACAAGACAGAGCAGCTCCCACTTTGCAGGTAAGTGAAGCAGTGATATAACGCATTTCGGCTTTTAAGTACAATCTTGACGGCTAATTGCTGCATAGAGGTATATATCTCCTCAAGCAATTCTTCTTTGTCATAATCCCTTGTTGGGAGCAACTCACCAAGGGATTGTGTCGTGTTTCGGGACTTTGTTGAAGGTATTGCTCATCTGATTTGCGAATGGATTTTGAAGGAAAACCTCTGTCACAGGAAAGTGAACAGGGAATTGAGTGTTGAATGCATATTGCTATTTGATTCAGAAAATAAGAGGAGAATAAATGTCAAGATTATGGCGCTCATAGTTTAGTGTCAGAACTTTCCATTATAATGCACTGTCGATATGGATAAAGCAATAAACTTATAATTCTTCTTTGATGCTTAAAGCGTTTTAAATTTTATAAACTTTCATAAAATGTGGTTATAAATGGTTTTAGAAATTAATAGGCGAGTAGTTGTTTTGAAATAAAAATGTAATATATAACTATTAAATACGATGAACTTTGAAAAAAGTATGTTAAATAAAATTACTTAATATAAATACTGGTGCCAAAACATTTAGATATAAGTCCATCAAATTGATATATGTATAATACAAATTGATAGATTTTTTTTATCCGATAATGTAGTATTACAAATACATCATTAAATTATATTTAAAGTTTTAAATGCTAAATTATTTATTGAGTAATATAAAAACCGGTGCCAAAATTTGTAGAAATGAATCTGTCAAATTAATAAATATGATATCAATTTAAGGCCTTTTTAATCCGATAACGTATAGTATGCATTACGAATAGATAAACTTTTAGATAACTTAAATAGATAAACTTAATAGATAAACTTAAATAGATAGACTTTTTTTAAATTTATTAATTTGCCATAATAATTTTAGTAAATGAATAATTCAAATAACCTAATTCGCGCGCGTTCTATAAATATACATATCACTTTGATCGAACTTTCAATCATTTTTATAAGTTACTTAAAGAGTTGCATTAAAAATCTGACAGCGTGATCATATAATTACATATAAAGCTCATTTTTTGATAACTATAATTTTCCAGTACAGTGGTTAATAACGAAAATTCGATATCTCATCCAAGTTGTAATTGGATTTTATGCAGCGAGTTCAACGCTTTTGAATTATTAGATTAAAGTAGTCCTTAACCATTTGAACATCATCCTACGCAACAATGTGTATCCTTAACAAAAAAAAAAAAAAAAAAGAAGAAAAAAAAAAGAGCAATAATTCGTTATAACGTGATCTAGAAGTAATAACATACATGTATGAAAAAGTAACAAGGCGTAAAAACGAGCAAAATGAGAAGAGGAGAGGGGGGGGGGGGTGTCTATCGCCTTTTTTGAAAGTACACAATCGAATAAGCGACTTGTACGATCAAAGTGGACGTGTGTGTAGGAGGGGGGGGGGGAGGTGAGGCAAGCGAGTCGGAAATCTTGATAGGGGTTGGAGAAAGCTTGAATAAAAGAAAAAACAATTTGTGAACAAAAGGGGGTTATTCGAAAAGAATGTCGAGTAAAGTAAAAAAGAACAAATGACTAGCATGGGTTAGAGATGAAGACAAGGAGATTTTGATGGACCTGGATGTCAGGTCACGCTACATTTTTTGGAGGGAGGGGTTGCTTTTCGGGTGGAAGGTGTCGCCAAGCGAGATTGCCGCCAATTGTGTTTTTACTATGCGTTTTCAATGCTATTAGATAAGCTAAACCAGATACTTAAGAGGATAGATATACCATTGGCAGGAAAAATTTATTGTTTTTACAAAGATATTTGTATGTAAAAGTTATTTTTCAGGTTATCGATTCAGGAATTTTTTCAGATTGTATAATATAGTGGCATTGTTATATATTTGTATTTTTTAAAAAATTAGGTTACAATTTTTAATGAAAAGGTGGAATTTGTTTGTTTATTTCAATTTTATAATGCTAATACTCCCCAAAAATGTATGCTAATCTTAGAGTTAATGAAATATAAGTTTTGGACCACATGAAAATATTTAAAAAAAATTTGTATTTAAATAAGTATTTTGGCTTATACATAATAAAAGAACCCGCCCGATCGAAGCACAATTATTTACCTTAAAATAATATCAAGTCTGAAATAACTTTTAAAAAAAAGACATAAAAAGGACTGCTATTAGAATGTAAATATGTCATGACAATGAATAAGAAACACTTACTATGAGACATTGAATAAATTACTCTGAGTAGTGAATGCAGTCAAGATGAATTTAACTATTAATGACTTAACTATCAAATTGAATAAGATTATTAGATTGATTTTACTATCAAAATATTAACACATCTTTTGTTTTTGAAGTCAAGCAATTTATATAGATACTTCACACATCAATTTTAAACAACTACCATTTCAAAATAGTAAGTTTTTTTTTTTTTTTTTTTTTTTTTTTTTTTTTTTTTTTTGGAATGAATAATAAAAATTGAAAAGGAAAAAAAAATAGTCTACAAACTCCTAAAAACTGATAAAGTTGGCTTTCAAAAATATTAAATACTCTAAGAAGTCCTCAACCATTCACTGTGACAAGAATGTATCAGAATGGTAGAAAATATGCTTCAATTAAAAATAAAATTTATAGTTTATTGATAAAAATAATTAAATACTTAAGTAAAGTTTTAACACTTTAAGAGAAACTGCACTGTTCCATTAGTAGGTACAGTACGCAGAAAAAAAAAAGAAAAAAAAATTGAATACTATCTATACCGCGTATTCTAATTGATGAATTAAAAAAGAAAAGTACCTATGTTATTCGTCGAAAGTTTTTTTTAAGAATTACTTATCGTTTTTTTTTTTTTTTTTTTCTTCTTTTTTTTTCTTCCCCCTTCTTCATAAGGATCATATACATGTTAAAACTAAACATACTTTTAAAAGATCAACTGCAACTCGGTAAAATAATGTCATAGTTATATCTAGCATAAAAAAAAACCATCGAAATAACAAATTTCATAATTTTCCAATTAAACGTTAGTATTTTAAATAATGACAAGGAAATTAAACTTAGAGTAAAAATAATTTATTTTCCATAAATTGGTAAATAATTAATATATTCTAGAAATTTTTATTTCAAATGATAGTATGTTCAATGCCAAACATAAATATCATGTAACTTTTACATTTTTTAAATAGGAACATATATTTATTTTTTATTTTTCCTGGTCAAAAACCATCTCAGACATTTTTTTTTTCCCATTTTGACATTTGATTTCTGATATTTTAATAAAAAATACAGAAACTAAATTAACACTAACTAATAAAAAACACTAACTAAATTAACAATTACTAATAAAAAAAACAACACTAAATTAAAAGTCCTTTTTTTAAGGGTCGTATACTAGATTACTTTTGAAATTACTTAAATTTTATTAAGATCAGAAAGTTTTCATGACTCATATACTCAGAAACGAATATTGAAATTTTGCTACCCAATTTTATGAAGTGTTCACTAAAATCGGTCCCTTTTGTTTGCTATACAATTGGGCCAAAGTCGTGAATTAAAAAGAATACACGTGTCTAGCATGTGAAATGACTAATGTTCGATTCCCAGCATCGGTCTTACTTAATTTCTACTTACAAAAATAAAAGTAAGTAGACGGGAATTGCGTATTTTAGGTAGGAGGTATCAATACGAGTCTTCTCCCATTCAATACTTAAAATGCAAAGAAGTCACCTTTAAAAATATAGCTTCCATTTAGATGGTTTTGCGTCGTGATAAAAATTACGATCCAACCAAATTGTGCTTGAAACCTAAATAGGATTATAAAAATGTTTACCTCATGGTTCCATGGGAATTCAAAAAGACGCAAAGCTTATACCTCAGGCAATTATTTTATCGATTACAACCTTAAGTTAAAAATCGAGCAAAAGTCCATTACGATGGGATTATACTAACATAAAACGTTTCATCAATTCCAAATAATATGATGGTTTAACAATTTTGTTTTACTATACAATATATATAGACAAATCTTCAAAAAATAAGTTTTATCATTGGAATTAAAACGTTAATCCTTTTTTTCCTTCGGCTACTGAAACATGTAAGAAATAAGCATCACCTAAGTAACTTCAAGAATTTTATCAATGACAAACAAAACAATAACGCAACAATTTAATAATTGTCAATTTGATTATCATCACTAATATTCAATAAACCTGTCGTTTTTGTTGTTCGACCTTGATTGAACTGAATGGGCAATTGGCACATCAGTTTTGTTAATTATGTTACACTGAGAATCTTTTCTGGTTGAGTTACTTAAATTATTTTCTATTTGCATTTTTTTAACAATGATACAATAAATCTAAGCAGTTTCCAAGTAGTTTTAGACTAATACTTGTAACTTCCTGAAACAAGCGTTCGTTCACCTACCCTTGCGTTCTTTCCCGCTTTAATGATTACGACCTTAACATTAAACTTCTCAATGTTGAGGTTTACCCTTAGCTCATATCTTAGGTATTATCCAATATAATAAACTGAAATTTTATACTTTGGGTAATGAACTATTTCAGCTAGAATGAAAAGATACAAAAATACGTGTGTGTATTAAAATTTTCAAATTTAGAATTCTATTTACTTAGTAAACACTTTCCCCTCCCACCCTCTCCTACAAGAAAAGAAAGTTTGTACCAGACATATAAATAATCGAACTTTGAAACAACTGAATTGATGACATTAGAATAGATGACATCTCTTACGTTTAATAGAATATGATTTTGTGAAAACGCTATCACTTACGGTGTTATAGCATTTTCAGTACTTAACATCTCCTTTTTTGACAAATGAAAGTCTCCATGATATCTTATACTATGAATTTATGATTAGATTCATAAGAGATCGGTATTTATAGAGTAATTCTTTTTCTACTATTGATTAAACTGGTACTATTTTTCCTTCTGTTAAAGTGTTGAATACATTCTATTTGGACGATCTTAATCTTCTATGGAGAATACATGCCAAAAATGACTAAAGAGCCGCAAGTAAGATAAGCTTTCTATTATGGCAGCCCTATCTATGGGTGAGGCTGACGCAGCAAGGTTTGTACTCTACTCCACCCGAAGACTGGCGGAAAACCCCCCACTGATGCACCAACTAACCATCCATCGCGTTGCTATAGAAACGTGAAACGAAACGACCAACTGGTTGAACTGGCACGCAACAAGTAGAGAATAGCAATAATATTTTTTTCCCTTTCCGAACTTTATTTTATTGTTGTTTTTTCATCCATATAGATCATTATCATCATTAACTTAACCGCAGAGAAGAAAATTGCGATGTTATTACTTACAACTTTATTAAAATAATAATGATTGCAACATTAAGTTTGTATTAATGATCCGTGATGTTCACCGTGTACGCTTCAATTATAATTTATTTGGGTGTGGAAGACCTCTTACATGAGAACACGTAATGAAAGATTAACTTTGGAAGAGGATTGAGCCCTAAAGGTCAGAAAAAAAGCTTCCGTGGACTTGTATTTGATTACTATCATTGGTCATTGACCAAATAATATATTATACTTGTCACACTAAAAGTGTTTAAACGGAAGAATTTTTTTTGTTATGCTGTTGTTTTAGATAACTGGATTGAGGTGTTATTAATTTCTTACTTCAGTTTTGCCACTGTTAGTTTATTTTTTAGCTTTTGCACTAACAAGAGGGAAGTTTATTCAAAAGCTCTGTCCATTTATCTGTCTGTCTGATTAAGGTTACTATTTCTAGATAAAATTATAAACACAACTTACAATCGCGATATTCCAAACGCAATGTCTCATCGAGATGAGTTCCCATTCCAAAATTCAAATGGATGTTGTGACTGGAATGCAAATCATTAAATTCAAATATATAAATACTAAATACGTTTTGTTTATCACTTTGAAGATTTAAATAAGGTTTACAAAAATTTTAACAGGAAGAGTTTTTCCCTAGTAACTCTATGAGACACTCTAGAGAGAAAGAAAGTAATGAAAAGAGAAATAGATTCCTCGTAAAAATTAAACCTACCTCTATATTATTAGCAAAAGTTTCTATTAGAATATCGAGGAAGTAATTCAATCAATATTCATTAAGATTTTGTGTTGTTAAAATTGCTTTACTTGATATCAAATATGGGTTTAAAATCTTGTAATAGGTTTTACATTATTAAGGGTAATCAAAATCTCATTTACCCAGACAAAAGTGGTTAGGTCAGACACGAAGGGCAAATTTACTCTCTAATAGCTATTCAACTTCCTAAGTAAAGTAAATATATTGGAAATAGTCTGCGATCCATGTCTAAGTTAAATATCGTATTTAAGTAAAAATATATAATAATACCCTCTGACCACGCATATTTATTTGAAAAGCATTGCAACCTAAGTTAAATAATTTTACAATTACCAGTTTCTAATATTCATCCAATCTCCAGAAGCCACTATCACATCAAGCATCACTCTCTAAATTATGATTCTCATTTAACATTAAAGAGTTATCCACAAGTAATATTACAACCTCGAAGATATCTTCTCGTACAAAAGCACCACAGTTGTTATTACCAAAATTCATTACAGCCTTAATTGCAAGATTAGTTCTCATCAAATCTTTCCGCAAACCTCGGGTCATCCCCATCCAAAGCAAATCACCCCCATTCCACAACCCCTACACCAGTTCCACAACTAATAAGCTACCATCCTCAACTCAGACAACAACAAAGTCGTCGATCAAATATCTAGTCACCCAAATTATAACCCAACGAATTTATCACCAGAACTTCTCCCTCTAAACCCCTTTCCTCGACCCTCGCGGTTGCAGTTTAATGAAAAGCTCCCTCTTCCTCCCCCCCTTTACCACTCTACCCCCTCCCGCTTTGGACGAAATCATCCCGTGATATATATGACAGCATTAATTTGCGAGACTTCAAGTAAATTTGAAACTGTTCCTATGAGCAGTTTGGGGAGTTTTAGGGCGAGCTGTGGAATTTTGGTGAGGACAAATGAAAGCGTCCTCTTTGTAGCGAGGGAAAGTTAGGATTAGAGTAGCTGCAATTTGGAGTTGATAATGTATATTTGTTTATGAGAGAAATGAGTTTTAAATTCGGTTTTCAGTCCTTTTATTGCAATGCAATTGCAAGTGATATCAGAGAAAGAAGAACATATGCAATGATATGTATACGCCAACTAATCCTTATGCCGGTAATGATAAACTGAGGCATGTAGCTTAAAGCCAGTGCTATCGATTTCTGAAAAATTTCAAAAGAACAATTAAAGATTCCATTGTCATGCTGAATATTTTTTTTTTTTTAATATTTTTTTCATAATGTATTGAAATAGCCAACATCCTTGATTATTTCCAAGTTAACTTTACAACTTCTGCACTTATAAGTTTTTGGAAATTTGAATTTAAATTTTGAAAGGAGATGGTTTTGAAGTAAAACGTTGGATCAATAACCTATTGCAATTCAGTAAGTGACTGTTGTAAAGTTACCTACGGCACGAAACCTTCGTAAAACATGAATTACAGTTACTAGGTAGATAAATAATAATTAAAAAATTGAAAAAATTATGGACACTATCAATAAAATGAATAAAAAAAAATATGGGTTTTATTCAACGGAAAAAAGTTCAAATACAAATAAATGTTTACAAAAATACTGATATAAAGTAGTTTTTTTACAAAAACAAACAAACTATTTTTTATGCAAAGAAACTTGGATGGAGATGGTTTTGTAACAAACCAATTGCTCTGAAAGTAATTATCACATATAAAGATATAAAGTATTGATTTTTAGCCTAATCTCTTAACAGTGTGATGAAGTGCATTGCGAAAAAAATAATTTTGGAAAAAAAATTTGGATGGAACTGGTTTTGAAGTTAATTAGTAAATTTGCAATGAATCGTATACAAGAATGCCAACTTAAATACTTGGGATGCAGTTAATGTATGTCACCAATGTGCAATGTATATATTCCATAGTTTCTCAAGGGCAATTCGAAGATAAATGCAAATTCAGACATGCATAAAAAAATTGTTAATTTTGGGTGGCGTTTTATTCCTATCAGTAAACTGATGTAATTCCATAGCTCCTCATAAAATTATAGAAACAATTTTTTATACTTGTATAAAATGTATAATAGATGAAGGAAAAACGGGCGGTAAAAAAATTCTGTGACCTAAGATTTGTGCGTTAAATCATATCAATCTAAAATTGAAAAATTTTTAGATCTGGAGCCACTCAATCAATCTGGTCCAAACTTATCTCTTAGTTAAGGTGTACGTATACGCAACAATTCACAAAAATCAATCAGAATATTAACTGACGAAAATATCCTTAATATATTTTTTGAGTTACAATTAATTATACGTAGATACTAAGATTCTAAAACTTTAAACATGTTTTATGACGAACTGTATTTTGATTATGTCACGTTTTATTCAAAAAATGATAATTCAACAACAAAATATTCTATTATAATTTTTTTTATATCCTAGTAATTTACACAATATGTTAGATGTTTTGAAACTCAATTAAATAAAACTGTTTGAGAAAGTGATTTTTAAATCTTAGAATTTATTGAAAATGTTGATTTTTTTCATGTTTTCACACAAAATAAGCTGTAATATATATATATATATATATATATATATATATATATATATATATATATATATATATATATATATTATATGTTAGAAACTTAATTGAGTTTCAAAACATTAAGAATAATATTTCGAATGATTTCCAAGTGGAATTGCGTTTCTAAGTAAATTGGAATTCGATATATCATTGTTTGAAAAAGTTGCTAATTGCCGAAATTTGAATTTTTTTAATGAAATGATTTTAATTATATACCCTCTAACTACTGTAAAAAAGAATTGGATTTTTAAACTCAGAATTTAAAAAAAAAAAAATGTGTAGGGTATATCTACATCTTGAGTTAAAGTTGCAAGAAAGAAAAAGCTCTACACCAGAAGAATCACAAGAAAAATAAAAGAAAATTTTATCTTTATAAAAAAAAAAAAAAAAAAACCTTCCTTGTTTTGAGCAAAAAATGTTTAAAATGATTATACAGAAAATTGAATTAAGTAAAAAAAAATTCATATAAAGTTTTCAGTTATAACAACATCTATAAAATTGAAAGATATAAACATTTACAATAAACAAGTAGCATTTATAGGTTTTCTGACAAACCATTCACGACCCCGTTGGACTATATAACACTTTGCATATCACACTAACATAATAAAAAGGACTTTTTAAGAGATTTTCTAATGTATGGAAAAGTATTTTATTTAATGCCTTTTTTGCTGATCAGGAATTATTTTATGATACATTCAATCCTCATATTTATTTATTTGTTGCATATAGATGTCGAATAACTGTCAAATTGTGTTAAATTAACTAGAATTTAATTTTAATAATTTTTTGGATGAATTTGTAGTTCTCGCAAAGCTGTACAATAATTAAGGTCTTAAGGATTGAAACAATTGTTGCATTTAAAAATGAAATCTTTTATTATATATATATATATATATATATATATATATATATATATATATATATATATATATATATATATATATATATATATATATATATACATTGTCTTATTCCAGTTGGGTTAGTGAAATTTTTTAATATACTACTAATCCAATAATAGATCCACTTGAAGATATAATTTTCTGAAATGTAATCTAAATATCAATAAATTATCAATGCATTTTAGAAGCAATATTTTTTTCAAAAAATTGAAACTCTTCAATAATCATTTCATAAAATATATCGTTAAAATAGACTGCTTTTCAAATTGTTATGTTACAATATTCGCTGTTCCAATCCACGTAATTTCTTTTACGAAATGAATTACAACAAGATTACAGGGAGACAAAACTAAATTTCAAAAAAGCAAACAAACCCCGCACTTCCACCGCATCCTTTCACCATTCTGAAGTTACATAAACCATTTAAAATACCCATTTTCTTGAAACATAACAATAGCAATCTAGAAAATACCCCCACGTAATTGCTGACGATATAGCAGTTGTGGTTTACTGAAACGATTTTCAAATTGAATTGTCGCCCTGTATGTTTCCCTGGGGAGAAGTAATACTTCAAACCATAACTTAGTCGAACTCCCGCATTTACTCGTAATGAATCCCTTGTAATCGAAAGCTAGGCATAAATTTCTTCCTGTTTTGGAAAAAGAATGTTACTCATAATTTGCTACTAATGGGTGCATATACGCGGTGCTTATTTGGGAAAGAGTATGTATTAATCAAACTGAGTATGCTATTCTGTATCTAATTTAATCAAATAAATTGAGTTATTGGTCAGTGTCTCGGAGCTAGGGTTAGATGTTGCTATGGAAACTATGGTACACAAGTCTGGGGATGCCTTCGTAACATTTAATACTTATGCATTTTTTTCATCTTAATAAGCAAGCAATTTATGTGAAAAAAGTTTTGATATTTCGTGTGAAATTGAGTGTACGTTATATTTTAAGATGAAGCCTTATACCATACTTTTTTAATTACTTGGATTTGTGTAACATAGTTATTTATAATAAGAATGCACTCTTGTGTACTCTTAACTAAAACAATTGGATTGACAATCAATACAGCCTTATCATATGTATAATAACATATTATATTTCATATTTTATAAAAATAAACAAGCATCTACTTCCATAATAAAACTAAGGTATCAAGTTTTTCAAACAAAATGAAATATGTTAAATGCATAGAGAAAAGTGAAAGTACTTTTTCGCTTATAGTAATGCATCTAATGACACATTACGATTTCGTATAAGAAAACCTTATAACGAAGCTGAAGAAATACAATATTTTCTAAAATTAAAATGGTAGACATACATACAAGTTTGGCACTTAAATAGGCCCAAACAAAATAATTAACATGCTAAGGGATATAACAGGTTTAAAATTAAGGTTGTGTATATATTAGGGGAAATTTGAAATTCTATTAGGCCTTAAATCTTAAAAATGGTGTTTAAGTAAGATGATACGTATTATCTTGTCAGCTGTTAGCGAGGCAAACATTTCGCCAAACAGATCCCTTGGTCCACCGAAACTGTCGGTCCGAACAAATGCATAGTCGCTGCGTAGTTGAGGCATTGCAAGGGTGGTCCTGATGCTAGTACGAGCCAAATCGGTCTTCCGAGGAGGCAAGGTTGTTTTTTGTTGACAATAAAAAATTCATCTCATCAATGGTCGATGTATTATCTCATCAATGGTCAATGAGATAATACGTAATTACCAAAAGAAATACATAATACAAAGCTGAATTATGATAGTAAGTACCGCATCTATACAACAGGGTCAGATAACACCACATACAATTTCACGATATTTAATTGACTCTCTCACTGCTCATGCTAAAAAGTAATGTGAATTTAGAATTTTTTAATTTAAATAAAAGTTTCACTTAATTGATGAGTTTGGCTACAAATTTGGTGAGAAAACTTGTCAAAAATTGTGAATGATATAATCTGATATTTATATTTGCAGCTAGGATATAAACTTCCCATAGAGTCGGTCGGGTTTTATAGCTCTTCCAATTCTAACTTCCAGTGAAAAATTGGGTTAAGCTCCAAAATTATTTTTGCGACTTTCAAATTGATACTTCATACCTGCGCCATTATAAGTTTATCCTTCATGAATTATAGAAAGTTACTGTCACCATTTCTAGTACTTCAGGAAATAACTATAGATTGAACTTTGGTTTGAAAACTGGTCTCTACAAGACATTTAATCTGATATTTCATCCATATACTAAACACTAGCTGAATTCCCTTGCATCGCTACGAAATTTTCCCATGTGCATATTAGCAATCAAAATGTATTCATGAATTCAACATCTTGGATGTTCGATCTAGTTTCAAGCCCTGAAAATTGAACTTTTGTTTCAAATTTTATAATTGTGACTGTATTGGAAGTAGAGTATAGAGATATTCTTAACATATGGGACGTTTTGATAGCATTTCGACCCTTTAAAATTAATTAATCGATATTAGAATAGCTTACTTTATTGGCATATGTTTCAAATTGTAGAGTTGTGACTTCAATGAAAATGGGACATACGCGAATCTATTCATTGAAGGTTTTGAAGTTTTTCGACCCTTTAAAAGGAGCTAATCGAGATCGGGATAACTTAATTTGTCTATGCTTACATTCGAATATCCTCGTTTGGAACATTTGAATCCTTTTCAACTCCTTAAAGTTGGTTAATCAAGATCGGAATCGTTTAATATTTCAATGTTTGTTCTTGTTGATATTTGTACCAATTTTCATAGTTGTGACTGTATGGGAAGTGGGAGAATTTATCATGAATGAGTCAGTCAGTGAGAGAATGTGTGAGTGAGAGAAGGCTTTACCTTTTATGCATGGAGAATCTAAGTTTTGTCTGAAACTTTTGACATTAAATAGGCAAAAATATCTTTGTATTAGAATATATTAATAAAAGTCAATATAATTGCGGTTGCATTGTTGCCAAAACTAAGATTCTCCATATATAAATAAATAATTACTCCATAAATAAAATAATTAAGTTCTTAAAGTAACTTAATAACTTAATTATTTTATTTATTTGCTGTAAAAATGTTTTCAATCAAGATAATATATTTTTACAACTTTTATAGGCATAGGGTTTTTAAATGGCAAAATTAAAATTTTTACGCATAATTAAAATTAGAAGTTGTTATTTTTTACTTTTTAAACTATCAAATATAAGTTGCTGTTTTGCCCTTGAAATCTTCTTGTAGAACTCAATGTTGTCGTACTTTTGATTAGCTTTTCAATGATAACTCCGAACAATTGTTACTTTCAGCTTCACATTTCTGAATATACAGGATCTTTCAGAAATAATTTTTTTAACTTTGAAGAGGTATAACTGCTAAAAAGTTTTGAGGAAGAAAAATAAGTAACCAGTAGTATGTTAGATAGACAGTCATGAAATTTTAAATACTCTGATTTACAAAAATGATTGATTTGAATAAATCTAATGGAAGGTCCTTATTATTTACCAGTGATGTCCCTTTTCATTTAGATGGATTTGTCAATAAAGATGACTATTGAGTGTTGAAAACCTGTCTGATCGTCTTGGAAAACTACCGGAATTGTTCAAAAGTGACGCTTTGCACCTTTTATCTAGTAAAGGGCTCACAGGGTCCTTTTTCATAAGGAAAATAATGAACTCATTCCACTACATTCAGATTTTACAGCAATTTTTTGCCACTAACTAATTGTAACTAATTTTGTCAACCAGTTTATTTAAAATTCCACACCTGTCTAACAAATATACCACTTGTCTCTTCTTTATGTTTCTCATTGTTTAGCAGTAATGTCATTTCAAATTTAAGAACCGTTCTGAAAGACCGTGTGTGTTTATTTCATGCACAATAATATACATTTAATTAAAAGCGTCTATTATCAACTAATTTAGATATTGAGAAATAATACAATATATTTAATTAATGAAGAAGAATCAATATCAAATAACCGTTATGTTTTCTTTGAAGACAAATTACCAACTCCATTCAAAATTTCTCTCCTGAGCTTAAAATTAAAACAAATTATACAACGAAAACAGTGCTTAACTTCAAAGTACCCAACAAGGATACGTTACTGCTCACCTTACATTATTTAAGGTAACGTTCTTGAATTAATTTAGAAAGTATGTTGTCCTGGAGTACTTGGATGGAAATTTGAAGAGACAGTCTTATCCTGAAAGCTCTTCAATGACTTTGACCCAACGAAGAGAACTATTATAAAGAGAACTACAGGATAGAAAGTATCCAACGAAGAAAGATAAATAAAGAAGTATCATATTTAGAAGTTGGATTGGAATAGATTTTCTTGTCCAATAGGCTTATCCTCTAAGCTTTCGTGTATAAGAGAACTAAATCTTTGATAAAAATAGGAGAGTTTTATCATTTCGTTTTCCGCTTACTGACTTAGGATCTATAAAGTATAAATAAACTCTGGAATTTCTAACATGTGGCACAAAATATCTTCCAGAAAATTGCTATGACTAATATAAGAATTTGGTCAAGTTGTGGAATTTATATTGGTCAAAAACTATTTTGATCACCATTGATTTTCGAAATTTGTAACGTAAAATGTATTTGTATCTGTATGTATCATTTTTTATTCACTGAGAAGTTATTTTCACTATTCAAAGGTTAATTTTGTTTTCATATTTTCCTTTGGAATACATTTCCTTTTTAATTAATTTCTTTTGGGAATAGAGGCCCTCATGTAACTGATTATTATAAACAAGTATTTATCAGCTACATTACTTAAAAAGTTTATATATTATTAAATTTGTTACTTTTATAAATAAAATTTAAGAATTTAATAAAACATGCATTTTAAACTAAATTAAGAATTAATACAATCAATTAATTTCTTGTATTAAATTTAATTATCATATTCAATTTCCTAATTAGTTTATTTCATTGTTCTTAAATTCTTAAATAACGAAGCCTTTATACAATTATCAATAAATTAATTTTTACGCACATGAGTTATAAAATAAAAAAAAAATTAAACATTAAAATTTATTTTGTCTTATATATATTTATTTCCTTAGTTTCTTAAATATACAATTTTGTTTAAAGCCATGTTTGATTTACATATTTTTCTTCAATTTAAATTTAGAAAAGCGTAACTAATCAAGTGAAACCATGCATAAATGCTTTTCTTGGGTATATTCACGAATTTTCTAGAATTGCAATGTCGTACTAACATCGGTATAACACCCACTAACTGGCATCATTGCTTAAAGGAAAAACACTTAGGGAGTTGAATAAAGACTTAAATACAATGACGCAATTTTAAAATACGTTTTTATTATGCATATAGTGAAAACATATGTGCCATAAAGAATTTAGTATTGCCAATTTTTATATATTTTGTTCCCCGCTCACACAACGGGCAAAACAGAGAAAATATGGCCTTTAGGAAGTAATAACCATGTCTCTTTAGGTATTTTTATTATTATGATAATCTTTTTAGTCGGATAAACACAAATTAAAGAGTAGAAAGACGAATACAAAAGTTTTAGAGTTATGGCAAAAATAGAAGATAGCTTAAAGTTATTTAGGTGCAATAGAAAAGTTTTTTTTACAGAGAAAGGATATGCAAAATGAAATATATTCTGTTTTGTTGGCATATCTTCGAAAGAAAAACAAAATGTATTTGTTCAATATTGAGCTGATTCTTCTAGATGATGTGTTAGTAGGAATATTTACTTGGATTTATATTATTCATCTATTACAAGTTATTGTTTAGTTTGCAATACATAGAAAATCCTGTATGCTTGTTTTAAATGCAGGTTGTGTAATATTCAGCTTAGTGTATTTTATTCTTTAAAAAGGAATTCAAAATAAATCTGTAGATAATTAAATATTTTGTTACTTTCTTAGGTACTTAATATCAGGCAACATTTATTTAAGTTTTGAAATTGTTTTCTATACACGTTTACTTAAAAAATAGCTCAATGATACTAACTTAAAACAAATGGTATTAAATTCCGTAAAAAGTTAAATGTATATATTTCTATAATATGCTGGAAAAAAAGGCCTTTCAGGACAATGTTTATTTAAATTTATGATAATTTGTCAATGATTATTTTACAAACAAAAATTATATCATTGAATTCCATAAATATGATAGGAAAAGGCATTTTACTTTTTTTTAAATTTCAAATAAAATATTCATTTAAGATGTACATATAAAGTTGAACTTTTTTTTAATTATCATTTTAAAAATCTGATTTTTTGCATATTAAAGTACATAATTAGTAATAATATTTACATTAAAAATACTTCAGTTTTAGTAAAAAAATAATAAACTTATTAACATTTAGCACTTTAATCAAAGTATTTTTGAACAGCGATTATTCAAATTTCATTGAGCCAATAAAAATAATTATGGTTGTAAATTGTTCGCAATATCATTTCTAATGTTTCGACCCGCCATCCAAGTTTCCGGAATAAATATTTTTTTTAAATAGAATTTTTTTCTTTAAAGGTAGAAAAAGTCACAATTTTTCTAAAAACTTTTGTTTTTAAAAATCTGGAAAAATTATTTTCTTTCCCAATCAATTTTAATTGAGAGTCAAAACTTCTAATAGTTAATACAGATTTTAATTCCAAAATATTTTTTTTTTAATTGTACCAATCTTTAATTATCACTGTTTAAATGAATTTCCACTTGCTAAAACACGATTCTTAAGATCAGGAGTTTAAAGTATAAATTTTCAGAATAAAATATACTTTATACTAACAAAATAACTCACTATCTTTAGAATGATATCTTGCAAAAATTCCGTTTAGAAATTATTTTTAAGGAAAGAAACTAAAACCACATTTTGGACTATTTTGTGATATGTGGAGTTTGGATATATACCTTGTAGATTTCAAAATAAATATAATTTCAATCAAATTTTAAGGGAAAATTTTATATAAATTTTGATGATACCATTTAACATCAAAGATTTCATATAAGTTAACAATTATTAATAGTAGTAAATAAAACAGTATTATCACAAAACGTATTAAAACTTTAAAGAAACTTATCGAAACATACATAGAAAAGTGAAAGACTTATTAAAAAACAAGTTAAAATCAGTTACAAAACGTAATCACGTAATCGCACATTTTTGTATTAGATCACACATTTTTGGATAAGATTTTTCTTAAACATTTTATCATACCTTAATATTTGTGCCTAGAAACAATAACAGCCATTGTCCACTTGTTTTCTGAAACGTAACCGGAAAAAAATATGAGCGGCATTTCATACAATGAGAAATTTGTAAGTAAATAACTGAAATGATCAAAAAAATTATTCATTCATGGCATTAATTAAACTCTCATTTTGAAGATTCATCAGCCGGACAAAGAAGCCAAATGTTTCATTTTTGAGCTTTAATATCTTCCAAAATACTGCTTAAAAACACAGAAATGTTGATACTAAATATAACAAGAGTAATAAAATATTACTCACAAAATTTTAATAAAAAGTGGCAATTTTTGTTAATTATTTAAAACAAATGTTTTGCAAGCCAGAACATAAATTTTTTTTAAGATGTCGGGAAAAAGAACTGGCTATTTTAGTGTAGATATTTTCGAAATGATCTTCATGTTAAATTTTATTGTTTTTGTATCTAGGAAACAAATCCTACGTTTTAAAATATTACTTTGGCAGATACTGTGATGTATAAAAAAATGAAGCATTAGGCATATAAGGATGGATTTTTTCCTCCTTTACTTTTTCAGATAACTCTTAATCTTCTCCTATTAGACACATTATTTCTGAGCCATCTGGGTATCTAAAAAGTCTTTAAATAAAGAATTTGGCCCACTGAATGGTCAATACTTCTATACTGTTTTTATAGTATTTACAAAATTCACTCACACACATTTTTTTAAATAATATCTGCAATATATTCCCACATATTTCAAAATCGAAACCCTGTTATTTTGTTCGACCCCTGTTAATTGACTTGGCATCCAAAAAGATACTAAGTATAACAATGTTAATTAATATTATAATGACTTTATGCGACTGAATCGTTTTCGTACTATCAATTATTTCATTCTCCCAAAGTACTCGATGTTCAAAAGACATTGTTTATACGACATCTAGAATGTATTTAGGTATTATTGTTCAAATATTTTTATTTTATTTAAATTTTTCTTTTGGATTTCAAATAAACTTTCTGGCAGCAGGAAAAAGTTTAATCAATGATTGGTTATAAAATTATCCCATATATTAGTTGAATGTTAATTAAATGATAACTGTCAAACGACATTACATATTGTTTTGAAAATAAATGCTTTTTGAAATACTTAATTGTATAGTGAGCCTTTCAGACAATCAACATTACATTGATTTAGTCTTTATATCAAAAATAGATTAAGATTATCCAGTGAAATTCCATTCTCAATGCTTATATTGAGTATTTAAAGAATAATAAGGAAAATTAGGATTTAATATATATATTAATTAAAATTAAAAATGTATATTTTAATTTAATTTCATTACAAATTGAATTCCATGCATTTGCAATGATAGTATTACAAGGAATTAAACAATTTTTGGCATATTTTTTGACAGAGCGCTTAGAATGCCACCAAGCCTAAAATATTCCATGAATTTAAAAGCAAAAAAAAAGTATATTCTTTATGCATTCATTCTAAATATGCGTCCGCGCCTAAATTTAACTTTATTCAAAATACTCCACCAGTTAGAGGCCTCACAACGCAAGAATTTTATTCCTTCACAAAGTATATTTTTGTGGTTTCTCATTCACTTCCTCCTCAATGCGAGCAAATTTTTTCGACTTTCTTATTTCCTTTTCGTTTAGATCTTCTTTTTAGTGGTTTTATATAAAGATATACGCTTTTATATCCTTCAGTATTTTCTACATTTTTCCTTCATAATTTTTTCCTTCTCTCTACATTTATGTCTCTTTGTGCTCAATTCTCGATTTTCAGTTGCAGTGTAATCGTAGATGGTAGGTTCCTAGCGGCACTTACGATTCCATTTCAGACTTCCTTTTATTCTTTTCTTTTGTTCTTTTTGGTTTTTTTTTCCGATTCCATCTCTCTCCTTTTTCTTGGAACTTTTAGTAACTTTTTTTTTGTTTCTGTCTCTTTCTGCTCTTCCTCTTCCGACCCGTCTGCCATTCACTCCATCGTTTTACTTCACTTCATTTCAATCCATCTGTCTATTTATCTGCTGAAACCGAGGTGAAAATCGTTCCTCGAAAATGGAGGTCGAAATTGTGGGTAACAACATAAATTTTAAGAAAGGGAGACCTCTCGATTTTGCCTCTGAAACGATGAACTTACACTGTATGTCATTGCTTACTGCTATACACCGTCTGCAAATAACTATCTCGGAATGTCTCATATGCCACACACTAAAAAATTGGATTTGAAGATAGAAGCAAAGTACGTTAAAATAAACGTCCCAGTTTTACTTTGAATTCTTTCTTTTCTTGTCGGAAGCTTGCTAGTGTTAAAATGTATAGTTACAAAAATCGTCTGTATGAAAATTGTACACAGCAAAGAATTTATTTTAAAGTTCTATTTTATCCCATTTGATTCTGTATATAATTGTAAATAGTGACGTATTTCTTTTAATGTTCTATTTTATTTCATTTTATTTGTTAGCAGAGATAATACAGGTTAGAAAAAGGTGGCAACAGTTAATTCATTTGGAAAATTTCTAGGCATTTAGTTAAAGTGATTGGTTAACTAGAGTTTGCTAGAAATTTTTTCCGTGAGACTATAAAAGAAAGCAAAAAAATATATTCGACCAGACGAAAATCGGACACTGTTTGGAAAGCATCGGATCTTTGTTTACTTTCGCTGAGCCTAAATATCGTTGCGTTCGAAGTTGAATGTACCGAAGCTTGTATTGAAGCTTGCTATCAATTGTTCTGTTGTTCGAAGAAGTTTTGTGAGCCTATGTTAGAAGAATAAATTATAGTTTTCACTTAATAAAACTTCTTTAATATATATGCATCAACATAACTTTTAATATAATGCCAGTTATTCGAAGACACTTCTTTAAAGTGAACAAATTAAAAGACTTCTTAAATGTCCGTTACTAAATATTTCACACTACATGAAAAGATATATGCTTAAGTCATCATTATAATATTGGTTTTACTTTAGCCGAAATATCTGCTAATCGCTCCCTGCTATTTTGGTTATTAATTTTTTGGTTATTAATTTTTTGGTTATCTTTTGGTCGTTTAATTCGTTTATTTTTATTTATTTCATTTGTTGATTATATTCTTATCAAGCTAAAATATAAAGTTATGCTAGGTAACTAACCAGACCTGTTTATAACTGGTTTAAATTATAATCATATTTTTGATTCCAAGGTTAAAGTTAGCTGATTAGGAAGTCCATTTCTGAAAGTTGGTAGAGTCCTAAATGTAAAAATTAAGAAATAAACAATATCAGTTGTGTAAATAAACGCTGACATTTTTAAGTTGATACTGTTATTTACACAATTAATATTGTTATACAGTTATGTTTATTTATTAATATATAAATAATACGTTATGGTTCAAGTAAATGTAGCAAACTATTTTTGATTTTTGTAATTGAACTCTTAAATAAAGAGTATAAAATAGTGAAAAAAAATAGATAAATGAAAGCTTCCTTATAGAATGAGCGATATTCCTAAACTAAAAAAGCAGATATTAGTCATATATTCTCAGTAATCAAACTTTAAAGTTATTAATGAAATACTTTTTATAAAACTGGTTAAAAGTTTCATATTTCTTTTCTTAACATATAAAACTAATTACAAATTAAAAATTAAGGAATTCCAAAACTTTCATCTCTGTTTTAAATCTTTATAGTAATCAAATATATCGTATAAAACAGATGATTTTTACTTAACCAAATATTTGTTTTGTTCTTATAAAAACCTCTTTGGTTTTCATTTTAGAAAAATAACAAGCAGCGAAATTTAAAAGATAATCTATGGAACAATCCTTTCAAAGACCTCGTATTTCTTTAAGTAACATCGTATCAATTTAAAAATGACAGCGTGAGTGTTTGAGAATTACAAGAATAGACATAAAAAAATACAATATTGACAAGCATGATTATAAGTAGATTTTTCTAATGGATAGGCACATAGTTTTTTTTCTCCCCAGTACTGTTTTTTGAGTTGTGTGTATAGGTCATAGAAAAAAATTTGAATACCGCACAAGGGAAATTTTTTGTTGGGATTTTATGGTTTTATATATAGTTTTTAGGGTAATGTTAATGTGTCTGCCAGCATAAGCTTTTTAATATGGTGTTAATAACTAAAATCAAATAATGACTTATTTGTTAGTTTTGATAAGGCATCAATAATTAGTAAGAAGAAACACCTTAGTTTCTTGCCTAACTTAGTTGCAATTGTTCTCCAAGACTTTTGGTTAAAATAATTTGTTGATATTTAATTAAAAAAGGGAAATTCTAGATTGCAGTGACCAGTATCATACGCTGTATCATATTGCTGAGGTTTCAAACATTAAGAGTTTATCGTACTTCTTGTGCATTACATCCCTCTCCAAATGATATGTAAATTCTATACTATGCAAATAAATGTCGCATAATCAATGTTCTTAGAATTTAGTAAGTTTAATTCATTCCCTGAAAAGTATTCTTTTATATCGAATAAATATAAGTAATAATACTCCTTTATTATGAACCTGTAACATGTACTATAATGCAAACTTGTTATCTAATTTATGTATTGTAATATATAATAATATTTATACTTTACATTGAAAATATCTATACTTTACATTGAATTATTCAAAACATAAATCTTTCTCCATATGTGAAACGTTACAAACTATTGAACAGCTAAATTGATAACTTCCTACGAATAACTGTAGATACTTTTAACCAGAACAACATTTTCTTAAAAGTTATAGTTGATGAGAAAAAGGTGATATCACATTCCCTCCATATTCTATTAACTACCTCTATTTTCTATAATTATTATAAATTAACATAGCATAAAAAAACTTTAATCTATTTCAAGCATAAATATTTTGGAGGCCAAAAGTATCACTAAAGTGCAGGTTAATTCCAAACTCTTCAAACACTTCCAAAATTCAAACTCCCCCAGTGTAACAACTGAAATTCAGCATCCGCAGTTTAGAAATTCCACCAAGTGATGACTCCACCACAGTGTAGTCAAACATGAGAAGACCTCTCGTCAGCAGTTCTTCCTAACTTTTCTTTCTACTCCATCCTCCGAAGTCATAGGTTTCTAACTAATCTTTATCCTTGGCTGCCTCCCCGAGTCCTCGCTAATTGTGATACGGCACATGGCTTTGGGAAGGGGTCATCTTGGGACTACCAAATTGGATCAGATGTGACAAATAGGATGGAGTGTCTTCCCTATCTTCGCATCTTCCTTTAAGAAGAAGATTCGGAGTTAGAGAGATCTTGGTAATAAAGGGATTCTTGTTCTTTCAAATTGGTTTGTAGATATTAATAGAAAGTGAGAACATATCGAGTTAGATATTTAATAGTTCGATTTAATAATTTAAAGTTTATACAAAACATTGTGAATCTGAAATTCATGTCCATATAGCCGTATTGCGAATAAAATGTTAGTATTCATCAAAACGACTATCTCATCTAAATAAAGCGAAAATAGTTTGCCACTTTACAGAAAACGGGTTAGGCCACATCTAGTGTTGGCCGTGCTCATCTCAGAAAATACATTGATTTGGACTCCATTTTTCTCCATTTTAACAATCTAGAAATTTAAAAATATCTTTCACGTCCAATAAACAGTAACTAGGCAAGCAATGTTTATTTTTTTTATTTTTTAAGGATGCAGTTAAGTACTCTAAATATAATTAGAAATAAATAAGCGATACACTTGCATATGCGGACAAATGTCCTCTATACATTTTAATCTGAAATGATGTTACCTTAACTATAAGCATTTGACAAGGAATTAAGCTTGAACTAAAAAGGGACAAATGTGTTGAATTACTTTTAATACCACCCTGTGAGATAATGCGAATATTTAACTTGTCTCTTCTATGAGCATGCAAAGGAAAACCACTATCCACAACAAACGGTGCAATCAATTCAACAGATGGAGCAGCAATCTTGTGAAAGGCGGGTGAATCTACCCTGTCATTTTTCATCGAAAAAAGAACGATTTACATCTACAAAGAGTACTTCTGGACTATGTTTTAGGTTCTTTTTCTACCAGAAATGCCTTTGGAACAGTCCAACTACTTGTCCAACATGATGGAGATGCTTTTAGGAAATCCTGTGCCTTTTCAAATGCCTTCAAGAAAAGAAATTTTCTTATGGATTTCCTTCTTTATTCCTTGAGGCAAATCACTAAATCGGATTGGTGGGTTACTTTCTTTATGAAGAGTCCTTTCTTTATGTATAAAAAAGGACTGGTCAACCGGTTTTCTTATTCGGTCAGATTTATGCTTTACGGGGGTAAATATGCCTCTTAAGAAGACAATAAGTCGTTTCGGTATTCTGCTCTAGGATTTCCTTGAGCAGTTTGGTCATGTATGGGAAGTTGTCTGAATTTTTATTTAATATCAAGAAATTGACCAGCTTAGCTTATGCGACTCATACAAAAACGTAGGTTTAACTAAATGTATGATATTTAAGAGAATGATGGTAACAATAATTTACATTAACAATGGCTTTGAGAAAAGAATTATCCTTTCATAATGCTACACATTGAGGGAAATTACTGCAAGTATTTTCGAAAATTTTTCAAATAATTTTGTATTATAGAAGTAGCTAAAAAAATTAAAAATTACTGAAAACATACATTTACAACTAAAGTAAATAAAACTGATTAAAAAAGATAATCTTTCTCACAATATTCTTATCAGAGGACATTAAGAGACTAGACAAATAATTCATCACTGTCCAATAATTGAGTCAAGAGAGAGTGAACAATTGAGAGAGTGAAGCTCCTAAAACATCAAATTTAAGAATAAATGTGAATTGGTTGCATCCATAAAAACTTTCAAACGTCTTATTTATCAAGAGATAAAACTATTTTTGAACAGTCTTTTCATTTTCGCAAATTGTTACTTAAAAGTTTGTATTAAATGTTTACAAATTGTTGAAAAGGTCCAACAGTTAAGTTAAATGCTATCAATGACGAAAAAGAAATATAAGCTTTCTTAATTCCCACCAAAATGGGAATTTAAAAAATTTATCACCGATAGCATTTGTTATTTCTCATCTGAGTAGCACCTTTTTGTTTTATTTCTTAAAAAATAACACCTCATTTGACAAGTAACTTCGGGTAGTGTTAAGCTTCTTGACTTTCTGGTTCAACCTGTTTGACCAGGTAGAGTCAAAATGATCGATCTCCTTTAAAGAATGTGGCCAATATTTAATCTAATATCTGATTTCTACTTCTCTGAATTTTAACTTTCCTTCTCTAATTATTTTTAAAAAGTATTGCTGATACTTCACACGTTTTTGACTGCAATAGAGAGATATTTTTTATACCTAGAGATCTCAGAAATTTGTATGTGAGATACAACACTTATTTTACAATTGCGTACACATTACAAAAGAAATTCCCATCTCAAAAACGGCACATAACATTTTGTTCAATCATTATTAAAATTATAAAGTTTCAATGACATCCAAGATAGGTTAACTCAGAAGATATACCTAATAAGAAAATCAGTCCATCTGTATTGTATAACGTTAATAATTATAACGTGCCAAATAACAAAAATTACTATTACCATTTTGGACAAATGTCAACGTGAATGATCAGAATATCAAATGTAATAAACTGAAAATCAGTTATTTTGAATGTATTTGGAACACTTTTTAGTAATTGTAAATGTCTCGGGATTTCTTTTTATTAAAATTTAATAAATTTGTTTGGGTCGCATAACTTGTTTTGCTATTCATCTAATCGAATTTAAAACATACGCCTTTTATTGAAAATTCGGTAGTTTATAAAATTATCTATAATTATAGCTGCATGCACAGTTCTATATTTGCCTATTTAATACAATTTTAATGCATTTTTAGATATATATTTTGATTGGAATAAATTATGTTTTACAACTTTATATAAATAAATCTAAATATAACTTTCGAAAAGGAAATTTATTAAATATTAATATTTAAAATTGTCTAAAACAATCATAATTCATTCTAAAATAACCCTTTTTAACAAATCAAACAAACCATCCCAATCTTATCAAATAACCCTTTTAAATTATACTCTTATTAAAATTTTAAGTTGGTGCATCCTATATCTTTCATAAATTTATTTTTTCTAAATTTTAGAAGCAATACTTTACTTGGTTTACTGCACATTCATATTTGCATACAGGCTAAACATTCAAATCGAAACCTTTAATATTTTATTCCCAAACCTAATCCCAACCAATCCCATTTCTTAGCCCCCCAGGATGCTAATATTCCCTATTTCCCTACTGCTCCAATCAAAATGTTTATCTGACATTTCAATGCTTATAGCCTAGTCCAACCACCACTATCCCCAATTCAACTTGTTGCAACCGCATTGCACCATCTCCTATCTACATGGCGAAGTCTGGGCATGAGAGGAGAGAGTCAAGACGCCAATATGACTAGACGCTGCAGTCACTTTGGTCTCCAATTTATTGACGGTCTTAAAACCGTTTTTTCACCACCCATTTCCACCTCCTCCGTTTTCTCCACTGGTCTCGATGTAAATATATCACACACACTTTAGACCGTCATATATTTCCCCAACTCTCTTTTTAGCTAACTTATCCTTATATTTTTCTTCAAGAATTTTTTATTGTTTTCTATTCCGAGCGTGGAGCTTCGAGTCTGCTATCCAAAGTTTTTCCCCTACTTTTTTGATTTTCACGAGCACTTTGAGAGAAGAATGGTTTTTGAAGGAGATTGGAGATTCAGAAATGATTATTTTATTTTCACCCTATTTTCCGTTTAAAATATATTGAATGGTAGTGGTGAGAAAGGGAAAGAGTCTGAGAAATTGAGATGTATCAGTGTGAAGATAGAAGGTTGTTTTAAGTTGGTATATGAAGAATTTCTTGAAGGCTGAACTTAATTTATCTTTCTGTTCTCTTCGCTTTTAAAATTATTATTTATTAAAGAAATTAAAAAAATTAAACTAATGAGTTTGTACTGGGTAAGATACCGATAAACTAATCAAAATGAAATGCTAGTTGAGGACACAAATTTTACATCTCTTTAAATGATAATTCACTATTTTTCATATCAAAGTAAAAAGAGTAAAGTATCTCAAAGATATGGATTGTTAGATTTTAAACGTCTAGATATAAATCTTGTAGTGACTCATAAAATGGAATGTCTCTTTAATGCTTAAACTTCAAGTAAATAGTTTCAATTTATTATTTAAAAAAACTAAAGTTCTGTTTTAATAACTAATAGTTTGAAACAATTACAAAAAATTGGAAAATAAACTAAACTGTTTTAGCTGGATTTTGTGTGCGCCTTTTAAGTTTCATACCTATTCTTAACATATGGTACCATAGTATTAAATTGTGCCAAATGTAATTAAAAGTTCACTATCTGAATTAATCTCTAACGTAGATTTTCTGTTTATTTTAGTGTATCAACATCATAGGGTAGTGGTTTGTATATTTATTAAATATCTAATTTTTAATGAACACTAACAAGTATAAAAGTAATTATCTATTAGAGTTTTAAATGATATTGCATTTTGAATACTGTTTTAAGATTATCTCTCACATATTATTGCGAATGCCTAATCTATTGTTAAGATTTTATACACACAAAATTTTTAAAAAATACACTATTTTCTTAATGCTTATTTAATGCTGTTTTTAACTACTCTATTTAAAAAACACCATTTCAGATGTATGAGTAAAAATGTACTTTAACATATTAAAATACGTGGTTTTAGTTACCATAATAATTTCCTAACAATACACAATAACTTTTACTAGGCCAGTTTACTAAGGACACTTAGTGAACCTTTGAGATGAAATGACAACTACCTTCAGACTACATCACTAAGTCTATAGCCATTAGTCTAACATGGCGCATAACACCCATGCCATTCGAGCAGACACGATAATTACGTATTCCTACATAACTACCGTAGACATAAACATCGTTTTCCTGTAGATTTAGCTATCCGATTATAAATTGGATAATGGATTTGTTCTATGTATGTGGCGAACATTAGTGCATTAAAGTCTTGTATCAGTGGGATTTGATGAACAATCCAAGTGTACCACCCCAGTTATCAACAGAGAGGGTTTTGAAATGGCCCATCATTATAGATGTTGGATCAGCAAGCCCTGGCTTTCAATACTCGTAGTGCTCAATTAGTAGTATCGGACTTTAAATGGGTCCCGATCTTTCGAGGATAGGGTTGTGTCTGAATATTCGGACTAATGACCACTGGGATTTAGTTTGAGGAGAAATATTAGGTTGATTTTTTTAAATAAAATTAGCCAATTTTAAAGCTTGTTTTGAATATTTAAACAGTTAATTGGTAGTATTGATAAACGACCGAAGCAAATAATAATTTGTAACTTTGTGAATGTTTTTGAATGAAATGTTAAATAAAACGTAGCTAATAATAGCTAAGAAATTCTACAAAAACTTCAGATCGAATAAGTGATGAAAAGGAGTGAATTATTTGTTGTTGATCATCAAAAATAAAACACGTGTATAAACATACACATACACACTGGTTTATAAATCATGCATTGTTTAATGTTTACTTCTTCAAACTACAAATAAATGCTTATTAAAAATCATTTACTTGTGCTGCAATTTTTTTTATCATAATATATACATTGTTTTTCAAAAGTTGTTTCATTGCTTATATTATCCTATTTGTAATACTCAATAAATATCAACAAAATTGTCTTTTTCCACTCGATATGGTGCCTCTGATTTTTTTGTTTTTATCAAATACTTGCTTTGTATTTCATCGTGTAATCTTAATCTATAGAAGTTTTAGGTACTTTTTTAATTAACAGGTATATATATATATATATATATATATATATATATAATTTATACAAACATCTTCGTAAAAATTCAATAACTAACACTATTCGTTAAAGTTATTTCACTCCACTATATTGTCTGCTTGAATGTGATTAAAAGAACTAAGAAACGCCTAGTTTTTACTCGTCATTTTCTTGAATTTTAATTCATAGTGTAAGAAAATATGTGTTTCACTTACAAAGAAAATAATCGTAATGAGAAGCCTATAATTTTGATAATTACAAGCTTATTGCATAAACTTTGTTTTCATCTAAAATAGATTATATGTTCAACTCAATTCCAAATTATAGCACATAAAATTTCTTTACAAGTGCAAATCAATATGTTTGTTATTTTAAAACATTGAATGCAAAAATGCTTTAAATTTTATGTCAACAACTTTTGTTTTAATTAATTAAAAAACACTAATTCGCTTCTATATAGTAATTCATGTAAATAGCAAAATTACTATGATTAAACGTTACACACACTTTATATATATATTACTATGAATTTTTACTTCATTTTTATATCTTTGTATTTTAGTATTTTATATTTTTATTCATTTCTGAGTAAAAGTAATTTTGTTGACTATGTATGAAATCTTTCATAACTTTTATTGTTTTTTGATGTCCAATTGTTTTATATTATTTCTGGTTTAATAATTACTTATACAATATGCATTTTTAAAGTCAGCCATTTTATCGTTTTTTACTATATAAAACTTTTGGATAATTTTAAACCTATAATTTTAAGTATTGTAAAGTTTATTTTCTTTAAACTTCAATTACACTGGTATATTAAATAGTCCTTCTTCAAATAAATTCCCATGTTTGTATAGCCCCACAATTATTTTTCTAATGCAATGATCATCATCTTATTTCCTTTTACCAGCAACTTCATTTTTATATTTTTCAGTTTAAATATGGTATATCAACTTTACCATTAAACTGTTTACGTCGAACTTAAATTGTAGTACTAGAGTGATAATACTGTAACTTTTATTCTTATTATCATTCATTAGATATGATAAGATTTCCACTCTCAAATGACACTTATTGTGGATTAAACAAATGTATTTCTTAAATCTTGAATTTAGAAGTGTTTCAGTGAGGAATTTCATGAGGTAGGACTGATTATGATGTATAAAATAATTACGACTCACCTTTGTTCGGATTCTATATGCATGACAATTTTTTATGTTGCAGTTGTCTTTTAGGAACAGATAATTGTATATCACTCACCGTAAAGCCTTTTCCTGCCAGAAAGTATATAATAAGTTAATGTGTTTATATATCTTGTGGTAGAAAAAAATATTTGCTTTATTTTTATACAGGTTAGGGAATTTCAAAAGTGAATAACTTACGATATGTGAATTGTAAGTTGCAGGTTCCAATGCAGATTAGTGTTAGTGCATCCCAATGTGCAAAAAAAGAACTAGAATTAGGGTTGATGAATATTAAATGTTGTCATTTACCAATTGGTGCCAAATTCGCTTAACGATATGTCTGCTTAAACTAGGAATAATAAAAGTGTTTTGTGCTGTAAGTTCTTCCAATGTGTTTGGCTCATTCTCTTTTATTCATTTACCTGGACAATGCTTCAGATTTACCTGATGCTAATCTTGAAATAAACTATGTATGAAGTCTTCACATTTCAACAAAACGTTGCATTGTGTGTCACTTTCACAATAAGATGACATATTACCTCAATGCTGAACTACACATTTGTATTGGTCTCGGAGAAGTTATTACGATCACTACACCTTACACCACTTGCTTGTAAAAGACCAGATATGTCATCCACCACTTCAAAAATCCATTTCAGAACTGAAATCACGTATCACCACTGCACTTGGTTTGATCGACGTGAACATGCTCAGTTCACTAACATTTGACAATAACTAATATACAGATGGAGCATTTAAAAAGTAACGAAAGGCAGCTACACCAAATATTTATGAAAAAGGTAAACCTTGTGAATCTCATTATGTTATAATCAGGTCCAATGTCATGTTTTACCAAAAAATATACATAATAAACCATAATTTTGCCAGCTAATTTGTGAACACCCTGTATAATTAAACAAAAACCCATACTATAGTGATAAAAAAGTCCCCCCTAATTTGTTGACCCAAAAAATTAGTGAAGTGAAAAATGGGATCCGCGAAATTATTATTTACTTTTCCCCAAACTATACACTTTTTAAACTTATATTACTTTATAATTTAACATTTTGAAATGCACATACACTGAAATAATTTTTTTGGTAAATTATTGGTATATATCCTCTGAACTATTGGGAGTTCTCGGTTACTAGTGAATATTCTGTGACAATGCTATGGACGAGAACATTTTAATTCAAACGTAATACACACACAAGAAATAGTATGCCCCCAAAAAATAGCAAGCAAAGTGCATAGCTTCAAAAAGTTCAGCTTCTGAGTTGAAAATAGTAATTTCCAAGTTAATTACTGAAGCTAAATATAAATATGGCAAAGAAAAAATTGAATTGGACGCGGTTTCTTGCAAAGTAAGTAATATTGCGAAACACTTTATGAGTATTGATACTATGATGTATGGTAAGAATACATTAATCATATTCAGACTTTCGCTTTCTTTTGGTTTCTCGTTTGTGATAGACCAGGGGAGATTCAGCCAGAATTGACACGGACCATTTCTAAGACACACTCTTACTTCATTAGGGTAGTCTTTTGAGGAAAATTTTCACAGTTATTAGGGAAGAAATTCAAGTGGAAGTCGAAAAGTGAAAATTTTAGCGATATAGTGCAACCGAAATCATGAATATATCTAAGGCTTGTTCCTGGTAGTTTTCAGGATTAACATTCCCCCTCAATCTGTAAGCCGCTTTATAGAACGCATACCAAATCGGATTTTCTCTGCTTTGAAGAACTTTCTGAAAAATAGTATATCTGAAGAAGTGTTTAATCTGATATCCTACAAAATCACCCTCTTAATTTTGACTTTTCCTGAGAAGTCATTGACCAAAAGGTATAGTGGTTAGCGTGCTAGCTTCTAGACCACGAGGTTGCGGGTTCGAGTCCCGTGTTAGGCATGGGTGTTTGTAAATGTATGTTGGTTTGTCTAATGACGAATGTTTCGGCGCATTATAGCCCTCGTGTTGCTGACGGCGCCAGGTAATCTGAAAACAACCAACCAACCTGAGAGGCCATTGATTCTCATTTCTGCTCCATGAATTAAAACTCTGTTGGAGCATAAATGCAAGTATACCACATTTATATCTTTCAGTGTTATTTCATTGTATAAATTGAATTAGAATGTAAGGAGGGTTAAGTTTTTATAAAATGACGTAAATAAAGGAGCTACGTTAAATTATTAATTTCAAGCGAAAAAAATTCAGCTTTTAAAATGAAAACTTTTTTCTGGAACTTCAACTAGTAATGTTTTATAGTTTTACTAAATCCATGCTGAACCTGGATAAAATAGAAGAGAAAACTAGTACTGAAACTTTAACTAGTATTAGGTACTGAATGAATAAATAGGATAATATTCAATATGGCAATATGTTTTAAGTATTTGATAACTCTTCATTTAACTGAATATTTACTTCAAATTGCTGTTTTTCTAAAACATAACCAAAATGCAACAACCCCGAAACCATTTCCCAATATGAATCTCAACTTCATATCCCTTTGGATTTTTCATTACTCCGACCGAAAAAACAAGCCCCGCATTACACATCCGCCATGCAAGAAGAAACGCATTAGCCCATCATCAACCTATCGTTAGCGTTGCCTCAAATCTAAGAGTTTCTTACCAAAACAAAATTCAACCTCATTCATCTCCTAATGTATATTTTTCGCCACATTTCAACTTTCTACGCCAAGTTGCCTTTACTGGATAATCAAGGAAAGAGGGAATATTCTTACGGAGCCATAAAAAAAGGGAAGGATATTTATTGCGCCTTAATGGGGGTTAACGCGACCAGTAATATCATTAACGCGCTAATGGGCCCTCGATGTTAACTCGCTCACAACCTCTCTTTGGTGCTTTTCTTGTACAGGGCGCGCGTAAAAATGGCTCCCATGACGATTAGGATGAGAGGGACTTAGGTGGTGATAGTAATCACAATAGTAATGAAGTTAGTGCATGTATAAATAAAATTAGAAAGATGAATACATGATTAGAGCTTTTCGCCCTTGGTTTGCTGAGAGCAGGAAATTGATAGTTTTTTAGTCGTTTATTTTACTACACGATTTGTTCATTTAAATTATATTATTTGTTAAATGAGGTGTTTTCTTTTTATAAAAAGTGCTTGGATTCTTAAAGTTAAGTTAAATTTGAAGATTTCAAGTGCAATCTTTTATAAAAGAAAATTCCTATTTGATAATTGAGAAATTTTTTGTATTTAAAAACACATTTTTTCTTTGATTCTTATTAGCTAGTAACTAATGGGAAAAAGTAACTTGTAAATACTAAAACTTCAAGCTTTCTCCAATATAAGGATGTAAATTTTTTAATTAGTGTGTCTGGTTGTTCTCTAAACATAAGTTCGTATATCTTTCCCATATTAAGGCACAAACCACATCATGATTATCCAGGATAAAATCATACAAAAAATTGTTTTAAGAAAAGTATTTGATTTTTAATTTCAATTAAAAAACGAATTGAGTTTGAAAGTGGATCCAATTAGTTTTTAATTAGTAGTTTCCAATAAAAAAAAAGTTAGTTATTAAAAGCCCTCATTCCAAATGGCGAAAAAAAAAGCAGTTGTTAAAATACAAATGATGAGAGTTAGTAAAAGCAAAACGAATATGTTTTAGCATTAATTGATGCTTATTCCAATTTTACAAAATAAACTGTGTTATTAAACTAAATGACAAATCAACAATCACAATTAATCACAAAAGAAAATAAAGATTGCAGTTTCGGAAACTACTCAGCCCTTATTCCAAAAATAATGGAACTCCGATTCACTTCTACGCTAAATTTATAATGGCCTGTAAACGAACATTTCTCACACCACCCACGTGTATCTCTAAAGAAGAAAAAAAAAGAACTCAGAGAAAAATGGATTTGAAAACACCGACAGAAAGCCGACTGATAGAAACTAACAATAAAAAAAAATTCCAAATGGACCGAAAACCGATCATCTGCCGGCCATTTGTTTCACCTGCTACCCATCTCATCACAGCCAATAAATGATAAAAAATAAAATCTATGTGTGTACAAAGAACGTACATATGCCTTCTGGGAAACCTCATGGTATCTCCCGGCCACGCCCATTCGAATGACAGCCGACCAATAAATGTCCGGTGACGTAAGAGGAAAGCAGATGTCCGTGCAACTGTAGTTCGACAGACGTTGTTGCAGTTTCCCTAGAAAATGGTGATGGGTTTCTTCTGAGGTTTTTTTACTGCGGAGGCTACCATGTGCTGAAGGAATCTTGAAGGGTTATTTTTAGAACCGGAATAAACAATCCGGGTTGAATGGGTGAGTAATATTTTAACTAGGCGCATTTCGCCTTGTTGGCTCTGACGGAAAACTAATTATAAAATGTGACGAAAAAATTCTAATTATGTCTAATTATTCCATAAATCAATAACAATATTCGAATTTATTCTATAAGTTTAAAAAATATATGTATATATTATTCATAATTACTTCATAAAAAATGTTTAACGTTTCAGAGGCTTCAAGTAATTCTAATAAAGAGCTAATACAATAAATTATTGGAATATAAAGTTTCATTATAAAAGACTAGAATAACATATATTTTTATGTGTTGTGATGAAATATCTACAAAAAAAAAAAAAAAAAAAAAAAAAAAGCATGGAAAAATAAAAAATAAAAAAAATACTTTGATCTGCATATTGCAAATCTGAAAGAACAACTATGCAATTGCAACTACTTTTATTTAAAAAAAGACACTTATTAAACTGTAATAGATTATTGGGTTGAAAAACAGAAGAGGTAAATTTTAAGAATAATACTTTGGTATTCGAACGGCGAACTACTACTATCTTTGTGATAAATCATATTCTTCTTACACGTATGACTTGTTAATCCTAATTCCACCAAATTTAGTATTTACATTATTGTTTCACCAGATAAGCGAAATGATCAGACATTTTTTTTTAATATACCCAAAATGTTAATCTAAGTAAACATGTCTGGTTCATACTCAAAAATTTAAAAAGTAATTTAGATCTTTTTGAATTCGACCTCCTTATTTAATTGTGTGAATAAAACAGGCAATGATATATTGTACAATGTACATGTCCAGTATTCAAAATATCATACTCTGACGATGGACGTATAACCGATACAACCTACCGGTAAAAAAAATACTTTCTAAAACATTGGTCAAACTTCTCTGATTGACTATCTTGAGAAAGATTCTACAATTCAGTAATCAAGCGTAAGTATTTATTTCCATATTACAATCATCTTGGTTACCGAAAACATAATTTTGAGAACCCAACCACATAGAACAGAATCGTAGGTTAAAAGCATTCTTACCTCTGAACAAATAGCATTTATTAAATTGATACAAATTATTGAAAGGAAAATAGAATAAAAGATTTTTTTAATGCATAGATTTAAAATAGGATTTAAGATTATATTGTTGTGAAAATTTTATTACTAACTGTCCTATCAAATTTTACCGTTATTTGGTTTATATTTGTATACAAATATATATATATATATATATATATATATATATATATATATTTGTATACAAATATAAACCAAATAACGGTGAAATTTGATATGACAGTTAGTAATAAACTTTTCACAACAATAAAATCTTAAATCCTTCTTATATATATATATTTATATATTTTTTTTTCTTCTCATCATAACTACTAAACAGTTCATACTTTTTTTAAGTACTGTCTTTTAAAGTTACAATATCCTTCTAACTTACAGTAAAGTAAACTACCTTTCATGATAGTGTACCTCAAAACTTAATATTAAATATATGCTAAAGAAAAATGGAAAATTTAGTCACAATTATTTTAGCAACCACAAACACCATTACATAAGGCAAAAAAAAAATTATTTATATAGTTAAAAAATATTTTTTACGCAAAAAAATTAGGAACTTCTTTTCTTTGAAATTTTCTTTTGATCACTTGTTGACATAAAATTCATTTTTAAAATAAAAATATCGATTTTTTATTCATAAATGATGTCGGAACTTTATTTATTTGAATTTTTTTTATATCATTTGTTATCATACTGTACAATGAAATTAAGGTTTTATAATATTGAGTATTTTTATAAGTTATCAAACTTTTTTCTTTTTTTTTCAATTTAACAACTAGCACATCAGAATATACACTAAAAATATACAAATACAGAATATACATAAAAATATATAATTTCATTCAACCATTCAATTCTTCCTGCAAATATGTTAATATGACACAAAAAAATATTTACTGTAAAGTTTCTTAAACTTACTTCAGCTTGTGAGAGGAAAAATATATTTATTTATTGCATTGAAGAAAAAGAATAGGTTGCAATTAAGCTAGAATATTTTATAATATGAAGCAGCAAAGACTTAAAACTTTATTTACTGTAGTTTTAGAATTTGCAAAATAGAACATCTGATTAAACTTCAAATTAAACTATTTTTTTTACCATTCTGCAATTGGCAATATTTTAGAACATGAAAATATATGTATTAGTCACACACATAACTTTTAAAAATAAGTTGACTTTTTCCGAAAAGTAATGTATGAACAGAATATATGCAGAATATCTACAGTGAAATTTGCATGATTTGAAAAAGTGTGCATCTCTCAATTTCTATAGAAGAAAAACATCAACAATTAAAAAATACTACCTAAAATTAATTTATTAATTGATGCAATTATATAACCTTTGAAAAGTCATAGAATCCAAACTATTTTGGACCTCTATCTATGGAATGATTATATAAAGCTTTGAATTTACTGAGATTGATACAACAACATTGCAAAATAAAAAAAAGTCAGAATTTCATTGTGACCCTTTAAGACCATCAGAAACTTCGGGTAGTGTTTAAGGGAATAAGCACACATAAACCCTGTTATAACAAATTTGTGTTTTTACAACACTGTCTTAATTTTATTGTAATACTGGTAGTTTAATTAAAGTATTTTTAAAATAAGGCAATTTAATATAAAATAAAAAATTGTGGATTTTAATTTGTTAATTTTTTATTATTTGTGGGTATGCAGTATACAATTATTCTAGAAAGAGACAAAAACTAAAAAAGTGTAAAATAAAGTATCCAATACCTGAAAATATTTCAGTTTTGCTATGCTTGTTTTGGCACGAATGTTAAATCAATCAAATTGTAAAAATAAAAAAAAAATAAAAAAAAATTTGAATTATAAAATATTTTGCCTTTTTCAGGCTTGAATTCTTATCACTCGTTAATAATATACTGGGAGGGTAAAAATCCTTGCATTCTAAAATAATTCCCTGAAGACTATTATACTGATTGATGTATGCTATTTTGGATATGATAGGTGCTAGTAAATTTGTATCAGTAACAATTTCCTTAATTATAGTCAAAATGTGATATCTTTGTAGATCGGGGTTTGTAAATTTGGTCATTACACGTTAGCCAAGGAAATGTTTGTAGGCCAAGAAAACCGATTTTGTGACAAGTATTACAGAGAAAATGTTAAAAAACACATAGATATATTTGAATTCACAAACTTTACACACTACAAACTACAAAAGGGGAAAACTCTGAATTTTATTATAATAATTGACATTCATAAATAAACTAAGTAATTCTTTTACCACTTACATAAACCATGTATCAATCAATGTAATCATCAAAATTGATCATTGTTGTTATCAAAGTTAAAATAAAGCTTGTCTCTTTAACTTATTTATTAAAACTAATTTTGATGTAATTCAATTTCTTGCCAGATGCAAATGTATTGGAGATTTAACATATAAAATTTGCCTTTCCACAGCTCCAAAATCTTTCATTCACTTCTAAAAATTTCTGATTTTAAGAATGATTTTTACTTTCAGATAATTTTTTCATTGATTTTATATTAAAAAAGTAATTTTTCTTTCAGATATTTAATAAAAAGTGGCTGATTTAAAACATTGTCAAAATATTAAGTTTAGACAGTGTTTTAATTCAGCCACTTTAAATTTGAATGCTTTTATTTGTTATGCTTTTAATGATTGTGTTTTAAAACACATGCATTTATAACTTTCCTTTGGGTAAAAACATAAGTATGTCAAAACTGAAAAAAATACTATTGCATTTTTATAGAAACTTGATAAGCATTAATATAAAAATATGAATTAAAAAACGTGCATCAAAATTTGTGAAGTGAAAGTTTTGCAATTGAATTTGAGGCTCTTAAATAGGTGAATTAATCACATATGTATTCGTATTAATTAGTTAACTCAATGTCGAGAATAAAAAATTTACTTGTGATGTCATATATTGAAATCCTCAATTATACATTTTCTTCCGTATAATTCAGTAATTTTTTATTCCTTACAAATTATCGTAAAACATATGAAAACATAGCACAATAACGAAAACATAGAACAACATTTTTCTAATTTAAAGTTTTCAAAAACAATACATACTATAATATTCTTTTTTTAGAAAATATATTTTTTATAGAAAAAAAATGTTTAAGGAAAACGCGTGTATAGAATGTTCTCACCAAACAAATAAAATATAGTATCATTCCGAATAATACTGTCTTAAAAACGGTAAATTTTTCTTTTTACTTTAATGAAGAAGAAAAAAAAAATCATTTTTTTTTTTAAATAAACTCATTAAAATAGTTTTTTTAATTAAACATATTTAATCTTTACTACAATTACCATTATGATTCGCAAAACCCCTCAATAGTTACATCATGAATTCACAGTACAAATTAAACATCATTTATATAACATCGTAAATCCTTTTCAAGAAGCAAATGCATACGAGATATAAATATTGCACGTTATTTTATAATGGTTTAATACATTTCCCTGCACTCTTAAAGATTGTTTCACAAAAGACTAACTTTGAAATGAAATAACTTGAAAACGGTTATCGATAGAATTAAACAAGTAGTACGTTGATTCGGAAAGCCTTGAACAACTGTTACAGAAGTTTCAGAAGTAGTTTTAAATGTTGTCAATAAACGGAGCTGTACTTGAAAGTCGCAGTACGGATATCCTCTCTATAAAGGGAAGCAGGATCCAACTGCTGAAACGTCAAACGTTCAATACGCTTAACATTCTTTCATGTTTTAACAGCCAAATCGTGTCGTACTTCCTAATTTTTGTGATCCGTACTGATACGTAAAGCTCCATCTACTGCCAACCAATCGCAACCAGTTTTAAAATTTCTTTTTCAGATTTTTACTACTTTCCGAATAAGCATACCCCATACTTGTAAATTATTCTATCGATAACCATTTCAGAACTATTTCATTTCAAAGCTAGCCGGTTCTTTTTCAATCACTTTATAATAATATAAATATTTTCTAAATATCAGTGTTATTATCTAAGCCATTCCCACCTAAAAACACATTGGAAATTTTACCATTCAACTACACAAAAGAAAACTATTTCAATTCTAAATCAAACAACACATCTAACAACAGTGTATCAAACCACCCCCCTTGCGCCCCATCCCGCTCAGCAATTGCAGAAAATAGACACGGTGGATGGCGAGAGTGATACCAAACCAAAAAGCATCCATAAAACAAATAAGGGAGAGGCGTCACTTTTCTCCTTATCTCGACCGGATCAGCATTCAGGGAAATAGCTTCAAATCGACATGTCCGGGTGTGTGATTCATCCTTATTGGATAACTTGCCAATCATCGGACTCTTTGATACGATGTCAGCCGTCTCTTCTTCCCGATATGGCAATAGGAGGTTGTGAGTTGCTGTCTTTTGTACGTCGAGGAAACGTGTTCTTTTGTACTTATGTTTATTGATTGGGATGATGTGGGATTTTTTTATGAAGTAAAATGATTTGGAGTGGTATAAGTGTTTGATAGTTGGGTTTAGAAAAGTTTAAATATGTTTTTAGAATGTTGAATGATATTGTTTTTAGAATGAATGTTGAATGATGTTGGGTAAAGAAAAGTTTGTACATGGTTTTAACTGCGTTATGAAATGCATCATGGAAACAACTAGCAAATTACAATCACTAGTTATTTAAGATAAACTAAAAAAAGTGCTAAGTTACTACAAACTGTATTTTAAATTGATAGTTAAATTTTCGAAAAATCTGTTGATAGAAAAATATTAAAATATATAAAACAATAATATATATTATTTCTCAATAGAATCAAGTAAAAATATATTTTTGTTTACGAATTTCACACTATTTAGAGTAGCGAGTGTTAGGTTTTTATTTTTGGAAAGGTTTACCCTTTGACTTTTATAAATATTATAATGTAAGTGAAGTAGGTAATTTTTATAGACCATTTTCAGTTAAAAAGTACAATATCTGAAGTAATTTTATTCACTAAAATCATTTATATTGTGTAATGTGTGAATTCCGAAAAAAATCTCTTTACAATCGAAAAATATCATAACGTATTCAGTATTAACTACATTTTAACGATGCTAAATAGAGATATAGTAAAATATGATTTAGTGAAATCGTGTTATATTTTTACCTTTTCTTCTCACTTTATAATCCATTTAACGTAACGTTTCAACAGGAAATCAATCAAAATGAAATATAAAAACACAGTGACTTTTTTTTAAAGGGTTGTCAGCCTTTCTTATTCATTATTTCAAAATATAAATGTAAGTATGTATTTATCTTATTTCCCAGTAGTTTACTTTCATGTGTTGTGAACTAATTTTTTATAATGTTCCTTATCTGTATAAAATTTCTTTTAAATATTGATTGAAATTAATTAAAGGTCTTTCTGTGAAAACCAAAATTTATACTGTACTAGCAATAAAACTCGACTTTAAAACAGTTTTCATGTACATAAAACTACACGATTTCAATAAAAATTTAGTAAAACTGCAATTTTTTTCTGATCAATGTTTATGTATCGACTTTCTAAAAGCGGTAAATATATCTTAGAAGAAAAAACATCGATCTTATAAAAGTATAAATCTTAAAAGAAAAAATATCTCCACCCAAAAGTATTTATACTTAACACGTCAAAACACCGAAATGCAGATCGTTTAGTACGAAAACATCTTTTGTAAAACTAGAATAATAAATTCCATTCACAGATTGTAATTTATTTTGAATCTCACATCTCCAGATCATTTAAACTAAAATTCAAACACATATACATATAAATAAGAAAATCATCTTTCATTTTCATTCACAAGCAAATCTAATCACGGATAATTTTCTTAGAAACTACTGTAAGTTAAATAGAAAAATGCAAATAATGTCAGTTGCAAAATTGCCCGTCATTAATATCCATCACAAACGATGTACACTCCGGGATGATAGTGCTACGACTGTGCTCCTCGCATTTGGAATTAGGTTGGTAATTTTCAGTGCTCCTTTTAGTGTTCTGGCATTCTCCCAAAACGATTTTCTGTCTGGACTTACTAGACGAAAGAAAGAATTAAGATGTGCCGAATGGCATCAGTATCCAGAGATGTGATGAAAAGGATAAGTTCTAGTTTCGAAAGATGATTGATTAAACTATTCCTTGAAAGTGTGTGGAAAATATAGAATGGGATTATGAATGAGTTTATATGCATCCGGTTTATCCTCTTAGATTTTAGTTTAGATGGATGAAATATCTTCTTTTAGGGTTGAAACCTATTTGTCATTTTAAGTAATTGTACGAAAATGGTTAACAAATTTGTCTCCAAATCACTTATCATTACAGAAAAATTCAAGGTTTTCCAACAAATTGTTGATATTTTTTAAAAATCTTTGAATCCTTGGGAGAAAAAAATTGCAGTTAGCGAAAAACCTGATTTAATAAACTCTATGTATAATGCTTGTTTGAAAAGGTTCATAAATTTTTACAAAAAAAAAAAAAAAAAAAAAAAAAAACGAATTGTAGAAACGAATTATAATTCATGTTTATAATAAAAACTGATGACATATCTACTTTTGAGGTTTTAACGTATTTGCCATGAATTCTTCTAAAAGGACACACATAATTTATTTCAAAATCTCTTACCCATTAATGCATAAAATCAGATTCGACACCAGGTTTTTTACTATTTGTCGAGATTATTTCGAAATCTTTTCAATTCCTGCAACAAAATATATCAGGCTGAAATAAAAAGCTGATAAATAAATTTTTTAATATACCGCTTGTTTAAAAGGTTCATGGTTGGTTGGTTGTTTTCAGATTATATGGCGCCGTCAGGAACACGACGGCTATAATGCGCCTAAACATTCGTCTTTGACAAACCAACATACATTTACAAACACCCATGCCTTACACGAGACTCGAACCCACAACCTCGCGGTCTGGAAGATAGCACGCTAACCACTATACCGTTTAGTCGGCTTAAAAGGTTCATGAATGTTTATAAAGGAAACAGAAATGTCTATTGTAGGCGGCTCAAGAAGACTTTTTTTTTGGTGTACAGAACAACGTATCTGCTTCCATATTATACCATCTGGGAAGATTGTTTGGGTTAAAAAATTTTACGCCAATTAGATGTTTATCGGTGCACCTAATGTTAGCTATTTTGAGTTTCGTGGGTTGGATTAAATTCCGAAACGTAGGTGGAACTATCAGAGTCGGATTTAAGAGTAATCCGCCTATAGACTAAAGTCCATTTGCTGCCCCCTCTATAGTTCATATTTGATTAATATATTTGTTTTATACAACAAAAGGATAGAAGTCATTAGTGTTTTCATCTTTTTTAATTACATTGTACTTTAAGAAAATTATAATACAAGATTACGTGCTGTAAATTTGTTTAACGTTATAGTTTTAGAAAGTAGGCTATATAGAAGGACTAAACATATTTTTAAGGAACATGTATTATTAAATTCTTGTTTAACGTTATAGTTTTAGAAAGTAGGCTATATAGAAGGACTAAACATATTTTTAAGGAACATGTATTATTAAATTCGTACGGGAAATATTACTAACGTCTGAAATACTTCATTTTAACTTTTAATTAAATACGTTGATACGGTCGCCCACTGAAAACTTGCCTCTCTAAGCTGCAGCCTACTTAGCCTATTTAGAAATATGGCCCTAAGAATTATATTAGGATTCACAAAAGTAAGATTTGAATAGAAACAAGTTTTTAAAATCCCTATCACAAGAATTTGTAGACATTAGAAGCAGCAGTTTCCAAAAGGCAAAAATGTAGGTCGTCGAAATTATTTTTACCCGGGAAATTTGCTTGAAGCGTTAATTTAACTGTGGTTTCACCTAGATTTTCAATCCAAATTCCAATACATTTTCATCCAAGTATAATTCAGTGTTTTGCATCCTCATCGAAATGGATGTGTGCCATCAAATATTTAATGATTGATACCTATTCAAGTAGTGGTTCATATTAATAGTGTGTCAACAATATACCATTCCCAATTCGTCTAATTATAGTGTTAACTATAGCGCAATTTCTGAAGTCTTCAGATTTTTATATATACACAATTAACTGGTTGGCACGCTGATGGTAGATTATTGTATGGCGGGTGTCTATGGGATATTCATAATATTAGCATATAACATTCGTAATTGTCCAATTAAGAATTTAATTTAAATAATTGGCTTATTGAATATTAAATGTAATCATTGATTTTTAAATTTAAGTTTGTTTAATGTTATTTCCAAATTAAGATGTTAAAATATTGATGTAAAAGATATTTGAATAAATTAATTTGCATTGCTAATTGGTGTCTTCTAACTCAGATTTCAATAATACTTGGATTATTATACAATTCTGCTATTCGAAACTATTATTGCGGATTATTGATATTGATAGATGTATTGTTGTATTTTATAATTAATGAGAATGTTTATTCATTTTGTTGATTGATAGTAGAAAAAAGCACATTGAAAATTACGGCTTTTATAAAAACGCAATTTAATACTTCAGTGTAAAGTATGCAAATTACTGACTTGATAATTACATGCAGTAAAACTTAATCGAAAGATGTCTTGAACCGCCTTACCTTTCAATTACTATCTTTCAAAATTTATGTTCTGCATTTTAAAAATAACACGTTGTATTGGATTTGAGAAATAGTAACACACATTTTTACAAGTCAGTAGTCATTCGTAAAAATTAAAATAAGTTTCAAAATGTTAGAGCAATGCCAGGATTGACAAGTTAGTAATACTCATACAGAATTTAAACTGAAAGAACTTAGATTCTTGTGATATTCCAACTAAGTGAAATAAGATATAAATTAATATATAGGCAAAATACATAGGATTAAAACAAATGGGTACATCTAATTCACTAGATTTTTGCGTAATTAATAACTTATTGATATATTCTACAAAACCCTTGTATTTTGTTTCTTACTGAACATCTTAAACAATTATAAAGGATCATCAAATGAGATATTCTGAAAGAAAAAAATGCGAGGAACATTAATTTAAGCTATTAAAAATGGTAAAACAATAAAGTCAGTGATACGTATAGTTAAAATTTCATCAACAATGTTTATTGAATATATAGAATAGGTTTATTATATATATAAACTGGACATTAGGGTGGTTCAAAAATATATGGGGAAATTATTTTTTTTACCTAGAGACCAGGACACCCCCTCATTTTTTCACATCTACCCATACAAATGTTCAAGTAAATTTTCAGAATCCTAATCCAATTAAAAGATGGTGCTCAATGAACAGTAAAATTTAGCATTTTGAGCGTTTTTTGGGTATTTGTAGTGGATTTGCTAATAAGTATTATTGAAAGCAATTTTTTTAAAGAAAGTTTTTATTTATACCATAATTAAAAAAATGTTAAATAAGTTAGCAAAAGTTTATGAAATAATTAAACTCCAGACGGCTCCGCCCCTACTCATAAATGCTCGTTAATCCCTCGTGCTACTCCATTAAACTTTAGAAATTCTGATAAAATTGTTCCTATAAATTAGACAGTAAAGAATCCTGAAAAGCATTAAAAATAAGCGATTAGTACACTTAAATACGAAATTACTAATTAGTGTGGTGTTGTGTAGATCAGTAGTGTTTTTTATTTCATTATTTAACCAAGCAATACAGTACCACTTGGCTACATTTTTTGTAAGCCCAAAATGGTTGATTGGAAATTATCTAAGTACCATAATATCATTTGAAATCATAATATTCTCACTAAAAAAAAAAGTGGACTACCTAGTATAAATAGTGTTTAAGTTTCAGCTCTATTCAAAATTTCTAAATGTACAGCTGTATTTAATAAACATTTTCAAATGACACTCAATCTCCTACCAAGAACAACATTTAATTGAAATCAATCAAATGAACAATTAATAATATTTAAAAAATATGGGTTAGATATGGAAAGATATGGAATGGGTTAGATATGGAAATTGTAAACAACATAAATCCTGTAGGTGTTGCCATTCAGATTATCTAATTCCACTGTCATAGTAGACATGTTCGATAACGAAATATTGAATAATTACCATATCAAGAGTTCTTTTTGTAAATAAAAAGTAAATATCAAGAGTTCTTTTCGTAAATAAAAAGTAAATATCAAGAGTTCTTTTTGTAAATAAAAAGTAAATATCAAGAGTTCTTTTTGTCACAAATTCTCCAAGACTGACATTATCTTTCAACATTTTTAATAGCTAGCACTCTTTTATATTTCTGGAATCTTTTGAGTTATTCATATCTGCAATACTTTTTAAATTTTCTTTTGCTGTAATTATATGTGAAAATATGACCTAACCAACCAGTTCCTTTGAAAGATACCATATAAACTTTTGTAAAACTTTTCCAGCTGCAATTCCAATTTTAGAATCAATTATCTTATACTTTTAAACGTTTTTCCACAAGTTCAAGTTACCACCAGAAGCTTCAGAAGCAAGTGGGGCTTCTATCTATGTCTTTACTTTACAAAAAAAAAAGCATTTAACTGCACAAATCTCTGCAGCTGCATTTCTTCTCTCTTTTAGTTATATGGAAAACCTCTTGCTGATATCTGAATAGAAGGATTTAAAAATGTATAGGAGTTTAGCCATCTGGGTGGTGATGAATAGCACCTGCTGCTCTCCAAACGATTTTCTCTAGTGGATTGCCCAAAATGATTAATGTCAGATATATTACTTTTTTTATAATCATCTCTAATCATCATAGATTTATCCATAATTGAAAGGAAGGCTACGTTTGAAACTTTAAACTCTTTAGCGTATTCTTACAGTTTCTGGAAATTCTGGAAATTTATTTGTGCAATTTTTTTTTCAAACAGTTTTAAGTCTGTTAAAGAGGAAAAATTCGGGGAATCATGATGGCCTATAGCACAACTTAAATAACTTTGCTAATAGTAGTTATATGACATGATGCCACAATAGTTCCCGCCCAATTTTTTCTCCAAATTAATGCATGCCTCTTATACACAACCAGTAGTTAAACTCGTAGTTTCAAAACATTGTCCAAATTTAATTCTCAACTTGCCATTGCCTAGCATAAAAACATATATGCAATTTATATGTATGCAACTTAGTAATAAATTTTATCTTTTGCTAGATTATTTCATAACGATATGAATTTCTATTGCGGAGGAAAAGTGCTCCTCTACATATTTTAAATTAAGTTGAAGTTGTTCTTACCGTTTTAGAGAAATTTAAATACATCAATAAAAGTCAGCAATTTGACAATTATAATATTAAATATGTTGGTTATTTTTTCTGTCTTGTACCCTAACAACCTTTACCCATCATCTACTCTTTTAAGAGTATTGTGTTGAACTCATAATATCTTTTAATAATATCCAGCCTATTTATAATAAACACATCCCGTATATAGGCATGTATATAAAAATATCTTGCAATAATATTTTTCGTAAAAAATATATTTATATGAAAGTATTATTGGTATTATTATTATCTGTTATTACTTTATATAATATTTATTTATAGATTTGCATGTCTTGGTCTTAAAAAGTTAACTTAGACAACGAGATATATTTTATCGAAGTTCCGACTGTCTATTTCTGCCACTTATAAAGTGCTTAACACAGCCCTCAAATTTTCGTTCCTACCTTATTACAATTAAATATCCAATTTATTTGAATGAAAAGTTATTTTTGTTTCAGAGAAATAAGTTAAATTTATAATTTTTAACTTCATTATTCGTACTACCAATCTCTATAGAAGTGTGTACTCATTATCCAAAACTACCACACAACAAACAACTTGTCCTGCGTCATATGTGTGTGGATGTCACAACTTTTCCCCCCTTGCGTGTCTCTCCATTGCAGGAACCGCCCTTTTCGAGCAAGGCATTCACATTTATAACAATTGTTTCGATGCTGCTCTTCTGTCGTCCTTCCACATCATTTTATCCTCTGGACCGAAGGGTGTGGCACTACGGAGAATTGTGTTCTCATCTATTTTCAGGGCGTCAGTAACGATTTACCATCATCCATGTCCTGCTCACTTCAATAAGAGAGAATTCTCTACTCGTGTGGCACGGTCGTTTCCTCCTGCGTGGTATTTTATACGCATTGATTGTAAATGATGTTAGATTAGATGGTCACTGTATTGGTTTCAAGTTCTGGTTGATAACAGGGTTTTACTTATCCCAGTTCATTTTATTGATGGCAAGACAGCTTTAAGGAATTAAACTCAGTAGCAGACAGCATTTGTGATATAATAGCCTTTTAGATATACTCGAGGTTTTACATGTTTGTTTATGCAAAGGTCTCGTTTTAAATTTTATCATGTGTTTCAAAATATTGCAATTTCAAAATATTATAATTGTAATTCAAGTTTTATTATTTAATCTTGTTACTTCCGAACTCCGTCCTCTTACTTTTATAGATTATTGTCAATTGAGGACTAGAAATGAAAAACGACCCAAATCCCAAAAGAAATTTTTCAGGAGAACCGACAAATGAAAAACACTCGCATCTGGTACTTAAAGATATAACTAAATACCAGATTGAATTTGAAGTATTGATACTGGAATTCGCCCTTTGGGGGATTCTTCACTTTGTTTATCTTGGTCTTTAGGACATTTTTACATAAGTTTTTTTTTTTTTTTTTTTTTTTTTTTTTTTTTTTTTTTTGTACTTAGGTGGTTTTCCATTTTTAGTCCTCAATTACAATTTAGCAAGAAGCATCATATACCAAGGTACAACTAAACAAAGTTAAAATTTGCCTATTAACTGAAAAGGCTTCATTTGCATGAGATGTTTCAAACCAAAATTAACGTTAAGACATGTTCCCATACTAAAATTTGAGCAAAAGTTTTAAACAGAAGTACCAGCACCGACCAAAAGTAACTTATATCCACTGACGTGTCCCGTGCGCCAGTGGATAAAAGTGTATGTTTGACCTAGTTAAAAAATTTAGTTTTCCTTTTAACTTTGTAAGCAACTATATTATAAAAAACGAAAACATACTTTATTAATTTTTCATAATTTTACAATTACAATGTGTTTACAAGTAGAGCTTGCCAAATAATAAAATATCCTTGAGTCTACTAACATTATCCTTTGCATCTGTAGTATAAGACAAAAAAAGATAGGTTTATTATTTTCATTCATAAATTCATTTATACAGTTATTAACAATTATTTTTAATTTTATAAATGTTATCCAATAATTTACTAATGACTCTTTTATAAATGTTTAAAATGTCTGTATGATTAAGGGGGTATATTTTATTCACCACTCACTACTTTCCCTGTAATAATACATAATCTAAAAGTTAAACTTAAAGTTTTATTTTAATGTATTTTGTATTTTTCGTGATAAAATGATCGATACATTACTAAAAGTAAATGATGACGAAGAATATCTACACATTGTGGGAAATAAAATGTTGATTTAGATTTTGTAGATGAAACTTATATTTTAAATAGAAAAATATGAATACGTTATTGTGTTGAATTTCATCAAGAAAATGCAGTTTCTTCCTTGATATATTAATACTATTAAAAGTTGAAAATTCGTTTTTAAACGTGCATAAGTCCTATACAATAAATTGATTTAAAATAATAACATGATGTCTTAATATACAACATTGAACTTTTAAAAGTATAGAAATTGTTGAATTGCATTTAGGTGAATGAGTATATAGTAAGTAAAAATTTTGAACTTTAAATACAAAAAAGTATATTCATAGGAATTTTCAGGAGGTTTGTTTACGCCGAAAACGTCGAAAATTCTAGCTTTTAAACTGCATTATTCCTGATAAATTGATAGTTATTTATAATTAAATTAACGCCTTTCACTTACAGCTCTTTTTGCTTAAATTTATAATAGCAGTTTCTGCTACTGCATGTGTTCTAAAAATAATGGTATGGGAATTTTCGAGTAAGATATTTTAAGATTTCTGAAATAGAAAACCGTTCAAATTTAACTGAAAACATACTTTTCTATAAATTCACGTAAATGAAATCAAATGTTTGTTTAGACAAACAACATTAGAAGGTTAAATGTTAATTTCTATTGTTACTAAAGTTATACTATTAATTGATGCGTACAAAATAGTTAATATATATCTTAAATTGCTTTTTGAATATTGAAAGATAAGAAACAAATGTCTTCAAGAAAGGACTCCAGTTCATCACTTCTATAATCATTCAAAATTAAGAGTAATTAATTTACATTTTAGTGTTAAAAACGCTATTAGATTTCAAAATAGTTAATTTAAATAATTTATTTTTCAGGTACCTGAATTCAAACATTTATGTATCTAGGATATTGGAGGCATGATAGCCATGTAAGTACTTTTAAAAACGTTTAACTTTAAATATGTAGTTCACCAAAACCTAAGCTACTTTCTGATTTAATACCGCAGTGAATTTGCGTATTTGGCTACAGAAAAGATATTTTTATTAAAATGCTTTTCAATTTTCTTACTGTATTTATTTACACATCCACGTTCAGTAATTGTGTAATAAGTAATTCATTCGTTATTTTTGAACAATAATTTTATTATATATTTACAACTACTGGTTTAGAACGTCGATATATCCTAAAAGTATTGTTACACACATTTTCTGTATGTAGTCGTAAATAGTGACGTATTCGTTTAAAGTTCTATTGTACTTTGTTTTATTTTATCTTACTTTATTTGTTAACAGTGATAATACAGGTTAGAAAAAGGTGGCGACATTTAAAGCAATCGGGAAATTTCGAGATGTTTCATTTCTATTGATTGACCGGTCATTTAGATATTTTGAGGATGTTCTCACCTATACAAGACCTATACAACACCTATACAAGATCGCAGTTTGGGAGAGTTTCAGTTTGACTTCAAATCTCAATGAACGAATCTGAGCGCTTTGTTTACTTATTGGAGTGTGCCTGAATTATTGCTCTATTCGAAGTTGTTTTTACTGAAGCTTGTGTTGAAGCTTGAGAGTGATTGCACTGTTGTTTGGAGAAATTGTGTGAGCCTTTGAAATGAGAATAAATAATAGTTTTTATCTAATAAAAACTGTGTCAATATTGCCTCTGAAGTAAATTCATAACAACATATACTAAATGATTGCATTATATGAAAATCAGCTTTTATTTCTAAAAGATATAAAGAATATTATAACTATAAGAAATACTAACGTTCTTATTAAAATATATGTAGTTAAATGCAGTATTTAAACATAAATAGTATAAAATAAAAACAAATTTTAAATATTTTTAAAATTAAGTATTTTGATCCATAGAGATGCCTAGCAGCTAAATCTGTTTCTAATCAAAAATTTCCAATATAAATTTATTAATAATGATTAGAATTCAATCAGTTTATCTTTTTTTAAATTAATTCTCAAGCAGATCCAAGTTAGAAGTAAAACTTTTTTAGTAGCACTTTAATCAAAAGGGACAGTCATATTATATATTATAATTATTAATTTGAATGCTAATATTCATAATAATATAATTTATACTCTTCATACAGTAATAAGTTTTATGTTAACTACGAAATATAACACATCGCATTAAAATATGAAAATATTAATATCTTAGTTATTTTTATTACAAAATTTCTGATAATTTTAGGAAGATAAAAACAGAATGAATCTAAACCAACTTCTCAATTTGAGCATACTACCAGAGCATAAAATTATATATCCGTGCTACAATACTAATTCATGAGCATTTGCTTAAAACGAATTTATACGAAGTCTGTTTAATACTAGAAGGAAAAAAAAAGTTTTTAAAAGCTTTTCCTAATCCGTTGCAATCTTTCTCTCACTTTAAAATATTGTTTCTTTGAAATGACTGAATAAAAAAAAGTGAAACTAAAAGTGGAAGAATAAAATTATCCGCGCAGCACCCCCGCCTTTCATTTTTACGCTTGTGTAAGTTTCGCCTTTAGTCTTCCATGTTTATCTAGATTCCACCTTCTCGTTCTGTCTCTAAAAATTTTCGGTCTTTGGCTTTCTTGTTGAATCAAGAGATTGCTGGAATGAGATATAGCCTTAACTCCCTTAAATTTCGTTCCTTTCTATTATTTTTTTACCTCGTCTTGATAAAAAAAAGAAAAGAAAAAAAAAAGATTAATAAAAACAAAAATAAAAGAAGGGGTAGAGATGGAGAAAAGTTTTAGTTTTAGCGACTTTACCTCTAAGGCGTGTGTTACTCTTTTGCTTTATTATCTTTTTTTTCTCTTTTTTTTTTCTCCTTTGTGCTTCTCATTCTTTTAACAAAGGTTCGTTGAAGCGGAAAAGGTTATTTATAGTCAAAAAGCGGTCCTTAACGTTTGCACAGTACACAATGCATAGTAACATAGGGGGAGAAGTTTGCAGCAATAAATGTGACTTTTCGCCTGGTGGCAGGTGAATCTTGGAATTAAGGGATGCAAGTTTTATCGCTTTGTACTGGTACCTGATATATTTTAAGTGCAATTCTTCAACTTTTACTTTAGATTTCGTGAAGAATTGTTTTGTTTTTCTTCGAGGGTAGGAACACGTGATTGAAATGAAAAATTAAATTTTTGATTGTTGACTCTAACACTTTTCATTGAATAAAGTTAAGGGACAAAACTACATATGCTTAGTTTCACGATTTGAAATATATGAAATATAACTAGAATTATGACTAAAGATGCAAAAATAATACTTACATCTCTTCTATTAATTAAAAGAAAATAATTGAAACAACTCTGTTTTAATGATTGATTAAAATTTAAAGTAGTTATATCATTTAATGTATCTTTATTTATCATTTAAACCCATAGTAATAGATTCAGGCTATAAATACCTCTATTATAAGAAAAAGCTAATGAAAACAATAGACACAAATAAGGTTTGAGAAGTGATATCAGTAAATCATTGTAAACTTTATACATAAAATATTAAGAAAAAAGGCAAAGTTGAAAAAAAAAATATTTTATAACCCAATTACAATTTTATTTCTTTTGTAGTGTCCTCGAATACAAATAAATAGTGAAAAAACATAGTTTAACAATTACTAATAATGTTATCATATGATTTAAATCTCAATTAACAAATAGGTTGAATTCTCATGTCACACAATATGGCAACTCATATTCTAACTGTATAAGTTATTAAATTTGCAAAAAAAAAAAAAAGGTGTTTTCCATAAATTTACTTTTTTCATTGTAAACACATATTTGTATTGATTATTATGAAGGAAAGCGGGTACTTTTTATAAACCTACTCTAAATTTTAATTATTTTGTCATAAGCAATACATAGCAGATTATATGTATAAGTAAATCACAAATTGTGATGTTTTATGCTAAATCTCACTACTTGAGTTTCTATGGAGAACCATTGATTTTGTCCTCATCTAACTGTAGGGAAATATCTCCATTGTAAAAAAAAAAAAAAAAAAAAAAAAAAAAAAAAAAAAAAAAAAAAAAAAAAAACTTTACCCTTCAGTCATTGAAATTATAATACATTTTGTTTATCCTAGAGATATCCTGATACAAATTTAAAATTTTTAGTAATAGTATTTTATTATATGATCAACTAAACGAAAATCACCATAAAATTGGATGAATAGGAGCATTTTGAAACTTTAAGTATACATATATATAAATGCTCCTATTCATCCAATTTTATGGTGATTTTCGTTTAGTTGTTTATATAATAAAATACTATTACTAAAAATACATAACAATATATATATATATTTTTTTAATATTAAATTATTAATATTAAATATTGTTTTAAAGTATGCAATCCTACTGAAAAATTTCAGTGTTACTTTCTTCTTTTGACATCAAAACAATTTAAAGTTAAAAAAATCAACAGTAATTTATTTATAAAACATATGGTGTTTATAATTTCACTAAAAATTTGGAAGATTAGGAAAATCTAATAAAATACAATCGTGTTCATATTTGTATAATTGTATAGGAATAGTATCAAAGAGAATGAGTATTTTCCAGCTTCTACCAGTTGGCCGAGGGGAAAGCACAAATAAACCGGTTTGGTCAATTGCTTTCTTGGCTTCGTAGGGAAAAAAATTCTAAACTATTTTCCCATTTTGTCTTCTTGGGTTGAATTTTAAAAGCATAAAAAACATTAACATATGAAAGAAAATCTATAACACTCTCATTTGATTAGTATATAAACACTCATTTTTTGGTGTTTCTATTTAACACACTTTCTTAATTTATAGTATTCTAGTGAAGAAAACTGTCAAACAAATAATTTAAAATGTTTTATGAATTGCACGTTTCATAATGGTATTTTAAATTTTGGAACAGCGTGTATTCTTTTTATCAAGGAATTAAATCTATTCCAAAGAAATCAAATACTATTTCCTCAATAGAAAATGTGATTAAAATGATAAGAATATCTATATATTTTTTTAATATTTTGATTTGCTAACGTTTTGTACCTGCTCCCCTTCCCCCTCATCTCCATTTTTGGGTATTCCTTAGTAGAAAATAAAAATACTTTTTTCACAGTGTTTTCCAAATAGTACCTATTTTTATTTGTAAAAACTTCCTTTTATTTCATATTAACTAGGTGATTAAAACTATGTAAATTTACCTACTACCAGTAATTCATTTTGTTTTATTTAAAGTTAAAAGTTTTTATTTGCTCATTTTTAAATTATATTACTTTTTTTCCTATTCACTAAATAAATAATTTTTTATTCGACAAGTAAACAATCATCCATTTTCCAACTGAAATTGGTAATCAATTTTAAATGTATTACATATAGTAAAATCCTATTAAAACTGCTCATATCCATACATAAAATGCGAGAAAATATCAATTTAAAGAATTAAGCTTACTTATTAGTATAATTTTATACTATAGCAAGTTCACACTCTTCTTTCTAGCCCATCAACATAAAAATAAAGTATAGATTTAGTTAAATTTAATAGGTGTCCCCTGAGTGTTAAGTGTAAAAATTTTTATCATACTTTCAAAGCCATAACGGAGCCAATGTGGTAACCTTCTTCACTACAGATCCCAACTTATATCTTTAGTGCGAAAATCCCTCGGCGAGAATCTTATAGTTCAGCGCGATACTTTTACGCTTGCGATCACTCAGTTGTCCCTAAAATTCGACTCGGGCCCATACAACCTCTCAGTATTTTTCCTCTTCTTATCCCTTTTTTTTTTCTGTTAGAAATAACTCTCCTGGGAGTTAGGGCAGAAATTAAATTTTCCGATTGGATTCGGCGCCTAGGTGCTTTGGAAATTTTTTTCACTCTCAGAAAAGAACGGATTATTTCTCGTTTTTTGGGGGAGATATTTTTTCGCTTATACTTCTTTTATAGGAATATATATATGTTTTATCAAAGTGTGGTAAAGAAGATTATATGGACTTGGAATATAAAGAGTTTTGTTGAAACAAATGAATGCAATTTCGAAATTTACGGCTTGAATTAGATGTAACGCGTTTTGTTTTGTTAATGGATTTAGACTCAAGAATGACAGATTTTACCCAGGGGAGCTTTAGTAGTATATTCTTATGTTACTGTAAATTTTCATAGCTCTAAAGAGTTATATATTACTCCATTCGTATAATACATTAATTTATTGAATAAACCATGTCAAGTTGTTAGAATCGGTACCAATATTTAAAACGCTTCATTAAAAACATCTATTGTTTATTAATAAACTCCAATTCCATAAATTACAATTGTTATTATATCTGCTTTTATGGTTTGAAATAAAAATTCAATTTATTCCGAATAATGCGAAAATGCTTAGAAAATAATTAATAATTAATGAGATAATTATATATAAGTTATTTTTTCCAACTTCTATTTTCTTCTATTATTACTTTTACATAATAGAATTTCTACTATCAGAAAAATTTAAGAGCTAACTTGATTGTAACATACCTAATTGATACATTAAAGCTCTTTAATTTTTAATATATTCGCATATTGTGTACTTTTGAAATAAACCATTTTTGACATTCAAAAAATAAAGTTTTGCATGCTCAACTAAATGCATCGTTTGCTTATTTTGAATATATCTTTAAATTTAATTAGGATTTTTAAAGAAAAAAAAATATTGTAATAAAATAGTTTAAAAATATTTTATGTATTTTAATAATACATTATAATGTGCTAAAATACAATTTTCGTGTTAATATAAAATATATAAAATAGGTCACACTAGTATAAATATTATCAATTTAAATAATTAGAACTCCCTATCAAAATCGTTAGATATTATAGGAAAATGTAAACAAAAATACTGATTACAAATATAAGTTAGATAATACAGTCAGAAAAAAAAAAGTATTTAATTTTAGGATATATTGCGTGGTGTAATTGACAAAAGAAAAACAAACTAAGAGTTCCATTTTATTTCGTTGAATGTGTTTTTAAAACGCATTCAAATGTTCATGTATTAGGGATAGTTTATTATTGAAACTGAGCCCCACCCCATATTTAAATTATTTATTGAAAATATTAAATATCTATATTCATTATTAAGTATTTATTTTAATATATTTGTAATTAGAATATAAAATATTCTTTTTTTGGAACAAGATGTTTAGTAAATTTTCAATAAATAAGTGCTGGTTTATGGAAGACAAGAAAAAAATTTCAACAAAAATTGAATTGATTTTTGTTTGAAATACTTGTTTGTAAAAGCAAGCTAAATATATATTTTCCAATCATATTTTAAATTAAACAACTTTTTAATTACATTGTTTAATAAATCATTTTTTTTATTTTTTGAAAAGAAATACGTTGTTTTGCTTCTATTAGAATCTGAATGTTGGACATTCTCTTAAAATAAATTTTAATTTCATTGCAAAGTTTTATCTATCCAAATCTGATCGAATATGTGTTTGAATAGTAAGTGTTTGAAATTAGTTTTTTCCTCCCGGATGTACCCACTTCAACCTATAAAATGCACTTAGAAAATATTGAACTTGCCTTACATACATTTTCACTTGTGCATTAGGGTAAATTTTTAGTGTAGGATAATTCAGTTACAATTAATAGAAAGGAAAGATTAACAATAAGCGTTATCATATCCATTTAGGAAAAATAGAGGTGCAGAACATTTCAAAACTTTCAATTACATTTAATACTGGTTAAAGGCATTTAAATTTGCTTGGATTGGTGTGATTTACCATTTTCGTTTACAGACTTTCATTTATTTAAAAAAATTGCTAGTTTGCCAATATTTTTAGCGAAAATTATTACAATGGGGGGGGGGGGGGAAACGCAAAATGGCAAAATTTGTGATAAGATTTTCTATAAATGTTTCATTATTCTTTCTTGTAAGTAAAACAGGGGAAAAACAGTCGTTGATAGACTATGCTCAAAGGAAGAGAACTCTAAGTTAAAGACATTAGTATTCAACTTTTCAATGAGAATTTTGGAAGTGAGGATGAATAATCTTAAAACGCATTACTACAGCGATTTTTATCAAAATCATTAAAGCCGGTTTTTTTTAAATTTCTAAAAAACAGAAAACTTTTAAAGGGAGCTCTTCCTTATGCGCATGCAAAATTTTGACAAAAACCTTAATGACATTTCCCATTGCCTCCTGTAATTTGTATGCAAAACTTGAACATCGTAGGTCAATCAGTTCGGGACTTATGCTGTCCATAGATAGACACACAAACAAATATATATATATTTTTTTTAGATTTTTTTTCAACTCAATTTATTCCAAAATGTGTAGAAATGCAAAATGATCAAGTTTTGTTTGACCTAATGTAATACTTTTACTGAAACCGTATAAATGAAATTGAATTGGTAATCGAAAGTATTTACTTTAAAGATAACACATCAAAAATGTTTAAAGCGAAATATAGAGAAATCATAAACAAATTATATGAGTGTAATCAGCTATATTCTTCTATTTTTAGATAGAAGAATATAACTTAGCAAACTATAGCCAGCATTCGTATTTTTGTATCCTCTGCATTGATAATTAATGATTATTAGCATCCTAATAACATTAAAAATTTTACGTATTTTAAATTTTGACGTTTTGTTCGATATCTTATCTATAAATAACAAAAAAATTTCTCGTAGCAACAAAAAATAAATGAAATCTTACAAACATTTGGCAATTATAAAACTGGCATAATAACAACATAATGAATGCAATTATCTAAACTGATTTTTTTTTTTTTACAAAACTAACAATTTTTATATTAATGGACCAAGCTAAGTATTTCATTATACCTGTAAAATTACTACTTTAAGAGGAATTGCAGTTTATTTTTAATGTTCATTGGCATAGCATGGAAGGATTGTTTTCCAGTTTAAATACAAAGATTACTCTGATGAATATAATTTAGCAATTAGAAAAATAATTATCTTATAAATGTAATACAATTTGATAAGTAATTATCCACTGAAATTTATTTTATTAGTTATAGCTTTTTTAATATCTTTTAAAATCTTAATTGACTGCAATTTCATTATATCTTTATAGAACAATTTTTCTATTACTTACGCAATCTATGGAATTTCTTACTGCAGAAAACAACAGCTCAGAGTTATAAAAAAAAAATTCAAACTAGAAAATTATGTATATTCATTTTCTATGGGAGAATTATGCTTAGCTGTAGTTTTAATTTTGTTATTGAAAAGTCAATGCGGTTCATAAGAGCATTTATGTTCATTGAAAAACATTTCAGGGTTTTTGTATTTTCAATGCAAACTTATAAATATCCTAAAGAAAAATAAGTTTATATTAGGATTTAACTAGTCTATATTTAACTATACTCGCGTCAGATTACTAATTACTCGTACAGATTACTAATAAGCAAGGCATCACAATCGTAAACAAAAAATCATCATAAAATATATATGTAGATTTTGTACAATCACACTGTAATTCAATACGTAATCGAAGAAAGTTAAATAAAAATTACTGTATTAAACTTTCTAAAATTTATAACAGACCATTAATTCAATCTTCGTATTATAAATTTTATCTTAATGCTATGAATTGAAATTTAATAATATGAATTCAATCTTAGTATTAAAACATCAATTTCTTACTTGGTCTGAGTTATTTCTTTTCATATAAGTATACATTTTCAAGAGCCGATAAAGATGAAATACATTATTTTTAAGAGACCATAAAATACGTCTACACCTATAAAGTGCTAATCTAACGTTAAAAATTCTTTTTCCATCTATCATTGAAATACACTCCACGAGCGCAGTTCTACCGAATCCAGCAGATACATAAACATCTAGCTATTATCTCCGTATTGCTTTTCCTATAATGCGAACCCTGCTCCATATTTTATTTTCATCGCTGTTCATCCCAAAGATGTAGTATGACAATTTTTTTCCATACAGCCACATGGCTATCAATATAATGTTTATCCACTTGCCTAACGGAAGCTCTAAGTCAGAAAAGTACCTATATTTATGCCCAATATATGGATCGAGAATTGACCTAACATTATACACACAGACGCTGTATGTGTATCCATGGCAACAATAGTAAGGAATCGAAAAACTGTCATTTCTTTGTATGATCGCATTTTTCTTTCTTATGATGGGACCCTGTCTTCTTACGCGACATGTGGTTACGCAGAAAAATGGCGTATTTCCATTTCTGATTTTTGAATTTATTTTTACGTGTCGGTATTTGAGTTTTGAAGAGAGTTGAAGTCTGGCAGGGATCGTGAGGAGAATAATATTCAAAGATTTATTTCGTTTTATTTTGTGGAAATGAAAAAGCTGCTTGATCTACTGCGGGATGTGTTTTATGATCGCAATAAATAATATCAAGCGTTGAATAAATCAAGTTTTTGAGATTCTAAGCAAATGTATATCGGCGCATTTTCTCAATATGATTCACAATTCCACTTTATAAATTTTGATTTCATATTCTTCGATGTTTTCTCAATAATGTTGTTATGGAAGGAAATTTGAGTTTGCATGAGTAACCTTATTTCATTTACGTAAATTAGGAACAAATGAAACTTAAAAATTAATTTACTATCATTTGAAATCTTTCTCGGAAAAGAAAAAGGAAAAGACAGATTGAATTGCCACGTTTTTAATTCAACTTCAAATAAGAAATGTAGTTCAAACATGACGCAAAGCCTTTAGTACTTTCGTAAATAAATATTTATTTCGATTCATTTCATTTAGTATTTTTAGAAAAATAAAAAATAAAAGTTGAATAACATATGTGTTGTTTTTAAATTTTTGCCAGTATTTTTCTAAGTTTCATTCAGTCAAAAAACATCATCAAATAAAAATTAAAAGATATTTTCTCTAAAAGGGTATTAAATAATAATCACTTTCAAACTTCAAAAATATTTAATAACAGTTGATTGATTTTGTTGCATTTTGTCTTGTTAAATAGTATGTATTTATTATTATAATATTTTAAACAGATTATGAGATTTAAAAGAGTATCTTTGTTGTTTAATTGTCTTTAATGTTTTAACTTTATGTAATTACGAGATTGTGCCATTAAATAACAAAACTTGTCATTATCATAAAAAATTGTGTTTTTTATGTTTTTAGTTTTTGTTGTAGCGTACTTTCCAAAAATATTTTTTAACTTATTTAAAGCTTATTTTATTATTCCTTTTTTTCGATGCCTTAGTTCTGTCATATATAATTAGTTCAATGATTAAGATGAAAAAGTTGTAATAAGGCTGTTGCACTTTAAAAAGATGCTTCTCTTTAGTGATCATTAAGAGTATTAAGAATTTTTTTTTCAAATATTTGTCCGAATCAAAGAACAACTATTTTATTTAAAAATTTATGGAAACTAGAGCTGTCAAGAAAAAAGAAAATCTATATTAAAATATTCTGAACAATTTTGTCAAATTTTATTAGATAAATAATTACCTCTTCAAAGATAATAATGACTTCTTCAAAAATAATTAACTACTAAGACCTCTGATAAAATCTATCTCGTTCAATAAGTAGATTGACGTAGCATATTTAATAAACGGTGCAAATTAATAAATATGCCATTCATATTACGAAACTAAATTTAAAAAACTGAAATTAAAGATGACTTTCAAATTAAAAAATAAAACATACAAACTTCAACTCAATTAATATCAATTTAAAAACAAAAGATTACAAAATTGCATTGTAGGAATAATAAATTATTACGATTTTAAGTTTATTTCGTTTCATACTTCCACATGTTTGCATGATATCCACAAGCCACTTCTTAAAAGGTATCCCAAATCTCTCTAAAAATACATCCTCCAACATATGCCATCCCTCGTCTAATCCCTAACATAATTCCAACAAACCAATACCCGTGCCTTCGCGAAGGATTTAAACCACTCCAGTTCCAAGGAGTATGATATTCCGTCGACTTTTTATCGAGTTTCCCATCATCTGTCGTATCCAAAACAATAAGCTTCCTTAACTTCCATTAAAATAAATGCCCATGTGTATTGTGTGTGCAACCCTGGTGAACCCGCGGGAAGCTTGCTTTCAATGTTCGGGTGCATTCAATTTGCATGGTCAGGGATATGTTTTTGACAAGATGCGCTCTCGAGGTAAAGGCAAGTATTCTTGTCTTGTATGAATATTTGATTGCGTTCGATTATTTGTGTTCAGAGTGAATTATAACCGTGTCGTTGCTGTGGGGTGTTTGTTTGTGTCTTATCGAAGTGCTATTGTGGACTGGGTTTTAAGGAATTGATTAAGTTGGGTTTGTTACTAAAATAGTTGGTTGTCAATATTAAAATGATTGAGCTTTTAGTATAGTGTTTGCCTTTCTCTCTGAAATCTGTACTGAAATATATCGATCAATTTTGATGGTATATGTTTGCTTTGTAATATTTTATAAGTAAACTCTTTTGCATTTAGGAAGTAACATCAAGCAGTAACATAAATGCTTATTTAGTGCTAAAAAGTTTTGACAATGATGTATTACTTATTTATATCCACAAGTGGATTGCAAGTTTTTATTAACAAAGTAGATAAAACATTAACATATATCTAGTGATTTTTCTATATTTTATTGAATTAAATTGAAAAGCTTTAATTTTACGAAATAAATTAAAAGTTATTAGTAGAATCCTCTTTATAGAATCTGTAAGTTGAATGAAACCGCTCATGTGTTATTTAAGGCCAACAAAATTCAACAAACTCAAAAAACAGGTCTTGTTATTTTCCAATGAATAAGTTTTACGATAATATTGAACATTTGCGATCTTGAGGGCAAATTTCTGAATAGCGTGGAAGATTGGAACGTTTTGCATGCTTCAAGACGTAACATATTACGTGGTCTTTTTAAGAGAGCTTTTTTACATTTTTGATAAAATATTGAGAACCACAAGTCAAAATGGAATGAAAAATATTCTGGAGGGGTTTTCGATCATAATAATTCTAATGAGAGAGCAAAAAAAAAAAAAAAAAAAAAAATTACTTGTTTCTATTTAAAAAAATTTAAAACTTGTTTTAATAATTAATAATTAAAAAAATTTTAATAGAAAAGTAGCACGTTATTTATGTTTAGCCTTTAATAAACTATCTTTTGAAACAAAAATTACTATAATATATTGACTATTTAAGAATTTATGGCTAAAAAAACAAATTTTCTTTTTAACATTAATTCGTCATTTTTTACGTCATTTAAATTACTTATGAAATTCGGTATTTAAACTTTTTTTATGGAGGGGGGGGGGGCATTCTAAACCTAAATATAGTATAATATTATGGAGTTCCATTTGGTTTAGTATTAACATGTAGATGCCCCTCATGATAAAAAAAAAATATTTACAATTAATAAAGACCTTCCACGATTTACAACGTACTTGAGTTTTGTTATTTCATCAATTAAAATATAAGATATAGCCATCGTTCGGAATTTTTTTTTTTTTGCGTACTGTACTAGGATCAAGGTATGCTATTTGGAAAATTTCTTATTTTCTTGTTTTACAGCCTACAGCCTTTTTTTCCTACAGCCTGTTTTAAACTTAAAAAGTAGAAAAATAATATTTGTTAAACACATTTTAATATTATTTTATTGAAATTTATTTAAAAATATTAAACTTGAAAAGAACTGTTTCTTTATAATTGTAGCTGATGAGTGGTACTGGAAAAAACAACCAATGTCAGTATTTTGCCAAAACTAAAATTCTCACGGTATTCAGTATATTGCAAAAGTGAAGTGTATTTAAATTTTTTTGATGATTTTCCTTTTTATCTTCTACCCTTTAGTTCTTAATCGGAAACATATTCTACGAAAAATAATGTATGCACCGCAAGTTATTTTATATGTTTCCAACTTTCTTCATTCTAACGTCATATTACGCCGAAAGAACTTTAAATAAATTAAAACCCCCTTATGTTATTATTTTAATACCAACTATTCTATACTGTTTAATCTCTTCTTTTTTTTCCTAGGAAACTTCCTAAAATTGTGGTTTATAGAAGAACTTTAATCACATTATAATAAGTTTATTTGTTAAACAAATGAGCTAAATGACATTCAAAACACTAAATCCAAAGATATACAAAATTTACTTCTTTTTCTCTATTTTTGAAATAAAAGTTCACCGCTTAAATAAGATTCACCCTCAAGCAAATTAAAACTCAGTTTTTAATCATCGTATTAAAGCTTGTTGCCCTCCTCAGCGATTTGCATAAAGGCCGACATTTTCACCACTCATTAAATCCAACAAATGTCAAGAGCAGTAGCACTGAAATCAATTCAAGCATCAATTCTTTCTAATAATTTTTATTTTAATAAACCTACTTTTTTCATCAAAGGGTCATTCAAACATGATTAACGACGAAATCCTCTACTTTTGCCTTCTTTTATCCCCAGTTGCTTTTTCATACGAGTGTTGCCAAGTCTTTCTTTCAAAATTAATTTTCGATTATTTTTTTCCCTTTCTATTCCCTGCTCGAACTGTTATACCATGAATAATTCCTCCATTAATGCATGAGGATATAATCTCATTTATTAAAACAATACGTCACTCCTGTATGCAAATTGGGGAAAAGCAACTTTGTGAAAATCTGAAGATTTACATACAAATTCGATAATATTATATTAGTGATATTTTTCTTGCTGCATTAGAATTTTTAATGGTGTTTAGGGAAAAACTTTTAGAAGGGGAAAAAACTCGGACGATGCTAATCGTTTTCCACGATATCGTTCATAAGAAAAGCTTCTCTCTGAGAGGCGTGGTTTAGGGAGTTTTAAATTAAATTGGAACTAAGGTTAAAGCTTGCATATTTTAAAGCCTTTTCTGGTAATTTAATCATTGAAAAAACGATTTGCAATAATATATTATTTTATTTTAAGTCATAAAATTTCGAACAAGTTTTTGTTTCACTATGTCTTATTGTGTGTGTTGACTTAATAATCACTTTGTATTCGAACACCTATTTATTGTTAAGAATGAAAGCTTTTTAAAATATGCATTTTGGCCTAGTTTGGGATTAGTTTTGAACTGTCATCTAAATAAAGTATTTTATTTTTGCCTGTACAAACTCCTTTTCAAATTTGGTGTAGTTATTTATTATATTATTGATAGCCACATAGTATACGGACATAGAACTAATTCACATAATGTGAGGATATAGAATAGTCAAGTATGGTTTCATATGTAGTTCAATATACTGCCTTGTTATCTATTTTATGTCGTACCCTCTTTGTTTTACCTATTTTATTTAGCAGTATTTTTGTAAGTAGTTATTTGTAATCCAGACATACATGAATTTTAAATTAAACACCTTTTTAGTAGATCATTAAGTGCACCTTATTAAAATTAACTTCTATTCACGAGTGTACTAGCGTAGTAGGATAACATGCTAGCGTTTTGATTGCATGTGTGGTAAGGAAGATATATAATAGAAAACAGAAATCTGTCTGAAAATGAAACTAAAGTAACATATATTTTAGAATTAAAAATATCATGATATATTGAAGGGGGCGTAATTTTCTCTATAACTGACAAGAGTGAGAAATATCACAATATTTCCTACTTCAAAGTCTCTATATTAATGCATGCTCCAACTACTGAAAGGCACACAACTTATAATCAAAGAAGCTTGCTACTGATTTTCATTTATCTACCATAACTGATTTATTTAAATGTAATTTAAAATGCACTTTTCTCAATCCTTGTGAAAACCTTCATTTTACTTCAGTATAATATGCTGCATAATAAGGGAATTTTAGTACTTGGCATAGATGTGCACTTTCAAACAGATATTTGATTCTACAGTTTAAAATTACTTTGGCACACCATTCATCTCCTAGTTATATACTATACCAGTTGAAACCGGTCTTTTAACTGCAACTGAATAAGAATTTCAATTGATAGGTTTTTCATTCTATTCATAAATCCTTCATCCATTTTCAAACGTTTAATTTTATCTTACAAAATAAACATAAACAGTTAAATCTTTCTACAACAAAAAAAGTCTACACACTCAACACACGTATAAACGCTTTCCTTCATGCCCATTTCAATAAGCATGATTACTTCATACCCAATCACCCTTTCTTTCTCTCCCCCAATCTAAAAGCACTTAAACCCTCAAATTCAATCCGAAATGTCTTCTTGCAATTCCCGTTTTTTTTCTCCCTCATCAGCATTTCGTCGCCCCCCCCCCCCCCACCCAAACCTCCAAAGTGACTTTTCATACTACTCAGCAGAATTCCTTTTAGCATATCCGTCTTGCTTTCCCCCCCTCCTCCCATCTCCCAGCCACCCCCTTGAGTACGCCCCTTCTGGTATCCGTTTCTCTCTCGAAGGGATAAAACTCTTTAGCAGAAGAGTGGATAGTTGTTGGATATCTATTATGTATCGCCTCGCTCGCGAAACTTGATGAGTCGCCGGTTTTTCGTGGAGGATTTTTACATGCATTGTGAGGAACACGTTCGTGTCCTTTCGATAGGGCTTTCTTTTTCGGATGTTATACCCGGGAGATATCCGTGTGCCCCGACGTTGTAGGAAACGGGTTCTTATGGAAATTTATCTTCCGTGTGAGAGTGTAGGGTGGGGGGAGGGGAATGGAGAATATGGCGGAATGTGTTTATAAATGGGATTTCGTTAGTGAATAGGCTGTGTCAATGGAAAGTATTTAAAAAATTAAGGAGAATAAAAATTAATAAATTCGCTTCGAAATGCATATAAAAGTGTTAATTTACTTTACTATTGATAAAAGAGTATTTATTATTTTTTGAGAAGCTTAAAAAGTTTATTTTGATAAATACACGTCTTCTATTTTTAGTATTTACAGATATTATGTAAAGCTATGGTTTTGTCCTTAAGTACGTTGTTTTTTGTTTGAATATTGAGGTAGTACGTAAAAATTCCCCATTCCAATAAAATTCATTCGTATCGTATATAAAGTTATTTGCTAAATACCCAAAGTGGTGTAATTATAATGAACGTTGTTTTTAATAATTCGGTATGGTTTGGTTTAAAAAGCAAAATTTTCTACAGAAAAAACATATTCGGAAGGTGAAAGTAAACTAATTTTATTCAAATGTAAAGTAGTATAATTACTGTTTAGTTTTAAACATACCACTTTGGTAATAAAATAAATTCAACAATAATTTAGTAACATTTTGCTTTAAGTTTGTTAAGCTAGTCTATGAGTATTAAATTAAACTACTTCAAGTTATACCTCCAATTCAAAGCTAAGTAAATGCCAAAATAGATAATCGTGTCTGCAAGGAACTAGCTTAGAATTCTGGAAATAATTCTTAAGATAGGGGCACCTGTTCCATGTTTTGGTATAAAAAAAATAACCATTATTAAAGAGAAGATAATTACTTTAATTACCACCCATGATAATTATTTTTAATTTAAATTATAAAGACATTCATTAAATAGAGACATAATTAATAAATACAAAAAGTTTTCTGCTAATCTGAATATTAAGTAGGCATGGTAAATTGACGTGAACTTCATAAAATCAGTATTTCATTAATAATTTTATTAATAAAGGGACACAAAGCAACATTTTTGCACTACTGCATAAATTTTGAAGAACAAACATTTTATGTATATATATATATATAAAAAAAACCTTTTCTAATACAAAAGAGACAGTTCACAAAACTGGTAAACCTAATGCGACCATTTCATTGGGCTATTGTTTATTAATAAGTACAAACTAAAAATATAAATAGTTTCGACACCAACTTTTCTGAAAAAATTACTCTCCAAATGCATCTTCCTTTAAATTACACCTTCTAGATACCTCGTTTGTTATTTTTCTTTTAAAAGATTTAATGGCGGAAAACAATGACGCTCCCAATTCCTCTGCATATGTTTTCATAAAGATATAATGAAGAATAAAGCACAAAAGAATATTTACAAATTAAATTCAATCACTGGATGAAATCACAAGCAGTAGATAAAGTAGGAAGTCAAAATGACTTTCCCACTCTGTCTTAAGAACTCCCTTGGCGCCTGTGTGATTGCATTTAAACGTTTTTTCTTAAGAAATAGAAAATGACATGAAATAAAATGTCCACCGCCTGACTGCAATATCGCGGAATTCAGAAAAGGATAAAATACTGCTCTGGCAGGAAAAAAAAAGTCGCTTAAAACTCCTTGGACGATGTTTAAGGAACCAAGGCTCCTTAACCCTTACATAGATTATGTTTTGGAGATTTATGTTTCGTGAATTATTTTTGTTTTAAGAGGTGTTGTTTTAATGTTTACTCTCCTTCTTTGTTTTATGTGAGAACATTCTTTAGGAGTTTAGTGTTTTCGGCGATGTTTTACGACCGTCGCCATAACAATGAAGTTTTAAGAAGTTTAAAATTATTTTCTCCCGCCCTTAATAGAGCTGGATTCATGTGAAGTGCTGATGCTTCTTCTTAAGTGGCAAAATAGTTTTAATGCTTGATTAAATTATAAAAATACAGCATTGTAAAAAATGATATGGAGTCATCGTTAAATATTAAACCTCTTAAATGATACTATTTATTGTGAACGCATTATTTTGTGTGTCAATTTAAATAAAATTAATTGAAGCTTTGAACATTATTATTTGGAGCACTTTAGTAATTTTTTATTTAGGTCATGAGCACATTTTGTTTCTCTTGATTTAATTTATTTCGTATAAAATATTGAAAAGGGTTTATATGACGACCATCATCATTTTGACAGATGAAAGGTTTATATATATATATTTATAAAATTTTATTGAGGTATGTTGTTGTGCAGAATTTACCCATTGCGCTCTGTAGTTCTGCATAACGTCGATCACTGTGTTATCATGAGTTAGTTTTTTATTTGTTTCAATATTCAATTTAAACATAGTAGTATAGAAATGATTTTTTTTTTAATAGTTGTACATTATTTTTTAATGCTCATTTCTATGGTTTGACTTACAAATATCAAAAGAAAGTAGAGCTACTTTTAATTATGAATTGCTTCAAATCACAATAATGTTATACTATACAACTGCTCTTCTAACTCTAATTTCCATTTATAATATACATTTCTTAATAAATTCCTATCTCTCACTACAATTGTTTCTAATTTTGCATGCGTCGATCAATATGTTATTATAAGTTATTCTTATTTGTTTCAATATTAAATTTAAACATATTAAAATTTTAAATCATCTGAAATACTCTTTCAACTTTCAGTGTTTAAATTATAATTAAGTTTGTTTTAACGTATGCATTTGAAACTACTCACTTCTTATAATTATACTCTAATAATAAAATGTATCTATGTAAAGAACTGTAATACTGACAATCTACCTAAATATTTCTAAAATAATTCATCAAAAAAATTTAGCGCTTAATTGTTAACCTTACGATACTATGCTTTGTATGATGCTGCCTCTGGGTTTTTGAACAAAGTTTAAAAGTTTTGGAGTTAAAAAATCTTTAGACCAAACTTATTTTTCTACGATACAATTATCAAAAATATGTATTTTGATATTAATGTTGAATTTCAAAAATAATTTATTTTTAAACTTAACAAATTTATACTTAAACATTTGTTATCTATACTGAAAAAATATAATTAATATTTTAACTAGTATGTACTGTAATATGTGTCTCATTCATGGCTATTTATTGAAAATTTTCTACATTTGCTTAGCTACCAATCAAATTAGCCCCTAATTTAAGATACACAGATATTTCCATTGTTCATTGGGTACTTCTACGTATTAAAATGCGTTTGAAGTATTTATGAAAAAATTTAAAAGGAAAATGAGGGGCTTTTCTTCATTACTTAAATATCCTTCAATATGCAGTCAACCCCTTTGAGAGATTATGATATCGATATTTTATGACATCTAGGCCATATCCAGATCCGCATGCAGTAAAAATTTGAATGTGCCATCACCAATTTTATTAATCTTTTATGACAAAATTATAATATTTTAGTAGATCTTTTTTAATGTGCTTGAAAAATCGATTTGAAATGAATTCTTATAAAAGAGTCTTAAAATGAAACCACAGAATATTGAATTTATAGAGGATACTTTGAAGAAAATATCATACATGGACTTTTGCAATTTTCTGTAACAAAAATATACAAAAAGATATATGTATTTTAAGTGTTTAATAAAACTTCAAATTAAGTAATATAATAAAAAATAAATTAAACATATTTACAGTAGGAAGTTTATTATTAAAAAAATAGGAAATTCCTTTTCTTCGATATAATATTTGAAATATATAACGAATAAATTTAGAGATTTAATTTATGATTTAAATGGTCATACTAGCAAATCCTTTGAGAGAATTATATCTTTGAACAATTTACATTATTTTTGACACTGAATATTGTAATTATTTAAGTTTAAATTATTTATTTTCACTAGTGCTTTTAATTATATTATTCCAGATATAATTAATAAAAATTTACTTCTTTTTCTTCTTAACTAATTCATTTATATAAATTGAAAACCTATCTAAATTTATAAAACATGTATTACTATTTTAATTCATTAACAGAAAACTAGAAAGCTGCAATAGACACTTTTACAAAAACTTTTTATTCAAAATATACGTTAATTAAGAGATAAGATTATTGAATTATTAAATTGCTAATCAGATATGGTATACCATAATAATGGAATCTCATAAGTTATATATATTTAAATCATACTAAAAAATTGTCTATTATTTACTTATTATTTTAGTGTTGTGAAGAAATAATTCTAATGTACTATTTTTGTAATATCAGCAAATGTTTACTTTTGAAAATATTTTCTTTTTGTGAAGCAAAAAAAAAATATTAATACATTCAACCATGCATTATTCATTAAATTCATATTCATCTATGTTTAACAAACATTCATACACTTATTCATTATTAAAAAGTCCTTAAAGCATTATATCGATGATAAAAGAAAGAAAACGAAAAAAAGTAAATTCACGTTCAAAGGTACTAAATCTGCTTATAATCTTCCTTGGCATTCTTTAATTATATACTTCAAAATGTTAAAGTTATTGTGGAGATGTATAATATTATTAAATTTTGTGGCAAAAAATTAAAATAAATTTCAACAATTTACTAAGTTTCATGTAGTACTTTCTAATTATTTTCTGTAGTAGAAAAATAATAGGGTACTCCAACAAATAATTAGACTTATCATAATAAAACTGTTTAAGTCATATTTTACATTTAGTTATTAAAAATTTAGATCTATGGGGTAAATCTTTATTACATTTTGGACAATATGAATAAAATAAAATTAGTGTAAATATCATATATTATATGTTGTAGCTCTCACCAGCTTCACTTTTAATACCAATATATGAAACTGTTGATGTTAAACCTACAACTCATATGAAAATCAAATAAAAATGTTATACCATATTCATTTCATCCATAATTCAATCATATTCATTCATCATGATGTACAACAATTATTTTGTATTGTTTTTTATTTGAATAAAGCAGTATTTGTAGCATGTTGCAGATTTTATTTGAATATCCCATAGTAAAAATATTTTATCGAGTCTTTATTTCAATTAGAAGGAAAATTTGTAAACACAAATCAGAAACATTAATTTTCCTTTCTTTTAGAGTCAAGTATTTCTTTCATTCCATATCTTCACTTTGTGCACCTCCCCTTGTTAGTCGCATTGGGGTTAGTGGTCCAGTCTCCGTAATAGAAAGTAAGAGATAAAATCGCGAACCAAAGTAGCGTAACGTAGAGATCAAGAATCGGAGGAGATTTCATGCTAGTAACTTATTTAGAAGGAGCGCAGAGCAAAAAGTGGAATTCAGTATATTTGGAGGGATCTTGTCTGGTAGAGATAAGGCCTTTTATCTTGAGACAGCGAGGAACAAGATTAGATGTTGGTGATCACTGCACACACATCCAAACTCGGGTTCCTTTTCTGTTGCAGTTTAGAATGAACATCTACCCTAAGTGTATGTATTAAATATTTGATGTCCTTTGCTCTGCTGAATTCGTTTTTAGTTGTGATGCAGTAGACATTTTGTCAGTTGAAGGAGGTTCAGTAGAAACGGAATGGGAATTTTTCAAAAGTTTTATCCACTCTTTGGATGTCTTGTTTTTTCTATTGATCTCTGGAGATTGATTTTGTTGTGTTAAAAAAATTTCAAAATTTTTTGTTAGTTAAAAAGACAGCACTTGGCACTAATTTCTTTCGACAGTAGACCAGAGTAACTTTAAGACTGAAAAGGGTAACTTTCAGACACTGCGTAATTTTCGCCATTTGAATAGCTAGCCAACACCATGCTTTATGAAGTGGCGCGCCATTAACCCTACTGCCTACTCAGGTATGTGATTTCCTCGTGACTAACATTTGAAGCTTTAGTTGTACTGACGTCCGACGGCAGTCCATCTTATTTTTTACTGACTTTGTGAAGTTTTCCGTTCATGTCATAACTTCAAATCTCCTTCGAAAAACTGGAAACATTTCATTACCGGCAGGTATGTGCATTCAGAAGTGCTTTGAAGTTAGTTGCTTAGAAGACCTTACGTCTATTTCGAGCACATTTTATATCTTTAATTCTATTATTTAATTTTATTATTTAATTAAAAAACCTCATCCGTGTACATTTGCAGCACTTAACGGGGAAACTTTGGGATACCTAAGTAAGCGTACTGCACCAGTAAAAAACGAAGAAGGGATATAGAACCAAGAGTGAACTCATCAGTCGCAGCAACGATTATACGAATGCTGTGTTTGCTACAAGACTCTGATAAGAGTGAAACTTTCAAAGGTTTAGAACAGCCCACTCCATCAACTTTTCCCCCCCCTAATCTTCAAGTTTCCTCCAGAGACTTGAACTGATGAACCACTACATTCTGCGAGATGCGAGGGTGAGCTTTATTTGGAATGGATCACTAATATAAAAAAAAATGACAAAATGCACTCATATCTGCGACGAAGAAGTCTGTTCAAAACTGGAAATGACCAGTTAAGCCCGACGACATTTTTTATTCGAAGGATGGATTCGTCCAGAAAATCAACCAGCCTACATAAGTTGACCGACAGGAATTTTTCAAAACTCGAGAACTAATACCATTTAGGAACAAGTTCTAAAATTTATATAAGTATTTAATTTATGCATTAAGTAATTATTTAAGTATTAAAGGAATTTCTACCTTCATATCAAAATTTTTCTATCCCTCCTAAACAAAAGTGTTATTTTAAATCATAATATTTTCAAACTAATTCTGTAATTTGTGAAAATTTCATACACAATCGAAATAAAACGTTTTTATACACGGTCTTTCCTCTTTAAATCGGTGTAGACTGGGAACTGGATAAAATTATGTCCATATTTTGAAAGAAGACATACAACACCATAGTGTCAGAAATGCCGCTAATGTATGAAGACAGGAATCGTATGAAACATGAAGTGTCTTGAAGTTTTTTCAGTCTTTGGTAATTAAGGGAACAGTTTTTTTTTTTTTTTTTTTTTTTTTTTTTTTTTATAACAGTTGACATAAGTTGAAACAACTACTAAGTTCTTTTTTCATGCAGAATAATCTATACTTTTATTATTTTTATTGTGTTAAAAATCATCGTCTTTACCATACACTAGCAAAGGAATATGTTAAAAATCCATTCTATCTTTAAGCTTTTTTTCATTGAACGCAATTGTTTAAAAGTAGAGATACTTCTAAGTTATTGTTAAGGAAAAAATTATTTTTAATTATGATTCTCTTTCAAAAAAGATGATCGTTCCAGGTTAAAATGTGCATAAAGTTTTATTTCACTGACAATATAAAAATTAGAAAGCAAATAGTTTCGCGTTGCATTATCTCTAAAAAGTAGCGCTACCATCAAAATTTAGACCATTCATACACAACAGTACCCACTTAAAATGAAAAGGACCTTACCAGTTCTTCAAATGAAAAAAGTTGTAAACTTAGGTAATTTTTTTTCTGAGACTAAAAAATCTACTTAACAACACATTTCAAAAACCAAATAAAATTTTAAAAGGTGACTTATATAAACAAATTATTTTGCATTAAACTGATTTTCTTAACTTAATTTTTCTAATTTTCTTAATTTTTCTAACTTAAACTTAATTTTCTTAATTTTTCTAACTTAAACTTAATTTTCTTAATGACTTTCTTAATTTTTTATCAACTTTCAAAACTCAATATTTAGTGTGTCCTTACAGCTAATTGAACTTTTAAAATTTAATTTTTAGTTTTAAACTTCAGTATCACAATATATCCTATTGTCCTT